>PVJO010000023.1:0-442234 GCA_004026905.1 Hystrix cristata
CCGCCAAGTCCTCATCTGCTTTATTTACTGAATCCGGCACCACGCAAATCCTGGCTCCTTCCCAAAGTCAAAATGATCACGGGAGGGAAGTGTTTTGAATCAATTCAGAACTTGAAGGCAGAGATGACAGCACCACCAATGACACTCAGGAAAGAGGACTCCAGAGCTGCTGCAGGAAGTGGGGAGAACGGCGGGACAAGAGCATTGGAAGTGAGGGGAGTAGTCTGATAGGGATTAGTAGCAATTTGTCTTTTACTGTAATAAGTTTTTAAAATTTAAACATTCACCATACTTTTTGACCAGACCACCAGTATTATTCCTCTTCTTTTAGTAAGACTTCTTTAAACCGCACCGCTGGGGGCAAAAACAGAAAGAAGTGGTCTTGGCTGTGAGCGCCCCCCTGTGGCCAGCCAGCTCCAGAGCACGTGACCCAGGGTGGCCCCCGTCCGCCTCCTCTGCACATAGTCATCGTCAAGGCTGCACCAGTTCCGAAAGCAGGCCTCTCACTGCGGTCTGCAGCCTCGCTGGGCAGCCAGAAGTCCAGCCTTGCTGAACTTCTCAAAAGCAATAGTTTGAAGCTGGGTGCAATGGTGCACACCTGTAATCCCAGCACTCTGGAAGGCTGAGGCAGGAAGGCTGAGGCAGGAAGCCTGCTGGTTCGAGCCCAACCTGGGCAACTCAGTGACTTAGCAAGATCTTGTCTGGAAAAAAAAGGTCTAGGGAGGTAGCACAGTATGAAGGGCTGGTACCACACACACAGAAATCGTCTGAGTCTTTCAAGCTTTCCACAGTGATACTCCAAAATCATTTTTTAAAAATATGGAAATATTATTCCAAAAAAAGTGGGGTGCGGGACCAGGTCTCTGAATTTCTCTTGGTTTTTCTTCCTTCTTGCACACACTGTGGGCTGTGGATCAGGGTGCTGGCCTCACCTGGACGCTTGCGGATGCGGGCGCTGCCCCAGCCAGCTTGTGGACAGACAGATGGCTGTCTTCCAGGACCGTGCGGAAGGTGGCTTCCTCATCATCTCCTGGCACAAACTCCCAGCAGGGACAGGTTCCATGTCGCTCCTCTCTGGGACTCGGGGCTCTGACCTCCGGTCCACTATTTCTATGTCCTGCCTCATCCTATCATGAAGTGAAGACTCACTTGAAGAGTGTGAAATGGCCCTGAGAAGGCTGGCGGAGACTCATGGGACGACACCACAGCCCCAAGTGTCCCCGGGCTCCCTGGTGACTGGAGACACTGACACTCGGGTTCACGAGGGCATCGTCATGGCCTTCCAGTGCAGGGGAGGAGGGAGTCTTGGGTTCCCAGCATAGACCCGCACCCCTCCTCTGGCTGAGCACCCCGAGGGCGGAAGGCTGCAGGGACCCACCGGATGTCTCCAGGGCTGCAGCTGAGGCCTGGCGACCGCAGCTCCTGTGATCGGCCGCACGGTTCCACACAATTTCCGGTGGGGCTGGTGGCGCTGGCGGCAGCAGCCCAGTGCCAGCAGCTTAATTAGGCTTTTTATCTTTACATTTGTCTGAGGACGTCTGAAACCTTCAGTGTGGCCTGTCACTAATTAGCTGACTAATTAAATAGTGCTTCCTTGCTGATCTCAGCGCCGAAGCCCATGAACAGGATGATGTTTGTGACTATCCCAGACTGCGGGTCTCTGCCACACGACCTGAAGGGCACGTGTTGCCCTTGGCGGCCCCATTCGCAGGGGTGCAGAAGCAGGGTGGGACGAGGACAGTGGCGTGTGCCTGGCCACCTTCCGCAGAGCCTGGGGAGCAGGCGGCAGCAGGAGGCAGCCATAGGGCAGGTGGCATCTTGCCGTGCAGCTGTGTGGCATCCCAGAGGGACAGCTGCAGAGCTGCTCCAGCGACTGGGCGTGGGGTCGGGCACAGGCTCAGCCTGCGCGCACCCTTCCGGAGTGACTTGACAGACATTCAGTAGGGACCGAGAACCTGCTCGGTGTCACTAGTCACAGTGGGGCTTCCTGATCGGATTCCGATATGTAAATGAAGTTAAAGTGTCTTATTTACTGAAACGATCCACTCCTGCCCCTTTTGGGGTAACTTCTCATTTCCCAACCCCTACTGCAGAGATGCCAGATCAGGGAAGCGATCTTTCTGGGGCCTGGGAGGCCTTTTTTGAGGCGAGCGCCCACTTATTGTCATTTTGTGTGGACTCTCGGTGACTCTGTGGCGTTTGGGATGTGAGGCAGGAAACGAGTTCTCAGGACCACGTGAAGTGCAGACTGAGTAGCCGAGCTGAGCCATGTCCTCACCCACGTAGCCTTCACCACCAGCTGTCGGGTCGCTTCCAAATGATTGTGTTGCCAGCTGGCTTGGTTTGTGCTCCTTAGACCAAGCAAAGCGAAGCGTTCAGGAGCAGGGCTTCTGGGAGCCGGACCGGGGAGGTCTGAGAGAATGGGCGGCGAGATGGGCAGCAAGCGAGCCGGCAGAGCTCCACGACGTGCATCTGTCACAGGGTCATTGCTGCCAGCGACCGAGACTCCTCCCGCCCCTCTGTGGGGCAGCAAGCTGGTCGTTCCCCATTCCAGCATGGCAGTCGCCGTCACCTGGCTCTTCTTCCAGCACGTAGCCCCAGCTCCAGAGGTCCAGAGGTCCAGAGGTCCCGAGGCAGGGAGGTGGCAACGCAGGTGACCGGGTGACTCAAGTGGCCACAGCACGGGCCATAGTGCCCTCGTTGTCCCTCAGTTGCCTTGGTTTGTTCTTTTCTTTCTGCTCAAGACTCTTCACAGTGGCCTTTTACCAAAGCATGCGGCATAGACCAAGGAGAAGTAAGGGCTTGGTCAGGGTTCATCTCTGCCCTGCTGTGTCAAGTGACTTTTGTTGAGTTCTTGTGGCTGTAAGGAGACCCCGGGTGTCCTTTGCCCCCAGAAAGTTTTGCTGGAGGAAAAGTGGTGCTTGGGGGCAAACACAGTACCTTATTTCTACTTTGGGACAGAGCTAAGAATGGCTCAGTAGTTTCTGAACTGTGATCGGCAGAGTGGCCCCTTCACCATTACCTGGAAGCTGTTTGAGGAGCTCAGGTCCTACCCTGCAAGGCCTGAATCTGATCCTGGCGACAGGGGCCGGGGCTGGTGTTTTCACCCCCTCCACGGGTCTAAACTCACACAGGTCTGAGCATCACTGAGCCGAGGTGCAGGGCCATCCGCGCTCTCCAAACGAGCTCTCCAACACCTGTGAAACCCAGCCTGTGCCCTGTGCCCTGGGGCAGCACCCAGAATCCCTCCCATGTCGGTCACATGCCTGGCGCTGGCTACTGGTGGGCTGACACCTCCTACTAATTAGATTTGCGCAGCTGGGTGCCCAGTGGGAGCTGAGCACCGTCACAGGGGCAGGGACTAGGGAGATGGTGTCTTCTTTCCCAAGTTCAGGAGTGAGCCAGAGTTGTTTCATGGCAGTGGCTGCATCTGACTCTTTGTGAGACATTATCTTGGTGTCTTAGTCACTTTCTTTAA
This sequence comes from Hystrix cristata, assembly GCA_004026905.1. Taxonomy (NCBI): domain Eukaryota; kingdom Metazoa; phylum Chordata; class Mammalia; order Rodentia; family Hystricidae; genus Hystrix; species Hystrix cristata. Next base: position 3,479 of record PVJO010000023.1, read on the forward strand.
GACACAACACCTGACGCCTGCAATTTAAAGGAGGAGAGGTTTATTTTGGTTTATGTCTCAGTCCTTGCATGGTCATCTGGCTCCAAGCAGGACAGCACAGCAGAGGGATGTGGCTAAGGAGATCTGCTCGCAGCATGGTGAACAGGAAGTAGAGTCAAGGGAGGAGTCAGGAATGGAGGTGAATCCTTCCGGGTCATGCCCTGAGTGGCCTGCCTCTTCTGAACGGTTCCCACCTCCTAACAGCAAGTGAACTATAGCACCCTCACAATCCAGTCACTTGCCCAAAGCTCTGCCTATCATCACAGGAGACCTTCAGGGGACATCTGCATAAAATCATAACACTTGGCATTTGGTTAAAATAGCCACTGCCTTGGCTTAACCTCAGGAGGACCAAGCAAACAGCCTGACACTCTGGGGTGTTTCTGTTTTACAAAACTGCTAGACTCCAGGGCAAACCAGAGTGGTACACTTCCTCCCAGCTCTCAACCCACACTGAGGGGTGTCCAGCTCCCTTGTGGATAATGGACCACAGTGCTCATAGGGACCCCGCTCTGTCTTTCCAAAGGCTCCAGCTGACCATCATTGCCCAATGGGGCACCAGCACATGTTTCCAAGGCGTTTTCCTGATACCTGGATGCCTGGATCCCTATTTTGCCACAAATCTGAAGTTCATCATCCTGGGAGGCTTAGACTGAACCTTCCACCCCAAGTCGAATAGTTCTGCTGCATTTAAAAAGCAAGGCGAAGACGAACATTCCAGCCTCCACCCACATCACTCAGATCCTTAATGGGCTCATGTGCTTCATTCATAGACACATATCAAACTCTTCCTGTCCTTTCTGAGCACCTCAAACAGCCAGGAGCCTCCTAGTCACCTATCTCTAGAATAATGATTCTCAAAGTGCCCTCCCTGGAACACTAGCATCAGTGTCATTTGAGAGCTTGTTGGAAAAACATTTCCAAGTTCCACCCTAGGCAGATGCACCGGAAACCCTGGGATGGTCCCAGTGATCTGTGTTTTAATAGTCCTTCCAGAGATCCCCTGTGTATTTATGGTCACTAAGCCAGTGTGATCATGGCCTTGCCAGCTCATCCTACCATTACCCCTCTCCCACATGCAGTCTCCCTTCCAGAAAGATGAAAGACACCTGTATTAGTCAGCATTTCCATCCCTGGGACATAATGCCCAACACCAACAATTTAAAGGAGGCAAGATTTAATTTGGCTCACAGTTCAAGGGATTTAGTCCATGGTCGGCTGGCCCCAAGGCAGAAACATCATGGTGGAAGGGCATGGTGGACCAAAGCTGCTCACCTGATGGCAACCAGGCAGCAAAGAGAGAAGGGAGCAGCCAGGAAGGGAGATGCATCCTGGCACATCCCAAAGTGACCTGCTTCTTCCAACCAGGCCCTACCTACTAACAGCACATTTAACTATGAACTCATCAATAGGTCAGTCCTCTGATGAGCATAGTGTGTCCATGATCTAGTCACTTTCAAAAACCTCACATCTGAACACAGGAGACTTTTGAAGGACACTCTAGACCTAAACCATAACCACACCACACACCCTCAGCTCCATATGCCCTAACCCACCCCCTAGTCCTGAATCTACCAGTCATTTTGTCTCCTCCCTGGAGAACAGGGATTAAGGCTGTAACACCTGCCCACTGCATTCTTTATCCTGGCACAGTAGAACTATCCAGGACAAGTGCACTGAGGGAATAAGAAATGTCAAACTGACCCCCTCTCTCATGTCACTTGTTGTGTAGACTTTTGGAGGGGAAGCACAAAAGGAGCCTGGCCTGAGAACATAGGTGACAGATGGTGTCCTAGGCAGATTCCTACTGCAGTGATGAAATACCTGGGAAATCAACTTAAAAGGAGGAAAGATTTATTTTATTTTATGACTTCAGAGGTTTCAGTCCATGGTCCCTCTACTTCATCACTTTCAGCTTGTGGTGAGGCAGAGCATTGTGGTAGGGACTGTGTGGCTGAGCAAGCTGCTCAGCTCATTGCAGCCAAGAAGGAGAGATGGGGGGATGGGGAAGGAGGAAGGAGGGGATGGGGTCTCTGTATTCCCTTCAAAGATAGGACCCCAGTGACTTATGTACTTACCTTCCATCTGTCCTTCCCTCCTCCCTTCCTTCTTTCCTTCCTTCCTTCCTTCCTTTCCCACATCCTACCATTTCCATCACCTCCCACTAGTGCCAGAGGCTGGTGACCAGTCCTTGAATACATACATGGGCCTGTGGGGGACATTTGAGAACTCCTCTCTGAAGAGTGGGAGTTCTGTGAGACCCAAACCAGGCCAGCCAACGCCTGGGCCTGTGACTCTGGAAAGCAAGCTTCCCTATAACTAGAGTCCTTTAAAGATGATTCCTTTCAAAGAAATAATCCAACACTACTGACATAGTAAGGCATTTGGGCTTGATTAAAAACCACTTTGAATTTCCTCTTTTATTTTCAGAACATATTGTGAAGAAAAATAATGTGAATCGTCTTCCCAAGCATTAGTATGAATATTGAGTAATCTTTCAGTAAGCAACAGAATGTGAAAGTTCCAGCTGCACTTCTGTGCATATCGGCCATGTAGCTGGGGGTGGGGAGGGTGTAGGAATACATTTCTGGGGTTGCAGTTCAGTAGGGCTGGGGTGGGTTCTAGGAATGTGTGTTTTCCACTGACTCTCTGGGTAATTCTCCCATGCAGGTGGGCTCAGGAAGCATTCATGTAGACATTTCCTCAAAATTAGTGGTCTTATCTAAAAGGAAACTGTTTCCCCCTCTAATTGTTCATCGTAAGTAAACTTTTTATGGGCTTGTTTTCCAAACCACATTTTCTAATTCTCAACAAATCACGTAACTTCTAAGTCAACTCATTACTTTGGGGCTTATCAGGCCTAATTATTAAGATATGATTAACATGATATAGCTGAAATCATTATCCCATGTTCCTGGTATTTACACACTAAATTGGACCCTGTAGAAAGCACTTCAGAAACCTCAGTGCTTAAATTATCACCAGTAAGAATGGAGGCCCAAGAAGAAATAGCTGCCGAACAGAGGACCCTGCCCATATGGTGCTAATCAAGCTTTCCTAATAGTTATTATTTGCCTAAAACGTAAAACCTTTCTTTTCCCCCCTCCTGGCCAGAAATGATGTCACTCCCTTCTGAACTCCTGCGATGCTTTGTGTTTCAGTCTTGGGAACCGATCGATCTGTATGTTGTCTTTGCCATTTCTTGGAGTACAAAGAAGGCTTTCTGTCTTGTCTGATGCTGCCATTTGGTATCGTATCTTGGATATACTTAATAAGCATATGCTCAAAGTATAAATGTATAATGTTTTTGTTTTGTATATATATCAAAAGAAACATCAGTCATTTCCCCTAAATTATAAGAAAAATTCAAATTCATGTTAGTCTGTCCCATTCTTTCAACTGACCTTTCAGCCATGACACTCTTTTTCTTTTTCAGTAAGGATTTAGGTGTTGTTTTTATGCACAGATCCACAAACTTCGCCTGAGATCCTGAGTCCCCAAATCGTCCCCTAGACCCTTCCCCTGGCCACCACGCCTGCCGCTGCCAGGTCCTGAGAACTCCTTGGAGCATCCAGGTCCCTCCTGTGCTGGGGTCTGGGGTGGGTCCAGACCCCGAGACCAAGGACACAGCCTGGACTCAGAGCAGGTTTAAGAGGGCTGCTCTTTGTCTCTTTCCACCAGGTCTCATCCTGGTCCCTTCAGGGACTGATGAGGTGGGGAGCGGTGGACCAGGCCCCTAAGAGAAGACAGAAGTAGGGTCAGGGAGTATAGCTGGCCGGGTGTCTCCCCGGCCATCGTCCACCCTCCACCCACTCTTGCTCTTCTGACCTCTTTGGTCTCCCCTTCGAGGCCACAGTGTGACATTACTGATGGCTTTGTGGCCATGGATGCAGCCACCCTGTTATTTTTACTGGCTGAACAAAGATGAAATAATTAGCTTGAGCTGTGTCAAAACATCTCTTCTGTGGTCTAAAAAGAAAAAATAGAGCTGAAAAAAGTTAAAATTCTTTTTTCAGGGAAAAACTGGTAGATTCTTTAAATCTACTTTATACTTTAAGTAAATATTTTGTTCTGATTTGTTTTTGCCCGTATTTTTCTTCTAACAGTGAAAGTTCACCTAACTCTTGACTTTTAACCCCCGCCTGTAGCATCAGTTGTATCATTAATTGAATGATTTTATCTTACATCTTTAAGACAAAATTAAATCTGAGTTACTCTTTGACTAGTAAAATATCCAGTCGGTACAAATATCTGCCTTGAACTAGGATTTGCTGCCTTTGGCAAATATTTTTCTGATTGTTTTTGGAACAATTTAGAAAGCAGAGGTTTAAGTAAATTAAAATGAAACATTTTTTTCATCAATTGAGGAAATTATTTTTTCTCTACATTATCTATTTGTTCAAGTAGAAGCATTAATGAAGGCAGTTAATTAAATTACGTGATTTGACTGCCTTTGCCATGCCAGAAAGAAAGAAAGAAAGAAAGAAAAAAAAAGACCAACGAAAATGAAACATAATGAGCAACTGCTTAGCAGACTGACAGGTTTCTACCACCCAGAAGGTTAAGGGACATGAAAAGTTTTATGTTTCTTTTTCATGTTCACCATAAATTGGCAATGTGACCTTCTTTATTTGAAGAATAAGGATGTTTAGACCTAGTTTTGTAGCTGCCCTCCTGCAACACGGAGCGAAACGCAATACCTTTTACTTATTTCCCTGGATACTCTAATCCTCCCTGCTCTGCGAGAGTCTTGGAGCTGTTCCTCCCTCGGTCTCCACAGCAACGCGAAATCCCCGCTGGAAGCCTTTGCTGGCCTTGCAGGTGCGCTTGTTTAATGTTTTGGTGGCCAGAGCGCTGCACTGCAACTTTTTTTTTCACAATCTGGTGACCTTTGGTTTGGGGCAGAGGGCACCAGACAGCGACAGCGCGCGGTGTTGTTCTCACCTGCGCAGCAGCGCCGCGAGAGCCGGGCTTGTGTCTCTGCCGGCGATCTGCCCCTCGCCCACTCAGGCGATGTCTGTGACCCTCGTTCTAACTTCTGGGATACTCATAGGTGATCGACTGTAAAACCTCCAGCGTCGCATCTCTGTAGTTCACCCTCTGAAGAGCTACAATCTGTTGGAATGATATGTTACAAGCATAATGATTTTGGACCAGTACACTTAGTGACGAATTACGGAAATTATATATTTGGATGTTGCTAAGCCAGATTATAGAGAAAACCATCATAGCAAAAATATGAGGCTGGAGAAAAATGAAAGTGCTGTTGGCATTTTCACATAAAGGCATGTTACATGGTCGATGTTACAAAGAAGATGAAGAGGTTAGGTTAGGGCCTGATGCCAAGGACCTTATATACTGAGAGAGTGATTTTGACTTAATATTTTGCTAACAAAAAAGTTAACACCCACGGAGAATGTACTGTGCAATATTCTAAACATTTTAGACCAGCATTTCTCCTAATCTTCACAACATCCCCTAGGAAGCATTAGGTCCCACTATTCCCATTTTATAGGTGAACAAACTGAGCCCTAACAGGGTTAAATAATTTGCCCACGGTGGGAAGCCTAGAAGGTACTTGAGCCGGGAGCCTAGCCAGGCAGCTCGACACCTGAGCCCACAATCCTCACCAAGATAGTGAGTGTAGGTGAGAATCTGATTTAGTTTAAAACTTTTTCTGTAGCTGTATGGAAGCAGGGAGGAGGAGAGACTGGAGCAGGGATGCTTAACCCTGAGATGATTTCTCTAAGCAGAGGTGAGCGACAGCAGCAGCCGGGCGTGGCAGCACACACCTGTAATCCCAGCACTAGGAGAGACCGAGGCAGGAGGATCACAAGTTCAAGCCCCTCTGGGGAACTCAGCGACTCAATGAGAGCCTGTCTCAAAAAGTAAAAAAGGTGCTGGGGATAGAGCTCAGTGCGAAGGCCCTGGGTTCAGCCCCCGTGCTGTGTGAGAGAGAGAGATCTGGGTGAGGTGGAAACAGTGGGGCAGAGTGACTGGTGTGGGAAGGACCAGAGTCCGCAATGGGCTCCCAGAGGCTAGCTGGAGAGGTGGCCACCTGGCTGTGGCAGTGGCAGAGACGCAGGAGAGGGACTGGGGCTGCAGTGCAAATACTGAATTTGGAGTGACCCTGGAGCACTTAGGAGTTAGGTGTATAGCTCTGAAGAACTCTGTCATGTGGGCTGGAGATGACATCCCCCGGGGCCTCAGGCGCATTGCCTAGGAAGCTTGGTGACACAGAGATGGACAAAGCAGGTAGGGCTGGTTGAAAAAGAACTGAAGACGGGAAGCCAGAGTTTTCACGGGCAGCGGACAGTGTGTCCTGGGGTCCGACTCCGGGGGCGGGCGTGCCTTGGCCTGGCTCGCCTCCTGTCTCCTCCACCTCTGGCTCCTGTGGCTCAGGGTCAATAACAGCACCCAGCGGTTCCCAGTCCTGGGTGGCCCCCCAGAACCTGCACGCTCGTGTGGAGCAGAGGTTCTTCTCCCGTCCCCACCCCGCCTTTCCTGCACAACTCAGATGAGTGGGGACATCCAGCTGCCTCCCTGCATCCTGTATTCTCTGCACTTTGTCCTTGGCAACAGACATGGGGGCATTGTGGGGCTTTTTTGTTTCTTTGGTGCTGGGGATCGAACTCAGGGCCTTGTGCTTTCGAGGCAAGCATTCTAACCACTGAGCTAAGTCCTCAGCTCCTGTGGTGCTTTAAAAGGTGACCACGTCCCCCTGAAATGCTCCATTCTCCAGCCTCCTTCACTACTCCACCGGGACTGTCACTGCACTCAGCTAACACAGGCAGACACATGCCGGGGGGCTTCTGGAAGGCTTCTGATAGTAGCCCCTTCTCCCGTGAAATGGGGTTGTGTCAGGGCACCAGTTTGGACTGGGCTTCTGCACCAGACCCAGACCCTAAACAGATAGTGAGTTTGATCTTAGTACCTGAGATCTGTAGCCAGTTGACTGATGAAGCTGTAGCCACCTGCCCAGCCGACTGACTGCACTGTCTCCAGGCCTTGCTTCCATGTCCTTAGAGCATGCTCTGGTCCTGGGTGCCACCAGACTGGAAAATCCTCATTTCTGCTTTGTTTTTCTTTGCTTAAATAAACTCTACTCGGTGTGATTGAGGAATTTCTCCTTTGGACACTCCTCAGTCTTCCTTCCTTCTGCCTGGGGCAAGGATGTGATGGACAGAGCTCCTGTGGGCCTGGGGGGACTTCGCTCCGACCTACCGACCCGCACGTGATGGCACCAGACTCTGGTTTACTAAGCGTCACTGTGAGGGGAAGTGGCTGGTACAGGGCTGGGGTGACGCGAGTGGAAGGTGGCTCGGGAAGGATGCTCCTGCGGCTGGAGAAGAGAAGAGAGGCTGCCGGGGGCTAGTCTGTGCTTTCCTTCCGACACAGGAGGTGTGCCACCTGAGAAGGAGCGAGGCCGTGGCAGGACAGGGAAGGCTGAGGCAGGAGGCCGGAAGCTCAGGTAAAACACCAGACCAGGCGCTCCAGGAATGCGAAAGGAATCGACCAGGGCTAGAAACTTCAGCAAATGCCTCCACCCTCCAAAAATTAAAATAAAAATGCACACCCTATCATTACAGAGGACGTTTTCTAAAAATCCCACTCTCTCTTTTGGGACATTTTCTAATTGTACGATGGCATAATTCAGGAAAATTTGATGTGGTAATTTAGCAATTTATGAGTCATTTGATCTGTGTCATTAGATAATTCAAATTATTCCGTACCAGAGGAATTGCTTCTGTAGTAAAAGCAATAGCTGCCTGATCATCAAGGACTCTGTTGATACGCAGGTGTAGGAAGGGCCAGCGCAGAGCTGCTGTTAGTGCAGTATAAACCATGTTTTGATCACGTGGGATCCAAAACCAGAAGTTTTAACTGCCCCCGAGTCTAAACACATTTCATTATTTGCACTCCCCATTAGACGGTAATAAATCCAAAGCCTGTCACTGGTGTGCACTTGAGACGGGAGCCGTGCGTATCTGGGTTTAATGGTGACCTTTCTGCTATTTGAAGATATCCAGAAATTTTGTTCTTATTAGCAGATAAGATGTGCTTGGTTTTGTTTGTATCCAATAAGAATATTCATTCTTAAATGACACCCATCCTTGGAGACTTTTAGAGCAAAACCTTTCATAACATTCAGCTGTTTTTAAAGGTCACGCGCTGTTGAGTTTACCGCACTGCCACCCTCCTGGCCCCAAAAGTCGCCGGTTTTTAGTGCTACTTAACAGATTGCTGGTAAATTGATAGCATTTCCACATCTGGAAGGCGTCCAGGCCCCTCCTGGGAAAGGAGGGCAGGTGTTCTCCTCCGCGTGGGGAAGGTTCCTTCCCTGGCATTTGGTTGATTGAAAGGGGACGTGTGAACTAAGGAGAGATTTCTCCCCAACCAGGACCCTGGAAAAGTCCGGTCACCCATAAAATCTTGCTGATTCTAAGCAAAAGGCAAATGGCCTATGAGCTTCTCAACCTTGAACAAATCACCATGTCTACCCTGGCACATGCCTGTAATCCCAGCACTCTGGGAGACTGAGGCAGGAGGACCACAAGTTTGAGTCTAGCCTGGGCAACTTGGTGATTCAGAGAGACCCTGTGTCAAAGTAAAACAATTTTAAAAAGCAGGGTGGAGGACTGGAGATAGAGCTCAGTGCAAAGGCCCTGGGTTCAATCCAATCCTCAGTGCTGCCAACTCCCTCTCCCTGCCCCCCAAAATACCTTACTATTTCCAGCACTCATTTTGTTTACACAAGAAATACAGGTAACCTGCTGCCCACCCTGAATAAATTCTCTTGGAGATTAATACCTGTGCATGCAACTTGGACTTGGGACAGCCCGATGTCAGTCCAAGGTGGGTTTTGCTCTTAAGAGAAGTACTGTAGGATTTTCTCATTGATACTTCAACGCCCCGAGGGGGACAGCCATGTGTGTCTGGAGGTGGCAACGGCGAGGTTGGCCTGTGGGCGGGAGATGATCTCTGGATCCCCATGACATCTGTGTGATGGTACAGGACATGTACAGACTTCTTCTATGGCAGATAATAACTATTAAGATAGCATTTATGTTGCATTTGGTGGTATAAGTAACATGGAGATGATTTAAAGTGGAGGGAGGGTGTTTGTGAGTAATCCACACACTGTGCCACTTTGGTCGGGGCTTGTGCATCTGAGGATTTGGGAATCTGGGCCTCAGAGTCCCAGGGACCACTGAATAGACAAAGGTTAGTCAAGAGCCGGACAGCCTAAAATGCCGTATTCTGCGGCCTTGGCAAGTCATTTTGCCTCAGTTTCACCCAATACAAAGGACAGTCAAAAGTTACAGTGAATGTTTAAGATTTTTAAAAATGTGTTACTGTAAAGGTCAGATTGGCATTAATCTCCTCAGAATGCCCCCTCCCCCACACATCCCGTCATTCTTGCACTTTCTGATGCAGTTCTGGAAGTCCTCTCTAATAAGGATGATCAAAAATTCAGTGACTGCAGCTGCCAGGTGCCATCCAACAGAGAGGCAGGCTTGTAAAAACACAAGGCATGTCCTCAGGTACCTTATTCACCAGATCGGGCACTGTGTGACTTCTGGCTCTTCCCCTAAGTCAAAATGACCATGCAAGGGAAATCTTTTAAATCGATTCCAGGCATTGAGACAGCTGTGAGGGCCCAAATAAAGACATTCACGAAAGAAGACTCCAGAACTGCTTCAGAAATTGGCAAGGACAATGGGATGAGTGTGTCTGAAGCAAAGGAGAACATTTCGAGGGGGCATTAATGGCAATGCACCTTTTACTGTAATACATTTTTAAAAATTTAAACACTCTCCATATCTTTAGCTCACTTTTCGTGAGGTATGGGCAGTCGCATTGCCAACCTCACGGCATTGCTCAGGGACTAATGGAGAAGTGACACGTGCACAGAGCCGGCTGTGGGGGCAGCTGTGCTGGTCATGACTGTTTCTTAGAAGTACTTTGAACTTCGCATTGATTTACATTAAACTGACTTCCTTCCTCCCAATTTGTGAGTTTCATTTTGTTTTACTTCGAGAGGGAAATTTAAAAAAATTAAACAGTGTCTGCCATTATACTGTGTGTAGCCTTTGGAATTTTCTGCAATTAGCCTCTCAGCACCATCTTTCTTTTTCTATTTAAATGGTTCTATTTGAAGGTTTGTGTGAAAAGAGTTGCTAGCTTCAAAGAAAAATCCAACAGTTGGATGACACATAAAGTTAAATTGAATTATAATGAACTTTCACTGAACTGAGCTTAACCTCATTTTGTTCTTTTCCCTTTTTTCTTTCTCCTCAGCTCTCACCTGAAATTTAATAATCTCACCCTGATTTCAACGCACGGACTCCCAGGGAAAAAACTTCTGGGCAATGAACAAAGGAAGTTTTTAGCAAGCGAGTATGAATTCTATTTGCTTTTTCATTCTGAGGCCTTGAATGTCCTAATTTGTGTGCAGTCTTTTTGATTCTAAATAATAGATTTCAGATTGGAAAGGGACGTGTAAGGGGCTTTTCTTCTTGAGTCAGAGGATTACTTAGGAAATACAAACCCAGCCTGTTAGCAATGGCCCAGAGGGGCCAGGTCGGGCTGCCACCGTGTGTTGGTGGAAGGACTGGAGCTGCTCTGCCCACCAATTGGGATGGAGTCAGTGGACGCAGCCACCCCCCGCTTGGGTTCTGAGGGACATCACGGGGCAGTGGAGTCTGGCGACCACACTTGTATGTGACAGGGCACCTCCATGGGGTTTGGGCCTCCCACCTGCCCTCGGAGACCAAGGGCTGATGAGGCAGAGCTCCTCTAGACCAGTTCTGGAGCCTTCTTCTTCCATCCCAGTCAAAGTATTTGACAACATCCCTGCTAGGAGGCACCATGCCATTAGCTTCCATTAATTTTAATGTCCTGTAGCAAAACATGGATACAGAAATCCTAGGTGCTCGGCCTCTAAAACAACCTCCCATTTTTTCGATGAAGAGAAAGGAAATTGTTCCCTCTGGGGGGACAGGCTGGGGTTCATTTCAGAATCTGTGCAGACGGGACCCCACTTACCTCTATGAAAAAGACTCGCTTTGCCTTCAAACATTGAGAAAAACCTTAGTGTCCCTGTCAGCACAACCAGGTGCATCTTCAACTAATGCCTTCGTCGGGCCGCAGATTTGGGGGGTGTTTTAGAAGGATCTCACCACACCTGGGTGTGCAGTAACAAGGACCTGGGTCAGATCCTGCCCCTGCCACTGTGGGTCTGGGCAGGGGGCTTCACTGCTCTGAGCTTCAGTGATTTGGGCTGACTGAAAAAAGTCTAAGATGAGCCCAGCTTGCTGGGCTTTTTGTTAAAATTAGCAGATCCTCTGGCCAAGACTAGTGGGTGCACCCATGAGTGCCTTCCCCTCGGTTCCCCTATCTCTAAATGATGCGATCCCAGGAGACAGCGGCCGGTTTCGATGGTATGTTAAGAGGAATTTAGTTCCCCCAGCTCGGTGAGGGTTTCTGCCTATGGTCCCCACGTTGGGCGCACACAGTACTTTCTGCCATGTGCAGCTGCACAGGCAGACCAACGGCCTGGTGGGGCCATCGGATGTCCCTGCTCCTGTCCCTGACAGTCTCCAGAGCAGTGCTGCAGAAATGTGATTCAGACTGGACCAACTCCTCACAGCCCAGAGCCCCACCATCCAGTAGAGTAGCCATAAGCCACGTGAGGCTATTTAAATTTAAATTCATTAAAGTTAAACGGGATGAAAACTTCAGCTCATTAGCCACATTTCAGGTGCTCAGATAGCCACATTTGGCCAGTGGCTACCAGACTGGCATGGCTACAGAACACGTCCATCATTGCAGAAAGTTTTAGAACATTCCAAGCTGAACTCTATTCCCATCTACCTACTCTGACATTACATTTTACTATTTTTTGCTCTTTTTTTCTCCACCTTAGTCACACCAACAAACTTCGCATCCTTCAGACACAATAGACAGACGCCCACCAGCTGCCCCCAGAGCTCCATCACACTCCAGGCTCCCTCATCTGCTCTGGTTTTCTCTTGTTCCTGAAATCCTTCTAAACATTATATAACTTGCCCTTTAAAAGTGCTTCCATTCTTCATTCTTCTGAATCCTTCAACTATGCTGTAAACTGGACAAACGCAGGGATGTTTGCCTTCCTGTTCACTGCTGTGTCCCCAGTTCCTGGGACAGGGACAGGGCTTTGCCCAGAAAAGATGCTCAGTAAATAATGGAGACTAGATGACAGTTACCTCCACTGAGCCTGCAAAAGTCTTCTAGACTCAGTTCGAGACAGAGAGAGACCAGCCCCAGCCAGGACCCTTGCATGGTCACCACATGTTATCATAATTTGTGGACACCACAGGCTGAATGGTGATCAGGACATGGCCCTGCACCCCAATAAAGGAAATGATCGCTGGCCATGGAGCTCAGAACTAGCAAGTGCAAATGACATCTGTAAATATAATTAATAATTTAAATTCCTCACTCTAAAGACCAATTTTGAACTTATCCTTAATCAGTGTTTTGATTCATTTTTATCCTCCCAGTATGCCTCTGGCGGAGGTGCTAAGGATGGTGGCCGGAAGGAAGCTGCCAGTGGGAGGAGGCACAGGAAGCAGGAGGAAGCCTCTAATTAACTGGCCCCTCAGCCCTGAGTAATTGGAAGTTGTCATAATGGTCCTTCTTCTAAGGTGTCACAGTTAATCTCCCGAGACCTCTGAGGTCCTCCCCAGTTCTGAGGGTTCTGGCCCCAGGTGCTGCCATCTCCATTTGGCTGGCTCGGGACTGTGCGCCTGGGGCTTCGGGCTGAGTCTTCTAACCCCTAGGCTTGGGCTGACAGCCTTGAGCGAGCCGCCACTTCTCCTCTCGTCCACGCCCTTTTACAGAGGCCTCTACATCCTCCAGTTCTGCTCTCCTTTTCTCTCTTTCCCCTCATCAACATTCATTTCCAGAGTTGTTTTGGTTTTCTTTCCTTAGTACCGGTACATGTTTGCAGTAAATAATGTTTACATTCTTTGTGTGGAGTCGGTACGTGTGTGTAACACATCTTAATTCCTTTTTCATCCCCCTTCCTTCCCCTCCTTCCATCTCTTGATCCCCCTTCCATTTGAGAAAGATCTATTTCCCTATTTCCTGTTATCTGTCTTTTGTTTTGCTCTTTATTTATAATTTTGATTTTTCATATAAGAAAAACCACGTGATATTTAAGCTTTTATATCTGATTTATTTCACTTAACATTATGGTCTCAAAGTGCACCCATTTTCCTGCAAATTATTCAAGTTTATCCTTCTTTATGGTGAAGTAGTTCTCTATTGTGTGTAAATACCACACATCTTTATCCACTCATCTGTCAGTGGACATATAGTTTAGGCTGCTTCCAAGATGTAGATGCTGTAAAATGTGCTGCTATAAACATAGATGTACATGTTGTTTCACCGTGATGTGATGTCTTTAACTCTTTTGGGAAAACACCTAGAAGCGGAATAGCTGGATCAAATGGCATTTTGTCTTCAGTGTTTTGAGGACTCTGCACACTGATCTCCATAGTGGTTGTCCTAGTTCACGTCCCCACTAACAAAGTATAAGTTTCCTTTTTCCCCACATCCACACCAGCCTTTGTTGCTACTGGACTTCTTGATGGTGGCAGCTCTCTCTGGGGTAAGATGGACTCTCAGCGTTGTGTTAATTTCTAGTTGTCTGATGACCAGCACCAGAGTTCAGCAGAGGACAACTTTTCACACTTCCCCTGCAGCGCTGGCTGGGCGGCACCCAGGGCCCCGACAGCTCACACGCCGCCCCGGGCTGCAGCCCAGCCCCCGTCACGTTGTTTCTGAGTCGAGATCAGCCTTGCTTGAGAAAAGCAAAGTCTCACTGATGCACGGATGGGCGTTCTTTGGCTCCTCCTGCTTTTCCAAGGAACCCTGTGGAGGTACGTCTCCTGCCGCCAAGCCGGGAGAGCGCCTCTGGTGTTAGATCCTTAACGCCTGCTGACACTGCTTAGGAAATAATTTCGGAAAAATATTGCTTACAGCCTCTAATGAACAGTTTCACACACGTGGTGGCAGGGAATTAGAGAAGGTCTAGATGAGTAGTCACATCAAGAATGGATGGCAGTCACTCACACTGTGACATTTTAAATGGAGAAGTGTCAGTCAGTGTAGTGCCAGGCTATAAAAACGCCAGCCCGTGCTAACACTTCCGGTTGTGTCCAAGTAAAGGTTCCTGAAAATTGATGCTCCTGCAGCAGCTCCTCTGGGCCGGGCTGCACACTTTACCTCTGAAGTGTGCACGCTGACAGGCCTGACGCCACCGACCCGCCGTCAAGGAAAATGGCATTGTCTTGGCCTTCCACAAGCTCCCCTGTGCGTGTTATCTTTGGGCGGATCCTCATGAGACTGGTCCCTGTGCACTAACTGTATTTAATTTTTCCCCAGCTTGGATGGCTTACAGTAAGGGTTGGATAGCAGATACGAAAGATCCTTTGTATGTCTCCCACAAATGTATGGAATCAGTGGAGCAGCCTGTGTTCTTGTAAAGCTATCAAAATGGCTTTTTAAAAGAGAATTTCATTTCCCTATCCATTATTTTCCTGTGACAGGCCAGCCCCTGATTTTCTTGTTTTTATATTAAGAAGAAATTTTCTTGTGTTTAAGTGTTGTTTCATGGAAAGATACAAAGCCCAGAGCTCCCGTCTCTTTCACGGCCCCATAACAAGGTCTAATGTGCATCCATTACTAGAATTCTCTTTGTGTGGTGAGACCGGACTCCTGTGTGATCAAAAAGAAAAAATGTCCTCCCATTACCACTTTAGAATCCTGTTTGCCTGCAAAGAGAGTAAACAGGATTATGTATCATTAATATTATTTAGAATAATACCCTTCCCGTGTGCATCCTGTGTGCATCCCCCTTGATAAAACAGTATCACCTACATTCTCCAGTCCATTCCTTGTAATGGTCTGGGCCAGTAGGACTGGCTAATGATCCCAGAGGGAGAGGTGAAGGACCTGGGGTACACAGGGTTCAGGGTCAGGGACACACATGCTGAGAATGACCGTGTGCCCTAAAGGTAAATGAAACTCTCCATGTCCCACAGCCTGAGGCTCTCGGCCTGCAGCCAGGATCCTTAAAATATTAGCACAAGGTCAAACATTTCAGAAAACACTGCAGACAGCCCTCACGAAAGTCCTTTGCTAAACCCAAATCTACAAGAAACCCATTCCCGTCACATTATAGCTGAGTGCTCAAAGTCTGCGGAACCCACGAGGCCACCAGGTCCCTAAGTTATGGCACTCACCTCAAACCCGGGCCTGAAGTCCTTTAAGGACCTGGATCCCCATAAATCGCCCCGCCCTGGGATTGCACTTGCTGTGAACATAATCCCCTAATTGACATCACCTTTAAGTGAAATGTGTTTTGTTGTTTTGACCTAAAGCCATACATTAATTCTAAGAATGGGACCTTTCTTGAGAAGTACTAGAGGTAGGAGGGGCTTAAAATATTACAGGGCTGTGACCCCCACTTGTAGGAATCCTCAACGATGTCACTTTTTTCTTCCTAATTCCCTCTGAGTCTGTGGTCAACAGGACAATTCAAGAGCAAAAGTGGACTTACAACCACTGTGGAAGTGTAAGTGATCACACACACACACACACACACACACACACACACTCCGCACTGCCCTAAGCCAGGTGGAACAATTTAGCTTTAATGGGAAGATGTCAGTTTATGACTAAGTGTTTCATAATGAAAACCTCCTAGTATCAGCCCCAGTAAACTCACAGCAAGTACATAGCCCTGGCCCACTAGGGGACACAGACCAGCACGCCAGATGTCTAATTAATGCCTGTTGTCAGCTGCTCAAATGTCACTTACGAGTTTCTCTCTTTGCAGCCACTGTTTTAATGATAAAGATTATGAACTGATGTCACTGTGCTCCTGGGTTAATGTCGTGGTGGGCAGAATGACGGGCATAGACCGGGCAGCCAAGCATGTGGTGGTGTCCAAGGACAGAGCTGTGCCATACGACCACCTCATCCTGTGCACTGGGCAGCAGTACCAGGTGAGGCTGCGCCGTGGGCGCCGTGGCCAGTGCCCTGGCTGGGCACGCACACTTTGGGGAAGAGCGCCCTTTCTGCCCAGACTGCTGCCACTCTGTACTCATAAACCCGCTCTGCGATGCCCACGTCCACGGCCAGATTCGTATCCTCAAACCCTCCAGGAGACCCATTCCAAGAAAAACATTCTGCTCCTGGCTGAAAATCACAAGTGGGAGAAATGTCATTCTCGAAGCTGTTGTCCCGAAGTCTGACACTTACAGCTCTCCATGGCAGAATCCAGACACAGATAGGCATGCGTTTGGGGAAATTTATTTATGCCTCAAGAGGCTAACATTTGGCCGTGGCGGGGTGCTCAAACAAAACTATTTCAAACATGCGTACCTTCTGTCAACCCTTATTTTATTTTGTCTCTCAGTTATAAAACTAGGAAATTGGATTGACTGATATACTGGTGACCGAGCTTTCTTTCTGCATGATTAATCTCTGGAGCTAAGCTGTTGCTGCCATAGGGTGGTGGATTTGAATATTCCACTCCACAGTGCATGCAGCATCTCATGGGGTCTGGGAAAATAAGGCCTCTGCCCAGGGAGAGGGGATTTTCTTTATAACTCAAGGAGGGGTTTTAGTGAGGCCATCTCTCCATGGCTGGGATTGGTGGTGGGGAGATGTGTGTTTCCTTTACCTTTCTGAGCCAGGAGGAGGCAGTGCTCACGGGGACAGACAGCATTTCACCACCTGTGCCAAGCAGCCCAGAGCACCACTTGGCCGTGTCCTCTGCTGTGGCCGCACACCGAGGCCACCTGGGGACTTTGGAACACACCTAGGCCCAGGCCCTGCCCCAGAGATTGTTTTCAGTCCAGGGGAAGGCGAGGCTGGGCATCATTAGTGTGTTTTTAAGCTCCCCAGATGTATTCTAACCTAAGGCCAAGAATCACCAGCTTGGACCTTCTCTCCATGCTGAGTCTCTTATCCGTGCCTAAGAGCAGCACTTCTCAAACTGTGCAGAGCATACAGAGCCCTGAGCACCCTGTTAAAATGCAGATCCTGGCCAGTGAGCTGTGGGGTGGGGAGCCCGGGGCACTGGTTTCTAATGAGCTCCCTGGCGAGGCCAAGGCTAAGGCTGCCAGTGAACGGACTGCAGTCAGAGTAGCTTGGACAAGCTGGTAATCATGTCTTTAAAAAAAAATCTCATTTTCAAAGGGCAGAAAAGGATTTTTTTTCCTCCCAGGTTAAAGGATAAAAATCAATCAGGAGATACCTCGTTTTGATAGTTAAGTACTCCCTTTCCTTTTAAAAACTTTAAACCGGAAGAAAGCACCAGGCACCCCTTGGCCTGTCTCTGCTCACCTGCCCGCCGGCTTCCAGCTGCTGCCCAGCCTGCATAATTTGGAAACCAAGCGGAGGACCTGGCCAGCTGTCCGGAGACTCCAGCATCTGCCCGTGTGTGTCCAGCTGCCCTGCAGCTTTAGCTCATGGCATATTAAGCTCTTGCCCTTTTTACAACGGGAAAAATGAAATGAAGAAATGATAAAGGGAGTTCCAATTTAATTTTTCCAGAAGGACAGAAAAATCAAAGGTACATAGAGTGGTACAGAAAGGGCAGCTGAATTCACTGGGGACCTTCCCCTTCGCATTTCTATTTCCTTAACTCTCTCATGGTTTTGTCCCAGTTTTGTAAAACAAAGAAAATAAAAGCCGAAACCCAAAGCAAGAAGACAACCTGTTATAAAATGTAATTATAATCCTTGGCCTCTAATTAGATCTTTTAAGTGGCATGCCCTACTCCGAAATATTCTGCAATATTTTTGATATCCAAATACCCATCACTTGATTTTTTATCAGAGGATTTGTGCACAAGGTGGAACTTTAAATTGCATTGCAGGGCTGTGAGCGAGCAGGGCTGACCTCGTTCCCAACCCTCGCTCATTTCCAAGCCTTCTTTCCTGAGGCATCAGTTTGAAGGATTTCTGCTGTGCGTCAGTGGTTCCCCAGCAGGACAAGTTTATCGAAGCTTTGTCCTTCACCTGCCCACTTCAGACATCACCCATGACCTCTTCCTTTGGGAAGATGATTTAGCTCGCTCGTTTTCAGAACCCTCTAATTCCCTTGCCAATCCTTCCATCTACTTTCTTTGCTTCTTTCCTCTTTCCGTCTTCCTTCCATCCTTCCCTCCTTTTTTCCTTTCTTATGGGTGAGTACATGCCAGCTTTGCAGACTACTCAAGACAGCTTCCAAATGAGATCACAGAGCCACGTGACTTAGGGACAGTTCCGGAGAGACGTCTGCCCTATACCTGGACTTGGGTCACCTCACTGGCAGGAGAAGATCGTGGCATACAAAGAGTGATTGCCACTGGAAACCAGCAAGTGAGGCAACTCCCTCCAGCCAAGCCAAAGAAAGAGCTGGGGACTCTGTGATCAGCCTGTTGTGGGTGGGTGACACACTGTGGTCTCCTAGAGGTTCCTGATACTGAGACTGGGGAAGTCAAAGTTTGGTAACTGCAGCAGTACAGCCCGGGGACTAGAAGAGAGCAATGTGCCTGTCATTTGAGAGCACCTCCTGGGACAGGACTGCACACTGTGGATGCGGGAAGGAGAAGGAGTAGCGTGAGGTCAAGGCAGATCTTCAGAAAACTGGGCGTATATTCTTTGATACTTCTTCCATCTGAGAAGTGGAGTCCATGTCTTCTCTTGAATTTGGGCAGGCTTGCAACAATAATTTAAGACAGGCTAGAAGAAAACTCTTCTACCCAATTGATTGATTCCAAACAAAATGAAAGGAAAAAAAAAAAAAAGGAAGACTGTACTCTCACATTCTCTGTTTCTGAGGGGTGGGGGGAAGGACAGGGTGAGGAACATCTGGGGTTTTAGCCACAGAGGTGAAGATTTGGGGGATAGGATGGCCAGCCTTGGACGATTGAAGAGTTTTCACAAAGAAGGCAAATTAGACTCGTACATAAAGGGTGCAGGAGGCAACCTCTGAAGCTCATTCACCCTGAGAAATAACCTCCTACCAGTCAGGAAGCCTGCTCCAAAGTAGAATGGCATCCCGCACGACATGGGCTCAGGCTGTCCTTGTCCCTCTTGTTGGGGCCGTGAGGGGGTCCCCAGTGGTACTGTTTCTGTAGGCCAACTGTGTCCTCCCTGATGTAACCCATGATCACTCTGTGGTTGGTGTCTTCGTCCCAGATGGGGGAACCGAGGGAGCTGAAGCTGAGGATGTTTGCCGTCGTGGGGTGGGACGCCGCCTGCCCCGCAGCCCTCGGGCCTCTTCCGTCCATCCTCGAGTTACCTCCAGTCTCGTGCCCTGTGCCTCATGTCCTCCCCATCGTCCCTGCCTGGTGGCAAACTGAAGGGCACCACAGTGTTCACTGTGCTGTTTTGCTTGGCTTTCGTGATGCCATTTGACTTTCATCAGAACCAAAACAATAGAACGCTCAGTGCCCATATAGAAACGCAGGCATCTGACATTTCTTGGCCACGTTGGTCCTGGGCTCTCCCCTGGGCTCAGAGGACAGCTCCTGCAGATTGTTACGGTGTCCTCGACCCCGGAGACAAGTGGCAGCCATCATCCTGCATCGTGACGCCACTGCTGCTTTCCTTATAGGAAAAGAAAATTTCTGTCCCCAATCCCGTCTGAGTCAAAAGGGAGAAGATAGAAGTCACACTTGGGAGGACTCTGTGTTGGGAGGAGAGAGAAAATTTCCCTGATTAAATGAATAATTTCCATAAGTAAATAATACTCTTTCCCCTTGTATTTTCCTGCCTGCCCCATCTGTACATGTGAATTTCAGCCCCTGATATGATTGCTTATGTGGCCTGTTTGTTTCACTCCAGATTTATGGCTGCTTCCAGAGCATTGTGATTTGACGCCCCGGTCCCAGGTAGACCCCCATGGCCACCTCTCTGATGAACACGGTGGCCAAGGCCCCACCTGGCTGCCAGGACAAGCCCAGAAAGGTCATGGTTGGCTCTCTGTTGGGGTCCTTGCCCTCGGAGCCCAGCCTTAAGTGATAAAGAAGCCCAGGCCCCAAGGAGAGGCCACATGCGGGCATTCCAGGCCACAGCAGCATTGGCTGCTGTCAGAAAATGATGCCTCATTCTTAGTTTCAAATGCCCAGCATGTTCTCCAGGGGAAAGAGAAAGGAGTGGGTGAGAAACTTTATCTGCAGATGATTCCACCATCTGCCCATCGAGTCACCCTCAGCCTTTGTCTTCCCAGACACTGAGAAGCAGAAACGAACTGCCCCCAAACTTGCCCTGTCTGAATTACTGGCCTACAGAATCTGCGAGCCCAACTCGCAGCTGCTCTCTCCCAGTAAGTTTTGGGGTGATGCATCACACAGCATCGGAGAACTAGAGCAGGCCCGTGGAGCAGCGGTCTCTAAGGGGTTACCCGCCTTGTGTCTGTTTTCTCCCTCCTCGATTAAAATGTGATTAGTTGAACCTGGGGACAGAAAAAGACACAGCTGCACTGCACATTGCTGTGCACGTGCTTTGTCTTCGTAAAACCTGTGTCAGACTGAGCCAGTGTTTCTCCATGACCTGCCGCAGGTCCCGTGTCCAACAGGGGCCGATATCAGCCAGCACCCCACAAACCGAGAGGTCCCCGACAGCAGCAAGATGCGCTACGCAGGACAAGTTCCGAGCAACCTGTTCACACTCAACAGTGAGCAGGACTGTGCAAAGGCCCTGTCTTGGATCCGGAGCAGCTCCCTTGCCACCGAAGGTGAGGATGTGGGGGACTGTGGTCTCTCGGAGCAGCGCTTTGTTTCTATAATGCGTCTCATTCTTCATCTAGTTCCAGTGTATAATTAGTGCCTAATTAATTCCAACCAAATCATTCATCTGTCATGCTTTGTTTTCCAGATTAATTTACAACTTGTTGTCATTTTTGGATACCCAGCATGTTTGCCAGGGGAAAGAAAAAGACTTGAGATAGTTTAATTATCTATAATTATTTTATTACACAAAATGAATATCCGAAGAGCAAAGCATGGCTAAAATCATTAACTAATTAAAGAATAATTTAATAAGCAAACATGTTTAGCAATTATATGGAAAATACGTCTCCTTTTGTGAAGCTGAAAAGCCCGAGGAAGGGAAAGAAAGGGCCGTGTCGGAAGGGACCCTTTCTTCTCCTCGCAGCCCATTGTTCCCTTCTTGCCCATTGCCTGTTGCCTGTGCGGTCTGGGGCTCCCCACAAACACACAACTTCGAGTCACTACTGCTCTGAATCACAATGAGAAAGTAAACCACACTAGCACGGATGCCTGAGCCTCCCAGAGCGTCTTCTCGAGCAGTCTCCTCCGTGTGGCTGGGATTTCCTTGGAATCACTGGACTCCACCAGCAGGACAGAGGCCGGCTGCTTCGCCGGAACCCGGGAGTCAGGATCTGGGGGCACTTGGTGAAACCGGCCCCTATTTTACCCAGGCCACAGGTGTGTGTATGTCAGAGACCTGGCTGAGTTCCATAGCCATCGATGGTCAGAGCTGGACTGTGAGCCTGGCTTGCAGTTCAGCCCACTAAGGAGCTAGAAAGAAGGCATCAATACGTAAGACTCACATATATTCACTTATTTTATGTTTTTATTTAAATATAATTGAATTACAGTCTTTAACACAATACATTAGGATTAAATACAGTTTGTTCTGATTTTTGGTGGATAATTTGGATTCACCAAACTTTTTGCTAAGTCAATATATTTCCTATATTAAAAGTTACTAGGTTTAAGCTGGCTGTGGTGGCATATTCCTGTAATCCCAGCACTCAGGAGGCTGAGGCAGGAGGATGAAAAGTTCAAGGCCAACCTGAGCTACACAGTGAGTTCTGGGCCAGTCTGGCCTACATAGTAAGACCTTGTCTCAAAAAAATTTAAATGGGTAGCATGTGGCGGGTAATACATGGCTGGATTCCATTTGCTAATACTTTATAGGCCACTCGCCTTTAAATTCATATACAAGATTGGCCTGTAGTTTTTTTCTTTGTCAGTTTCTTGGATTCAAGAGTACACCAGTCTCATTAAGTGTTTTGAGGAGCTTCCCGTATTTCCAGAGCGTCTGAAATACAAAGTGCCTCCCAGTTTGGACATGAATCAGCTGTAAAACCAGCTGGGTCTGGAGCCTTTGGGCAGAGAAGGGATATAGCTGTGCAGCAGCAGGCCAGATTTAAAGCCTGTCTGAAAGTCTTCTCATAGTTGTGTCACACTTGACATGGTTTTCAGTTTTGCGTCGGTGTATGCTTAAACCTGTTCCAACATTTCCCTCATTTTTTAATAACTGCCCCGACCTACGCAGTCTCAAAAACTTCTCTAATCCACAGGCGTCTAATCCAGGGACTGGCGAACTTTTACTGTCCAGTTGCAGACAGTAAATATTTCTGACTCCGCAGGCCATCTGGTGTCAGTCACAGCTATTCCTCTCTGCCCCGGGGCAAGAAAGCAGCCCTAGGGGCAAGATGTGCTGGAGCGACACGGCTGTGGGCCAATACACTTCATAGAATTTAGGAAAATTGGTGATGAGCAGTGTTTGCCAAACCCTGCTTTCTCCACAGAACGTGCGACCCTTCAGTAGCATCTCCTTCAGCCCAGACTCCAAATGCAGCTTCGGCTCCCCAGTAGTGCAGGACCCTGCAATTCAACACAGAATACATGGTGGTCTCGGGGCTGTGCCCAGTCCTGTGGCAGGCAGTGCTTTCAGCTCCTCTCTGGGTGCTGCGATGAAGGAGTGTCTTGACCAAGATGAGGGCCTTTGAAAGTGGAAGGGCATGCTGCTAAGGTTGACATTGATGGCAGAGAAATCCCAAAGCAAAGAGCGCTTGGTCTGCTTCTGGAAGTAGCCAGTCCGTAAGTTTTAAGTGGCACCTGCTCCAAGCGTCAGAGTGGAATCTTGCACCATCCCACCTGGGACAGAACAGGAATCATCCCTTTGCCCGTCGCATCCATGCTACCTTCCTGTTAGTTGCTGTCTTGGTTATCTAATTGACTGTTGTGGTATCCCAGGGCTTCTGTCCAGTAACCATTATTTTACTAATAGTGGCCCCAAAGTTTTAGAATATTGATCATCGCAGTTCAGGTAGGCAGAAGAGAAGCCCCAAAGTGCTGCCATCAAGTGAAAAGGTAAAATTTGTCATAGACACATGTGCTTAGAAAAATGGTATAGACTCATTTAACAACCAAGTCTTCGTCCTGCGACTAGGTCATTAAGTGAACTGATCGCTGAATGAGGAGCTGAATGTAGTATGTACATTATAATACTCAGAGCAAAGAAATGGTCAACCTGATGACTTTGCTTTTATTTGTACAACTCTTAACATGCAGCACTGTGATGTACAACAGAACATAAGACTAAACAGAAAAATCAACAAAAATCACAATACTGTATGAACAAGGTGTAATGTACCAAAAAAGACACTGAGGCTACATAAACAAAATGTATAGAACTGTACAAAAAAAAAAAAGGTTGTAAGTCCGAGGGCAGGTTGTTAAGTCCAAGCAGTCGTTAAACAAGGAGTTCTCTCCATGGCGGACCCTGCCCTGTCAAGCGTCCCCTGCACTTTTGGGGCAAAGCTGCTGCGTCCATGTCCCATCATCCTCTGCTCCGCACCCACCGGGGGGTGTGCTGGGCCTCCGCTGTCACTTGCCATTTCCCGGGAGGGCAGCCACCACCCCCTACCTCTGCCACCTGTTGCATCAAATGCACACACTGGTCTTTTCTTAGCTATTAGATGAGCCATGCTGGAAAGCGAAGAGCGACCACATTAGCGGGACGCTGACATGCGGGGGACCCCTCCGGCCCACACGGTCTCCGCTGTCTCCGCACGCAGATGTCGAGGCAATGTGCACGGCGGCATCCAGACATGTGAAGGAAGCCCCTCATGCCTTGGCCCCTTCTGAGTATCCGCAAAGCCCGCGTGCATTACAAGGCACCAGCTGCTGGAGGACGCTGATCTAGTGCATCTGGAACTAGCTGGAGTTCTCTGGCTTGTTGGTAGATGCCACCAAAGACCACGCGTCATGGGCCCCGCTCCAGCTGGGGCTCTCAGCCCTCTCTGCAGCCACCAGGGTGCTCTGTGCCAACACAGCCCATCCTCCATCGCCCACGCAGGTGGGCACATGACTGTCGGCCTCCCATCTCCCTTGGTCAAGGCTAACTGGTGTCCCCCTGCTCTGGTCATTGTTTGTTTCCCTTGGTTCATCCCACCTCCACCTTCAGCAGCCACTTTATGTCCCCTGCAAAATTTCTTGCTCCGGGAGTGAGGAAAGTCTATTTCTCTGAGGTTCTCTGTTCTCTCTGTTCACCTTTCTTTCTCCTTTCCCTTCCAGCATTGGTTCAGCCAAGATCAACCTCACCATCACAGCATGATAGTCATACAACTGCCAGCCTCTGTATAAAGTGCAGGAAAACCCTGTGACCCAAAATCAAATCCGTATCTGAATGAAACCCAGAACCATCAACCTCTCGAAATTCTAACGCCTGTGCACAGTTACAGTCCTGTCCTGCTAGCTGCTCAACATCTGCCTTTCCTTAAATATGTATTAAAGATGTGATTTCTTGTTTCTCTCAGTTTAAATGCCACCAATATGGCAGGAGTATTATTTTATACCTACAATCTGTTGTAGGCACACACAACTTTGGTTACATTTGGGATTATGTAGGATTTTGTGAGCTAAACTGAAAACCTAAAAACCAGACCTAATGCTGTTAGGGGAGCATGTTTCTATCTTAGAATCCAGGTGTACAGCCCATCTGGTGGTTGGATACTTCTTACACTGCCAACTTAATAGTGAATACCAAGCAGAAGAGGTAGCAGGAAAATCTGGCAACAGTGAGGTCATTTTGTGCCAGATATTTAGAGGGTGCAAAAGCTTGGTTGTTAGCAAGGAGAAAGCGTTAGGAGGAGCAATCTGATAAATGCCAAGCATTCATCCATATGACCAGTCAGCAAGCTTTCTGCCACACCCACTCTGGCAATGCCAAGCACCGGGATGACATGTGGGAAGGATGGACAGGGAGCTGACAGTCTGAATACATTAGCTCGCAGAGAAGCCCAGGATGCAGGCCATGGTGAGCACTGGGAAGACGTCTGAGTCTGCTCTCTGGTGCTGTAACAGAATACATGAGACCGAGCAACCTGTAAGGAGGAGAGGTTTATTTCAACTCATAGTTCTGGAAGCAGGGAAGCCCAGGATTGACAGGGCCACATCTGACAAAGGCCTCGTGCTGCTTCAACTATGGCAGAAAATGAGTGTAGAAGCGAGAAAAGGGTACAGACTCCAGTCATGACTACTCCTTACCATGAGAAGGGCATCAGCCTGCTCCGAGTACTCTGTCCCCATCATCCAAGCACCTCCCAGGAGGCCACACCTTCCAGCACTGCCTGGTGCTGAGTTAAGCCCAGACAGAGTTTTGGCAGGACAAACCACCTTCACATCAGAGCGGACACCACCCAGGCCTGCGGGTGGGCTACCTGCTGCATCCCCAGTGTGGTGAGACCTTGTCACTGGGCTTCCCATCTGTGCTAGGACAATCACTCTGATAAATGCCAGTGATCATGTGTTTGTTCCTGGGTTCGTCCCAAAATGAATAATCAAAAATTTTGTCTACTATTTTTTTCTGGGGGACCCTCCCAAAATAAGACTGGCTATTATTCTATGATTTTTTTTGCCATGCTTATATTTTTGATGTTATCTTATGAAAAAATTATTTATGGACATTGGAGTGAAGCTAATGTCATTGTTAATAGCTCCAAATGTTGGTTTGATAATAGTTATAAAGGGTTGTGTCTAAAAATGCTGAATTTGTGCTTGGCATGTTAGAGTCACAAGATAAATACTAATTTATCTAAAAATTCTTTTCAAAGTCAAAGTGAAAAACAGTATATAAAGAACTCACAATTGCAGAAAGATAATGGAAAGAATAATCCTCCATAGAGAGGAAACCTTTAAAAGCCAAGATACTGAACTGGTAAAGAGTAAGTGATTGACTTTGTTACATCAGGCTATTACCATGTTTTATAATATTTGTGGAGGGACATGATGTGACCTGTAGGTTCTGATTTATTCACTAACTGACCAGTATTGTAAGGAGGTTCTGCTGTGTTTTTATGATTAATTACAGAAATATAGGTAAATACTCAGGACATGTTTGAATGCAAGGCTCCAGAGGAAATTATGTAGGCTGTTATTTAGCGTATGACTGATGGTTAAATATTCATGGACACAGTGGGTGGATGGAGTGTTCTTCCCTGAGTCCCTGTCCATGGGTGTGGCCATGGTCTGTGGAGAACTGGAGGATATGATGTAAGCAGAGATTTGAAATTGCGTAAGCAATCGTGTTTGCCCTTCTCTCCTCCCGAGTCCATGATAACAAGACACACATTGGTGCAGACCCCAGCCCAGTGTGGAGTCAGATCAGCTAGCACCAGCTTTCCGTGGATATGTGCCTTAACCTACCACATGCTTAATGTTGTTTGACATTTTGGGGTTTTTTTTATGCAGCATTATTGTGGTGACAGCTTGACTGTTATGTTGACCAAAGTCTCGTAGTTTTTTAAAGAAATTTTGCTTCGAATTTAAGATAACTGTTAAATATCTCCCAGAGTCTTGATGTTAAAGGAGTGGTCCCCATCTGTGGCACTTTGGGAGGTGCTGCCATCTTCAGGAGTCGGGCCCAGTGGGAAGAACCCAGGTCCCTCCTCTCTTTTTATGCTCCCGCCGTGGTGAATCATCTCCCCAAATCACCAGGGCCTGGCGACCATGGACTGACACCCCCGAAACTGTGAGCCACATTAAGTCCTCCTCCGAGGTTTCATTACAGTGATCTCCATTGCTTTCCAGCTGACTTACACAAGAGGCAAAACTGTTTAGAAGTTAACTGTTTATCAATAAATACCTAAATTAAAATTCAGAGATTTCATAAAACATATTATCTGTCACTAGCATCATTGCTGACAGCTAACATGGAGGAGCCTGAAAAAATATCAAACACAGAGTTGCATGGGGCGCCGCCCTTCAGTTTGTTCAGCAGAAAGAATCCTGTCTTGGCACATGCATTGCGAAATAGCAGAAACCTCTGACAGTTTGAGGGCCAGGCGCTGGCTGTCCTGGCAGGCTGGTTCTCTGTTATGCCAGACAGCCAAGCTTCATGGTTTGCGGCAGGTGGGAGCCTCAATAATTTAAGCAAAATGTTGGCTCTTTCAGCCAAGAAAAATGCAGCTCGCTGAGGAATGCACTCTGCAGCTCCAGTGGGGAGAAGACCACAGCACCCTAGCGTGGCGGGAAGGGAGGTCTCCGCTCCCTCCCCTCTTGCTGTCCTTGTCTCCCCAGAGAAGGAGAAGAAGCTCAGGCCACCTCTGGGACATGGTCACCCTCCAGAAGCCATCTGAAAGTCATTCTCGTTTACTTTTCCTAAGCCAGTAAGACAAGCCCTCGCACCGCCTTTTAATTTTGGATTGCAATTGAGTTTTGCATAATTTATTCCACCAAATTGAATCAATACATTTGCCATTTATTTTGCCTTGTAAAATTTCTTTTTGTGCTCTTTTATAAGCCAGTGAAAAATAGAGATGCAATGAGTATATATTTTGTGGTAAAGTTGTTACAGCATGCCTGGAAAGTGAACCTACAGCAGGACCTTTCTTTGTGAAAAGGTAAAAATGCTGATAACCTTTTTCTTATGGTGTCATTGATCTTAGAACTGACGAAATAATAGAATAGCATTTGTAATCTGTAATATTTTAGGAGCATTCATTCATTCATACTTTTTTTTTTTTGGAGGTGCTGGGAATTGAACTCAGGGCCTTGTAATCTGTAATATTTTTGAAAAGGGTAAATAAGTAGTATAAACTATCACTATCAAAATACTCTTCCACGAGAGAAATCTAGCTAAACCGAGGGTGATGGCACACACTTGTAATCCCAGCACTTGGGAAGGTGAGGTAGGAGGATCGCCACGAGTCTGAGGCCAGCATGGGCTATACGGTGAGTTCAAGGCCAGTCTGAACTACATAGTGAGTGAGACCTTGTCTCAAAACAACAACAACAACAAAAAGATTATTTTATGATTTTATATCTGGTGAGCAAAATAACACCGTTCAGTCCCTCTGGCTAGGTCTGAACACATTACATTTTAAAACTCACAATTTGAATCTTTATAAAATTACTTGTTGAAAAGCAGAATGTCCTAATCCTTAGTTCTAAAAAAGGAAGAATTTCTTTGAAGTTAACCCAGCTTGACATTTAAGTATTAAAATATCAGTAACATGAAGTACATAACTTTTTTTAACCATTGTCCTTCCATCTCTTAGGAAGAACTTGCAAGTATGGCAAACTTTATTAATTTTGTTTCCTTAATAAGTGCGGCAAATAGGGAACAAAAACAAGATAAAAGGTTTTATTCTAGACCATTTCGTTCAGCATAATTTCAACTTTCAAATTATAGGAACATAAATGAATGCCCTACTTCTGCGTTAGAAGTACTTGACTACTTCGTGGGATGTTTTGTGCCAATTCTTTACTAAATTATCTTGGTCGCTGTTGCTAGGTAACACTGCTGGCTTCCTGCAGCTGAAAAATGAGAGGGTCACAGGGAGCAATCCGGCATTATTAGCATTTGACTAATCAGCTGGGTTTTTTTCGCTGTGTGTCTTAGCATCTTCCCTCCCTCCTTTTCCAGGGAATGTCATTGTCTACGGGAACACGATTGACACCTACACCACTGTGGAAACGCTTTTAAACCTGGGCGTGAGAGGCTCCAGCATCTACCTTGTGCACACCCCACCCAAGTCCACAGTCACCTGCATCAACAACTACTCGGTGGAGAGTGCGGTGGAGGAGGCGCTGGCGGCCGCCGGCGTCACCACCTTCCAGAATGCCATCCTGGCCCAGTGGAACCAGGGCCTGAGCCCCGACCCCATCTGCTGTGCCAGCTTCACCACGCCCACCAAGCCTTTCCAGCTGCAGTGTGCCGTGAGTCCTGCACACCCACCCACCGAGGCGGGAGGCTTGCGGGCAGAGACCGCATAGTCTCGGGTTTGGGGTTCCGCTTTCTG
Source organism: Hystrix cristata (assembly GCA_004026905.1). Taxonomy (NCBI): domain Eukaryota; kingdom Metazoa; phylum Chordata; class Mammalia; order Rodentia; family Hystricidae; genus Hystrix; species Hystrix cristata. Next base: position 32,624 of record PVJO010000023.1, read on the forward strand.
ACTCTTCAGGGTCTACTGGTGAGTAAAGGCGAGCGCCTCCCAACTCAGGGCGCAGAGCAACACTGATTGCTTGTTACTGTTACGGCTCCAGGTGTGGGTTTGACGGGGCCCATCCGGGCAGTTCTCACCAGAGCTTTCTTGGTGAGCTGAAGTCAGCTGGTGGAGTTGAGGGCACGGTCCGGAAGGCACAGGCACACTCTCCTCTGGTTGTGGATGCAGCGCAACTTAAATTGAGATTCTAGCCGGAGCCTTAGAAATGGCCCCTCTGTGGCACTGAGCCCCTGGAAACACAGCAGCTTGGTTCTAAGAGCAAGTGGAGGGAAAGAGAAGCGGTGGCTGTGTTCCCTTCACAACGTGACCTCAGAAGTCATGTGGCACCACACTCTGTGCTGAGGGCCGCTCACTGGATCCATCCACATTCACTGGGAAGGGAATTAGACTTGGCTTCCTCACGGAAGGAAGTTGCAGGTACGAGGACCTGCTGCGGCCTGGGCCGCATACTGCTGCCTGAGCACCACGGGAATTTTACCTTCTACTCTGAGTATGCTGGTCCCTACATCCATCTCACGAATATTTATTGAACACCAAGTAAATAGGTCTCAGACTCTGTCATAGATGTGAAGGGTATAGTGGTGAAAAGGACACTTCATTTAAAAAGCGATATTGTCTACACATGCATGTCATTGTAATACATATTTAAGACAGGAAAAATCAAGGTGTTTTTACCCACAGTTTTCCCCTCCAAAATGATGTTACTGGAACTTGCCAAGTTCATCCCGGGGAACCTCTAGAGAGGGGTGAATGCCCCTCATGGGCAGCAGGAACCTCCCAGAATCCCATGCAGCCCTCTGCCCAGCCCCAAGGGCGTCTCCTCACACTTACTGGCCACTGGTGTGTCTTCTTTTGTGACGTCCTAAGCTAATATAAGTGGACTGTTCACATTTTGTTTTCCAGTCACTGATAATACACAAAATACAACCGCTTTTGTACATAAGCATTATAATCTAAGCCTTTGCCGAGCCCTGTGCTTACAGGTTCAAATTAAAATCAGAATCATGGCAAAGCATTTTGCAAATACTCTGAATTGTCCTGCTCCAAAACACCTTCCCGAGAAAGCTTCACCTTACAGCAGTGTGGTTCCGATGCAGCGGGCGTTGGACTCTACTCCCTGTCCTGCTGGACATCTCAGGGAGTGGCTCTGTGGGTGACTGTCCCAGGCTCCCTGACTCCCTGATTTCCATCTTTCTTTGTCCAGCACTTGGTAGAAAGGAAAGGTTGAGATCAGGATGTCAGCCCCTGTCACTGTCCGCTTTGGGCAGCATCTGTCAGGGCATTTGGCGACTTTAGTGGGCATGAATTTGCCCCCTAACCGTGGTAATAATGTTTCAGACCTTGTCTCCCAGAAACCCTCAGGACCAGTGAATGTGGCTTGCATGGAAGTAGGGTCTTTGCAGAGGCGATCAAGTAAGGAAAAGGCCATCTTGGATTAGGGTGTCCCCTGAATCCAATAACTGCTGCTTTCTAAGGAGAGAGATGTGTTGACATAAGGAAGTGGCCATGCGATGCCGGTGGCCGAGATTAGAGTAATGGCAGCTGTAAGTCAGTGAAGGGTGAGGATTGCCAGCAACCGCCAGAGCCAATAAGGGCCTAGCTCCTTCCCTGGAGCCTTTGGAGGAAGCGTGGTCCTGACCACACTTTGATTCCAACTTCTGGTCTCCAGAACTGTGAGAGAATGTGTTTCTGTGGTTTGGAGCTTCCTGATTTGTGGCATTTTGCTATAGTAGCCGTAGGAAACTAAAGCAGATGGTGTATGTTACTGCTAAAATGACAGTTTTTATAAGCAGAATCACACATTGTGCCCTACTTTTTCATTTGGCTTCTTTTATTCAGCATAGTGATTTTTGAGATTTCATACCACTCCGTGTGTCAATAGTTCATTCCTTTTTATTGCTGAATGGTATTCTGTTGTGTAGCTGTGTCACATTTTGTTTTTTCATTTGTCTGCTATGCACATTCTTTTACCTATCTTTGAGTAAACATATATTTTCATTTCTCTTAGCTATAGTCTCAAAGAACAGCTAGGTCATATGGTAGGTGATTGTTTGCCTCTTTAAAAAGCTACCTACTGCTCTCCAAAGTAGCTGTACTCTTTTACATTTCCACCAGCAATGTACTGAGAGTTTCAGGTGCTCCTTGTTCCAGTCAACATAGTACTGCCTATCTTTCTAATTTCAACCTTTCTCCTGAGTGTGATGTGCTATAATATTATGTTTTTAATTTGTGCTTTCCTAATGTGGTTAATGATGTTGGGCATCTTCTCACATGCTTATTGGCCATTGGTATATCTTCTTTTTTGAAGCTCTGCGCTATTATAAGTGGACTATTCAAATTTTGTTTTCCAATCACTCACTGACTGTATACAAAATGCAACTGATTTTGTATATAAACTTTACAATCCAAGTCTTTGGCAAAATTTACTTCTTCATTCTGCCAGCTGCTTTCTAGGTGCATAAACTGCATGCGAATGGGGGCAGCTGTACATCTTGTCTTATCTTTAGACCTTTTATTTTCTCTAGTTGCTTGATTCTCCTGGCTGTAGGACCTCAGGTGCAATATTAAATAAAAGTGGAGAAAATAGACATCCATGCCATGTTCCATAACTCAGGAGAGAACGTCTAGACTTTCACATTAAACATGAGGTCAACTCTGAGTTGACCTCATAGTTAATAATTTACAGTTATTTATTAACTAATTTATGATTACTTCTGAAATAACTCTGGAGGCCACTCCTGCTCTTAGGAAGGTGAATGAAGAGCAATCACAGAGTCACGCCATTTTTATTCCCTTCGTAGATGTTCTTCAGCTTCTGTGAGAAGAACGTGGACTACGAAACGTTCAAAGCGTTGAATGACGCGTGTCTCGTCTACGACGGCCGGCTTGTGATCGACACCACCTTCCACACCAACGACATCACCATCAGAGCCGCTGGCTCCCTCACCAGGTTTTCCCACAGATACTACTCGAATGACTGGACTCACAGCAACTTCAATTCCAAAGAAGTGGGCTTTCAGCTGGCGGCTGCTATGCTTAGTCTCTTTGATCCGACCCTCGAGCCTGTGATGGAGCCACCAGCCGATCTGGACCGCCTCATCCCCATGTACAAGGGAGCCAAGATCCAAGGTGCGTGAGCAGCCGCGCTCCCGCCACGAGACACACGCTGGGTCTGCCGGCATCCAGAGCAGCCGCCGTGGTTCTCCAAGGCGCGGTGCAGGCGTTGTGGTCCTGGGGGATTTGCCGCCAGGCTAGAGGAGAGAGTAATCTCACTTCTCAGCCATTCACTGGGAACCTGATATTGCTACTGGCGCCCTTTGCATCATGAGCGTTTGTCCTGGGCCACGTCCTGACTGCGGTCCCCTTTACAGATGAAGAAATAGACTAGGGAACAACCAGGACCTTACCTGGAGGGCTTGGAGTGGCGGGGTGAGGGTGTCTGTCTGACATCTTAACCAGAATTCCTGTTCCCAGCAGCCCGGGCCTTTATTGCTATCTCAGTGGATGAATGCTCAACCGTCTGCAGCTATAAAACCTTCCGCTTCCATCCCCTAATTTGTTGACCCCCAAGGAGCTAATGTAATAGGCAAGGCAGGATTCCTTGACCTTTAAAAATGGTGTCTTTGAGTCGTATAGATGTTCTAGACAGAAAAGCACACGTATTTACACAATTGCATGTTCACTTCCAAGGGGCCATGGACGAGCCCCTCTAGCCACCCACCCTAAGGCTGTAAAGAGCGTATCAGTGGAAAGAGGCAAAAGCCCCCGGCTCAGCCCCAGGCCTTCCACACCTGAAGTGGCGAGCACAGGGAGCTGTTGTGCAGCTTCTCGCTCTGGTGAGGCCTCGGGAAAGACTGTGGTCCTGGGCAGCGAGGTGGAGCGAGATGGAGAGGTGTCGGGATCAGGTGCAGGCTTGGGGACAGCCCAGAAATGTGTAGGGCTGATAGTGGTAGTTTTCTAAAGCATTGAGCAAAGGACTTTGTTGGTTTGTCTTTAAAGTTCAATCGTTTGTATTTCGGTCACATACTGGAGGCATGAATATGATGGGAACGCACTGCACCCCTGGGGGTCTTGACCTGGCCGTGAAGGTGTCGGTGAGAGTGTTTGGAGCTGTGGGAAGTCCCAGGACACGGAGGGTCAGCTTGGCACACTTTGGGGCATGGGTGGCTCTTTCATGGGTGTACGGTCACCTGCACACCGGTCGATGACATAAAGCACAGCCACCTCAGGGAGCTCCGTGTAGTCAGCAGTTCTGTGGCGGGAAGGTCTGAGGAGCACACGCATCGTAGGCACCCCTGCCCTGTGGTGGAAGCGTGACTTCTGTTCCCTGCCTGCCTAACACCTTGCTGTCTCTTCCAGGGGCCATTCTTCCCGGGTCCTACCACTACCTGCACATCACCAAGCCGGCCATCCCCACCCCCCTGGAGGTGCAGATGGCACAACCTGATTTCGTAAGTATTGCTCCTGGGTTTCATTTTACTTGGAAATGTAACACTTCGTCTATGGCAGGATGAAACTCTTTACTCAAAGTCTTTCATGGAATGTGTTGTTCAGGCATCAGAAATGCACTGTGGTACCAGCCCCACAGAGGTGCAGTGTGTTCCCTCATGCCCTTAAGGGTCCTCAGGCCTTATGCCCTTGTGTGGTCCCCTCTCACACTGACCTGTGTAGTCAACAGGACGTTGTGGAAGAGACAGCGTGTGGCCTCCGAGGCTACATCATGACAGAGGCTACCACTTCCAGCTCTGCCTTCTTGGACCGTGTGTGCCACGTTGTGTCACCAAGCAGCCCTCTGGCAGGGCCCCGTGGTAAGGCGTTGGGACCACCATGCTGGCCAGTATTGATTTGCTGCCTGTACAAGTGGCTGCCTTGGAGTGGATCCTCCAGCCCCCGCAAGTCTTCAGACAACTGCAGCCTACCCACATCTTGACTGAAAACTTATGACAGATTTTGAGCCAGAACCTCCCAACCAAGCCACTCCCGATTTCTAATTCCCGGACTCTGTGAAATTATTAAAATTATTGTTATTTTAAGCCAATACTTTTTTTTGTGACAGGGTCCTGTTAATGTAGTTCAGACTGGCTTTAAATTCACCATGTACCCCAGGCTGGCCTCAGACTCCTGGCAATTCTCCTGCCTCAGCCTCCTGAGTGCTGGGATTACAGGAATCTGCCACCACACCCGCCTAAACCAATAAGTTTTCTTCAATAGACTTCATTATCAGAGGAGTCTTAGGTTCATAACAAATTGAGCAGAAGGCGCACAAGTTTCCCCCATACCTTTTCACCACCACCACTACCCTGCAACATGCACACAGCCTCCACCATTGTCAGCAACCCCCCCAAGAATGGTACATTTGTTAGAACTGATGAATCTGCATTGAAACACCATGGTCAGCTAGAGCTACGCTTTACATCAGGATTCACTCTCGGTATTGTGTGTCCCGGGGATTGTGACGCTGTGTGATGATAGCAGGTGCCTACCGTGGCAAGATCATGGAGTAATTCCCCTGCCCTAAAACCCTCTGTGCTCTTCCCTCTCCCTCCCTGTGTCCTAAGGTCCCCATAGTTCCACTTTTTCCAAATGTCGTACAGCTGGAATTGGTCTGTTCTCTTCTCAGATTGCCCCTGTTACTTGGCAACATGCATTTGGGTTTCCTCACGTCTCTGTGGCTTGATAATGCATTTCTGTTCAGCACGGAATAATACTGGGCTGTCTGAATGCTCTGCTGCTTGTTTACCTATCACCTACTGAAGGACATCAGGCCATCAGTTTACAGGTGACCTGTACATCTGCTTTCGTGACACTGGAGCAAGCAGATTGCTTAGGATTGGAGTGGCTGTGGAAACCCCGCTGTTTTCCACCCCTCCCTGAATGACCCGACGGCCGCTAGGAAAACAGGAGTGGTGGGGCTGGGCCTGCCCTGGCTAAAGAAGCCAGAAGGACACGCAGCGGCTGGCCCGCTGGACAGCCAAGACGCCCTGCTCAGAGAGCAGGTCCTGGGCTGGTTCTCGTCGCCTGGGGCTTCCTTTTTGGTGTCATGTTTGATTTTGAGCCAGTGAGGCAGGCTCTGGAATTGCCTACGTAACGTCTGCACCCATTGTCTTCTCCGTATTTCTGAGGGTCAGCAATGTGACCAACTTAACACAGTTCCCAGATTTCCTTGAGGACGGGGTCAGCCGTGTGGCAGGTTCCAGCCAATGAGAATGTGGATCGGGGATACTACTGTGGCTGTCTTTGGAAAATATAATCTGCCACCAAAGAGGTGAGACATGATGAACAGGATGAAGCTCGAGGAGTCCCAAGGCCGAGTACTTTGGGCGTCACAGATAAATAACCAGAGCCTAATAGTACAACAGCTAGAAATTGCTGGGCCTGGTTTCAGACAGAACCAGCTACTTTGAGGACACTGTGATTTTCTTACACACGGTGTTGTTTATACGTGAATCACTTGTACTTTCTCAGGATAAAGTCAGAGGAAAATCAAAACCAAGGGGTTTTAGATAATGAGAGTTTTAATAAGAGTGCAACTTAAATAGACGCTTTTGCTGGTGCCATGACAGTATTTGAACAGGACCCCTGACTTTAATTAACCATTTTGCCAGGTGGGCCTCCTTTTTAATTAGTACAGAAGATCTAAACAGATTTTTTTCCATTTTTATTATCCAAGAAAAAAAAAAAGGATGGCTCCATGGCAATCTTTTGGGGTTGGAATTAATTTGATTAAGTAAAACTGTTGTCAAGATGGTCAGGCCATCACCTAAATAGAGCCAATGATTGCAGCAGGTAAAACAATACTTCACTAGTGAGGCTGAATTACTCTTCTTACACAAATGCAGTACACGTGAATCTCATCAAGCGCCCCCGTCCTCACTCACCGGAGTATTTAGGTGGGAAGATTCTTCCGTGGTCTCCGAGTTCTTTGAGCACTAAGCCAACAGAAGGAAAGAAAGGTCCAAGCCGTCTACATAATGAACTAATGTGCAGATTCCAGTCCACATGCTTTGTTGGCGTGAACGCCACGAAATAAAGGAATTTGTCACAACAAATTCTGCTTTGGATACTATTAAATTTAAAGTCATGTGTTTGTGCTGAGAGCTGGGAGCCTGATTTCTTGAACACCAAGCCTGATTAACCCCGTGTCTTCCATCTGGACAAAGTCCAGAGCTGTCTCCCAACCTTTGTAAAATCATAAAGGAACTCAAAAGGATAATCGTGTTCAGGGGAAAAGGAGAGAACATAGCAGAGCCAGCATATTAGGTTCAAGACCTCACTCTCCTAACAATTTACCATCTACCTAAAGGAAGAAACTAGACCACCCCCAGCGCAACAAACTGAAAAGCGTGTGAAATAATCACAGTCACCCCAGAATCCCTCCGGGGTGGCAGCACTGGGAGGTGCTAGCTCATCATTTAGCAGTGAGGCCTTCTGTGCAGACGGGCAGGAGTTTTCCTGATCCGCCCCCACCGCGCCCAGCAGTGGCCCTCAGGACAGGGGCAGTTTGTGTTCTCCAACGTCCTTCCTCAGCTGTCTGCGGTGGATGCATTCCGGCTTCCCAGAAGGGCCCCAGCTACGCCGGCGTAGCGATGAATCTCATGAAAGCGGACCCAGTTTGCCTTCCATGGTTAGAATCGCTGACTGCTGCTTGCTCGCTGGAGGGACCCACCCAGCTCATAGCTATGGAGCACACATGCTTAGCATCATGCCAACGTCATGCCACAGGAGAACCCGAGATGGTCAATCTTTAAAAACAGAGACCAATAAAAAATAAATAGGCAACAGATCCATAACAAGCCACCAAAATGACGCCAAGGGCGCCACCCCGATGGGATGGGTTGACATTGGCGGTGCTGGATGCTCACACCATCACTGCTTCTGGCCAGCAACTGGCTAGGGCTCCTTGGGAACTTGCCATGCCACCACCTGTAAGGGACCACGGCCTCCACCTTGGGATGTTCAGCCAAAGTCCCGGTCAATCCTTCCAAACACAGGAAATCCTGGCCAGCTGCAGGTGGAGTCTCAGGGGCAGATCTCAAACTGGCCTTAAATGTCACTTGGCACAGAGCGACACTCCTTGTGGATTGCTTTTCTGCTCTCCAGTGACCCCCGGGGAAACTCACAGCCAAAACCATGTCTTGCTCTTGGGGGGCATCAAGGACTAGCAGGATGCAGATAAGGGCACCACAGAGCCGGCAGCCAGAGGCTCAACCGGGGTCTCTCCACCCTTCCTGGACAAGCCCTGCCCACGCACCCCCTGCTGAGGCCCCGCCCCTTCTCCTCTCTTCCTAACCTGCACTTCTTCCCTTCTTCCCTGCTTCCCTACCTCCCTCATACATCTTAACTCTTCCTTGCTCCCTCTGCTTTCTGTTTCATTTCTGTCTCCATTTGTTCATCAAAAGTCTGGTTTGGGGGGCTGGGGATTTAACTCAGTGGTTAGAATGCTTGCCTAGCAAGCACAAGGCCCTGAGTTCAACCCCTGGCACCAAAAAGAAAAAAAAAGTCTGGTATCTTGCCACAGCAAGAATATGTAGACATAACTTCATCATTCAGAATGTTTACACATAACTTCTTCATTCTAGAAATGATAATCACTGGTTAAAATTAGGAACTACAGTGCAGAGTCAAATAAACAGAAAGGGAAATAACAAAAATTATGCAGTCTCTCAACCACAGAAAATGACCATTCACATTATTTTAGGTATTGATACCCCCAGATGTGATGCACCGTTGATGGTTGTGAATATTTTCGTGTTATAATATGCACCGTGCACACATTTCCCTGCTGAGAACTCTACTTAGATCGCACCATTGCATTTTCCTCGAGGCCTTGTCCCTCGGCCTCTTTCCCAAGTCACGTTTGTCCTCCCAAACCCCAGCTTCTCATCCACACTTGGGACTAACCCAGCCTTCATCCACCTGACCTCCCTTTGGCAGGGTCCCCTGGCTTCACCATGTGATTCCCAAACACTCATCAGTTGCCTCAGTTTATCTAAAAAGTTAAACCACGCACCCTTGTCTAGACAGGCAACATCCAGGATGAGTAAATGTTTGGGATCAGAGGAGCCCAGCTTGCCCTGGACCCCTAAGTTCCATGCTCATGCTCAGAGTGAAGCCCGAATCTACATGGGCTCTGCACAGATGAGTTACTGGGTCCTGAACTCAGAGTCCAAGAGCAAAGTGAAAATCTGGTCACCACCACCAAAACCCACGTGGGCCACAGAGGCGCCGGCATGGGGCCAGGGAATGAGGTGTAGGAGTCTCTCGGCACCATCAGAAGCCAAAATAAAAAGTAGTCGTGACATGGAATTAGAGGGGCATCTTTCTTCCCTGTCACCTGGCTTCATATGGCAGTTTTAGCTGGCTGAAAGGGCAAAATGCTGGAGACCCATACTGCATGCCATTTACAAACTGGGAGTGTGTGTATGTGTATTTGCCATAGTCTCAGCCTTTTCCCTGGCACCAAGCTTATCACACTGACCAAGTGCAGCCATCAGCGATGCATTTGCCTTTCACCTGTCTCTTTGTTTATTCTTTAAAACAATGAAATTCCCTGTGATCACTTTGACTAGGATGTTTTCCACAAAATGGTCCTGTGAAAACCTGTAAGATTTGAGTCTTCAAACAACTCACAGAAAAGAATAACTCCCTAGCTGTGAGAGGTATTGAATGATAATTGGTTGTAGCCTAGCAACTAATTTAGAAACAAGAACAATGTGATCACAGTTTCAAACGTGCCGAGGCGCGCGTTAGTCATGCGGTCCAAGTGCCTGGTTTCCGACACGCTTGAGTTTGGTCAGTGTCCATACCTTGCAACAAGTGACAAGGATCTGTTCTATTTGCAAAGCAAATCACTGTGGTAAAGTTTCTAAAGTTCAGAGATGTCTCCGACGCTGTTCTTCTGATTGCCTCAGGGCTCAGAGATCGTAACAGGGAGTACGAAAACCGGGACCTACTTCCGAATTCACATCAACAAGTATAGAATGGTGGAGGACGTCACGTGCCTTTCCAAGGCACCTTTTCCAGTCTCCAACTACATCCGCTTGTTTGGCCAGCACGAGCAAGCCCTCAACGACCTGTGCACACGTTATGACAGTGGCGGGATCACAGATCTCTACAGGTAAGTAGACGTTGCGTCCGGCGTGGGAGACACACAGGGAAGGTCGTGTGGATGGCACGAGCTGCGATGCACCCCGGGGGAGGCGAGGGTAGTGAGACTCGGTCCTGATTGAAAAGAGAACTGACAAGCAGCCCCGGCTGGAGAGCGAGGGTTGCAGGAGGAGGGGCAGGGACCGGGCCCTGTCCACACCTGGACCCAGATGCAGCAGGCACAGCCTTCACGCCGGGGCGGGAGGTGGTGAGACAACACTGCATGCCAGTCCCTTTCCACACGCATCTCCTACGAGCAGAGGGCAGAGCCCTAAGAGCTCCTCTTGGACCAGGATGTGGGAGGCGCTGGTCTAGCAGGAACTTTGCGAGCACCAGAAGGGCCGGAGCGACCCCAGCCTGCCTCCTCCTAGCACGAGCTCACACGGTGGCCCGCGGCCATTTGTCTGGGAGCTCAGTCTCTTATTCTCAAACTCCAAGACACTGGCCTGTGCCATCTGGAGGAGGGCCTGGCCTTCCAGAGCGGGAAGCGACTGCCAGATGCAGCCTCCTGCTTGGTGAGGCCAGGAGAATTCCCTTCTGCCCCAAAGTGAGACGGTGGCAGATACGGATGGACGATGCAAATCACAGGATGCTGGTGTCCTTACGGCTCGGGAGGGTCGCTGCCAGGGTCATCATATTTCCTCCCTCTTAAAATTTTTTAATTGTAAATTATACCATTCAAGCAAAAAAGTACATGAAGCACCATGCACACCTGAAGGAGAAGTAATACTGCAAACCCATGTGCCCGGCACCTATGTTAAGAAATAATTCCTTACCAGGGAACGTTGGAAACCATTCCTGACCCTGCCCCACCGCTGTCGCTTGGGAGACAGCTACATTCCTGAAATCTGACTCAGTCATTCTTTTTTTTTTTTTTTTTTTGGTGGGGGGTAAAGCAGGGATCAGCAAATTTTTTTTATAAATGGACAGGTACGGCCTCTGTCACGAGTGCTCAGCTCTGACTTTGGAGCAAGAAAGCGGCTATATGTAAACAAAGGGGCACAACAACATGTCCCGATAAAACTTCATTGACCCAAACAGGAGCTGACTGGATTTGACCCAAAGGACACAGTTTACAAACCAACTCATTTGAGAGATGGGCACATGTACATGATTTCCTGAATAACGTATAAATTGAGCAGAACAGTGTAACAAGCTGGCTGGAACGCTTTTGAACAGAATCTCCAGCGTGCTGAAGAAAGCCGGCCTTCTCTCGAGCACTGTGGTGAGGGCTCTAGACGCTGTGGGCCGCTGGTTCTGTCCGCAGCGTCCAGTACTCCTCCTCCCGTAGCTGTGTCATAATTCATTCATGGTGTTTCCTGCTGATGGATGTCTTAAGTTGTTCCCAGTTTGGTACTATTACCAACCTTGGGGTGGCCGCTGGGGACAGTTCATGAGCAGAATTTCTGGGAGGGTGACCCAGCTCCCTGGCTGCTGGGTCCTGGGACAGGCACATCTTCAAGTTTATGAGTCGAATCTGCCCCTGCAGTGAGGAGAGACCCCTTTACCACATAGTGTTGTCACACCTTGGTCACGTTCAGACTTTCAGATTTGGCAAGTCTGACGGGGTACAGAGGTGTCCTCCATGGCATTCTGTTTGTGCTTCACTCATTACTAATACAGTCATGGGCCCTTCCCTCCTTCCTGGGCCTTGCGATAGTTTCTGGGAAATGCCTATTTATGAAATTTGTCCATTTTCCTTTCCTTTTGTCTTCTTAATAGTTCACAGCAGTTGTTGACATACTGTAGATACGAGCTTGTGTTGATTATATACTTTTAGTGTATAACCTCTCACTTTGAGACTTTTGTCTTCACTTTCCACATGATGTCAATTAACAGATATTCTTAATTTAGTGTAACTTCTTTGTCATCTTTGAGGGTGTGTTGAGTTTTTTTGTCCCTTTACTCTTCCAAAAGTATTATAATAAACTTGTCACGTTTCATGAAAGGAACCCATTGGATTTGGTGGGAAATGAGTTAAATCTTAGACCTCTTGGTGACAACTGACCTCTGATATTGACTTCAGTGTCACAATGTGCTATGATAAGTATTGATTTACTTAGGTCTTCTTTCTTATCTTTGAATGAAGGTTTGTCATTTTCTCCATAAACGGCTTGCACAATTGTTGTTTAGTATGATCCAGGCACTTTATATTTCCATAGCTGTGTCATTAGTATTATTTTTAATTGATTGGTGCTGGCGTATAGAAATGTTCTTTTTTTTGTATCCTGCGAACTTGCTAAATTCCTTCTTTCATTCAAATAATTTACCTTTAAATTTTTTCAGATTTTCCACATAGAGAAATGGTATCATCTGCAAATAATGATGGTTCTGTTTCTTCTCTTCCAATACTTGTGACTTTAATTTGTTTTTCTTGTCCTACTACATGGGCTAAGCTTTGTAGAACAAAGTAGAATAGGAGTGGCTGGGTGTAGCACCTTGCTTCATTCTTAATCTTCAACTTACCAGACTGGGCTGGCCACTGAGGATGTAATTCATAGCTTAACCAACCAATATGTTTAATATTGAGTGTGTAATATTTGCCTTTTACATGACTACAGATGCCCTTTACTGGGCTGAAAAAGCTCCTTTTAGGGTTGGGGTTATGGCTCAGGACGCCCAGGGTTCAATTCTCAGTACTTCAAAAGAGTTAAAAGGAAATTCCTTTTCGTGGCCAGTTTGCCAAGCTGTGTGTGTGTGTGTGTGTGTGTGTGTGTGTGTGCACACGTGTGTGCTGGGGTTGAACCCAGGGCCCTGTGTGTGCTAAGCACAGACTGTACCACTGAGCTGTGCCCCAGCCCAGCATTTTTATCATGAATGGGTTTTTGTATTTTTCTGGAAACAGTATTTAATTTCTGAATGCTTTTATGGGTAAGAGTATCTTCCTAATGTTTTCAAATATAAGCCATATTTTGATAAAGTATCAAATGCTTTAATCCTGGGCTCCTCCTCTTCAAATCTTCATACACTTGACTCTACTGTTAATCCTAAATAAAGGAAAATACAAGGATTCGACAAGTGAACACATTTGTCCTTAGCTTGCACATTAGCGTTAGCACTGCTGTCACCCTTCCGGAGACATCTGGGTTCGAGGGAAATCTGTAACTGGGCAGTGAATGATAGGCTACAAATCTCTGAAAAAAAGAAATGCTTTCACATTTGACCAAAATTTGAGCCATAGCTGGCTTGTTTCTTGCAGAAAGGTGATTTTGAAATGTGCTGCACTGGTAAGCCAGAGGCCCCTGGCTGGTTGCAGCTGCCTACTGTTGAGAGTAATACTTTTCAAAGTTAATTTGATTTGTTAACAGTGGATGTTGGGATGGCAAAGCAAGACAGGTGGCCCTGGAGGGCAGAGGACGCCGACTGACATCTGTCAGGAAGCAGTGGGGGCAGCAGACCTGGGGTTTATCTGGGTCGCCAGGCCCTGGCAGGCCTGCCCAACGCGCACTGTGTGCTCACAGCTGTGGCCACATTCTTCCCAAGTACCACCGAGCCCCGCCAGGCCCCAGTGCTGACTCTGGGCCCAGCACCGCCCGCCCTGTCTGTTGTCAGACAGACTGGCGAGGCTCTTTCCAAACAGGCCCATCGGCTTAGCTGATTTTGGCGGTGATGTGATTGCCGATTGTTTTCCTGGTTTGGCGGCACTGTTTGGTCCAGCGTGCTTCCTCTGTGCGCTGTGTCCACTGGGCACCTTCCTCAACGCCCCTGCTGCTCTGCCATGTCGGCATTGGGCCGCTGCAGGTCCTGTTCCTCTCCAGGCCAGAGGACCCTCTGCACCTTCCTCTCCGCCTCCCCTCCCCCCACCACATGGGGCCAGGGCGCTGCAGGCTCTGGCTGTCCTGTGGGAGCCCTGGCAGCTGATTGGGTCAGATGCTGCTGTGACAGGCAAGGCCACCCGAGCAGTGACTCATGTGGAACCATATGGGGAGTCGGGTGGCAGGGAGACAGCTGCCGCAGGAGTGAGGTGCTGGCTCAGGGTTTGCCTGTATTTTATTCTTTGTGTTCACCTCAGAGTGCCAGTACCAACCCCTGGCACTGAGGATTGGGAGAATGAATTCATCCCTGCAAAGGGTGTGTGTGTGTGTGTGTGTGTGTGTGTGTGTGTGTGTGTGTGTGTGAGAGAGAGAGAGAGAGAGAGAGAGAAATTGGTCCTTCAATTGATTCACCACTTCACAAAAAGAACAGTCATTTTTTTAATCATTTCTTCCTTTCTAAACCAACCAGCATTGAAAGTCCACAACGAACATGGTCCTAAAATCTGCTTTTCCCCAGTTTTCTTTCTGCATGTCTCTCAGTTTTCACGTGCACACATGTGAACCCACATGCATGTACAGGCCTGCGCCCATCTCTCGGGAGCCTGGTTGCCTGCTGCCGGCTGAGTCCTGGACGTGTTTAGGGAGACAGGACCTTCCTCCCTGCTGACGCTGCTCCTTGAGGACACTGGTGGTGACGGGGCTTCAACCCGGGTGGAGGACAGGGAGCCTGAGGGGCATCCCTGGCCCACAGGCAGGGTCCTTACCACAGCACACGCCACGTTTTCCCTGGGTCCTCACGCCTGCCTGATCCTTTACCCCATTTATCAGTGGCCCCTTAGTCTTGTTGAATAGCCCTGGTGCCCTTGTCCCCAGGTGTGAGTAGGTGCCGGCCACGTCACTGCACACCCCTTGGGTCACGCACACCGTGGTAAGCCGCTCTGCACCTGGCCTCCCGCCTGCCCCTGCTCCCGCAGCGCTCTGAATGCTCACCAGCGGCCCTTTCGCGGCTGCCCTTACCTCCGAGGCTCCGGCAGTCGGCCCCTTCGGAAGCCCCTTGTGCTGTCCCCGCCTTCCCAACTGCAAGGCAGGTCCACTGGGCCTCGCGGCCCTCGTTATTCAGTAGACTCCAGCTGGAACTGCGCAGTCCCGACTGCGAGGTGCTTTTCTGTTCCTCTCTACTCAGAAGTCTTGTGCTGGGTCCAGTAGTAAATTGCACACCAAATTCCAACTTCCTGTTTCCCCAGACTTAGCTTTGACAATTCTGACCTGCCCTCGAGCTTTCTTTGTGTTCCTGGGAGGCGCTGGATGATAGTGCCCTGCGGCTCTCCGGTGCAGTGTAGACCTGATGTCCCCAAGGCCCCCCGTGCCAGGGCTTCGTCTGCAGGGCGGAGCCACTGGGAAGTGCTGCCCGCCGCCCGTGGACTCCGCTCGAGCCCGTCACCTCACGCAGTGTCGATTCTGCTTAGTATCTTTGCAAAGAATCTTTCCTCACGTGATTTACTACAATCAAAAATCCCTTCTCGGGGTTGGGGATTTAGCTCAGCGGTAGACTGCTTGCGGCTCCGGCTGGGTCTCGGCCTCTGTGGAGCAGCCGGCTCCTCCCTGATCGTGCCCGGGACTCCCGGCTCGAGGGGCAGGTGCTGAGCCGCGGCGTTTCTCCAACTGCCACGAGGCCGACCCAGAATTCTGAGCAGCGCTTATTCCCTAGACGGTCACCTTAAGCTAGAGGCAGAGTCCTTTTGACACAGTCCGTGTCCATTTTCCTTTGCGGTGTTGTTCTGATCAAAGCTAGATTTTCCCACCTGTCCCCGCCCTCCCAGTGCGCCGCTGTGTGACCGGTGCCTCTCCTGGGGCAGAGGTGCGGCTGTCCAGAACCAGGCTGAAAGTACAGCCTGCTCACACGCCTTCCTGCTGGTATCCACACCGAGTCAGAGCAGGGACACGCGCAGGAGGCGCCCGCCACGCACACGCCCTGGAGGGGACCTGAGGAAAGCCACAGGAAGTACGGAGATTTGTTTTCAATTTTGCCTCATTTGTCCTGAAAATACAGTTTGTCTTACCATTTTAGTATTTATCAGAAACACCTAGATTGAGAGTTTCTATGATACAAATTCTTACTTCAAGCACTTCGCTTTTGCCAGTGTTTGTTAGTAAGAAGGTTGAGTGAATGAAGGAAATGAGTATCCTGACAGCAAAGGGTTTATTTATTCTATTTTAGTTTTAATTTTTTTTGAGACAGAGTCTCACTGACTAGTTCAGGTTGGCCTTGGACTATGTACCCAGGCTGGCTTGGCGATCCTCCTGCCTCAGCCTCTGGAGTGCCAAGATGACAGGCATGTGCCACCACACCCAGCTTTTTTTTTTAATGTTAAAGACTATTATTAATGAGAACGTAAAGAATAAGCCAGTAAGGTCGGCCCTAATTGACATGGGTCTGAAGTACCGAGTGGGAGCTCAAATGTGTTACTAACAGGTAGCATGTCCCCAGCATGTCCCAACCTGCCTGTTCCACATCAACTGCAGTTTCTCTGTCGCCCTTTCCAGGAGGGCGCTGTCACCTCCTAAGTCAGGGGAATTTGCTGGCGTTCTCCCTGCTGGGAAAGACAGCGCTTTCACCATGTGAAGGAAAGCCTGTCCATCCAGCCCGCCGTGGACACCAGGGGAGGTGAACACAGGCAGATCCCTGCATCTGGAGGACAGCGTGGATGAGGACAAATCACCAAGTGCTGAGATAGAATTCATACATGTGGCTGCTGGAACACGCCTGCCACATTAGTTTTTAAAAGTTCAAACTTCTCGCCAAGCTTTATAAAAACAAAGAAATGCCATACAGTGAGGCTGCCACAGCCACCCCTGTTATCCGCAGCTCCATCCATAGCTGCCGTCAGGATCCCGCTGGGTGTACAGTCGATGCTCCGTACCTGTGGGCTCTACATCTCCGCATTCAGCTTCGGGGCTATGACACCCAGGGAGGAATCACATCTGTACTGAACGTGCGCAGATGTTTTGGAAACAAATACAACATAACAACTACTTACAAAGTCCATTATTAGGGATTGTAAGTAACCGAGAGATGATTCAAGATACCCAAGAGGATGTGGAGGTTCTATGCAAATACTGTGCCATTTACATAAGGGGTGGGAGATGTCCCGGACCAGTTCCCATGGATACCGAAGGAGAACAGTGCATCCTGAGAAATTACAGCATGTGAAGAAAATCATTACTTCCTTTTCCTTAGAGTAGAAAGGACACTAGACTCCAAGGTTCAATTCTGCATTGTCCTTCAGTAGCTTTGTGACCTTGAACAAGCTCTGTAACCCCAGGGAGCTACCGTTTCTTGTCTGTAGCACAATAGAGAGGTAAGTCACACTAAATGTTCCCACACTGCAGGGTAAAGTAAATGTGATGTGAAAGGGGTAAAGTATTATTATGCAAAAAAAATTTAAAGTATATATAATGGTACAACTATTGGAAATTACTTCTGCACCTGTGTTTAAGTTTAGTCCAGGGTCCATATTCGCAGTCATGGACAGACAAAAACACTTCCAGTCTTCCATGAAGAATTCCTTCTCTCTCCCAAATTAGTACAAAGTTATTTTGTATTGCAAAATAAATACATGCTTCCTTTAATAATCCAAATGAGAAAATGTTTTAACATTTGGTCTGTATGCAGTTGCTATATCTTATTTTTTAAAAGTATCTACGTGGAGGTACATATGCTATTTAACATGTTTGTTTTCAGTCATGTAGCTCAGATAAAAATTTACTTAGGGAGAGATTATTATCAAGAATTAAATAAGTGAGAATTCCATTGCTTCATTTAGAATAACGATGTGTGCACTAAGAGTTGATAACATACCTGCAAGGACATTTTATAGTGAAGGAGTAGATCAAACAAATGTTTCTATCTCAGCTACACTTAAAAGGCATTTATTTCATTTCAAATCATTGGGCACCCAAGGCAACCTTATAGGTTCTGAAGATCATTTAAATTAGAAATTTTGAATTGTGTGAGTTATAAAGTACCTAATATCGCTAATATAGTTTTGCAGGTCGCTTTGGAGACTTGTTTCATGTATTCTCAAAAATTACAGCTACTTCAGGCCTGCTCTGTCTGATATGATAGTCCATTGATACACGTGATTACTTAAAACTAAATGATTAGGACTGGGGGTGTAACTCAGTGGCAGGGTGCTTGCCGACCATGTGCAAGGCCCTGGCTTCCATCCCCAGTAGCAAAAATAAAATAAAACAAAATAAAAACTAATTAATAATTAAATTGAAAATTCAGTTTCCCGGTCCCTCCAGCCTCATTTCCTGTGCCACAGCCGCTGCTGCTTGTGACTCCTGTGTGGCACGGTGAAGCACAGGGCCCTTCGTCGCTGTGGAAAGTCCCGCTGACAGAGTTACTGTAGACCAGTCGTTGGCCCTACCTGGCTCCCAGCCCCTGGCGCGCCAAGCCATGCTCAGTGATAGCCCGGAGCGGAAGGAGGTGGTGGTTCCCATCTGTGCCTGCCTGTGTGGGCTGGGTCAGGAGGAAAGCTCCTGGATCACATGCCAAGGTCACTGATGGGGAGGGAGGACAGTGCAGGAGAAGGGCTTTCCAGGGCCTCCGGTCACTGGCCGGGCACTCAAGGGGCCTCACCCTCGCTGGCTGGAGTAACAACTCTGTCTCATCTTCTCCTTTGATGCTTTGATGGTTAGAGCTCAGCTTGCCAAATCCCAAGCAGCCCCCCTCCTCCGCACCACAGTTATCCCAGAAGCCAGTATGACCACTTCTCTGGCCTGCTGTCCAATCCCAGGTCTTGATTTGGGGTTCAGGAGAGCAGAGGAGTGTGTCAGAACTCAGCTGTGCCACTCTGAGTGTCGTGGCAGCTCCATGTGGGAAATGTGCCGCAGGGTTACTGACCTTCACAGGCAGCTTCCTCCCTCTCCTTGTGCACCCACCTGGCAGCAGGTGGCTCAAGGCTGTTACTGAGTTTAAAATAATGACTGCCGGGCCAATGGTTACCACCAAGGCTACTGAACTGCTTTCACATAAATTCCTCTTTCCTGTCTCCAAGAACTAATCAAGTTGTTCTGCTGTGATTTGAATTGCTAAAACACACCTCAGAAATCACTTTCTTGGTGTCCAGGACCAGGAAAAGAAGCAGGCCTCTGCCTGCCCACTCCCACACCCACCTACATTTCTACAGCAGACGGGCACTGGCAAGAGGAGCCCTGATGCCACACAGGTGCCAGGGAGTGATCACGTGGGCACCCTTCTCCTTCCTGCTCTCCCAGGCCTGGATCACTGTAGGTTTCTTTTGAGGATAATTTTGTACACATTGGTTTAATTTTTCATATTTTCCATTGCAAAAGCAGTACATGTTTATTATGGAAAATGTAGAGAAATATTTTAAACGCCAAGTAGGATATGAAGTCCACATCGAATCCCTCTTCCCAGAACCTGTTTTCAGATGATGGATGAGTGGAGATTTGAAGGATGACTGCAGTTTGATCCTGGAATTCAGACCTGACGCAAGGTGGGCAGACCTCAGTGCAAACCCTGGATGTTTGTCACGTGGACGAGAGGACCACAGTGGCAGGGCTGTCACAGCCAAAGCAGTGGCAACAAGCGAACTGGAACCAGAGTGCCCGGCTCTGCTCAATCCCTGGTACGCGGGAGAAGAGGAGTCCATTTACATTATGCTCTGAGCATTGCTTAGAAAAATGCCTGGGGAGAAGCCAGGTTAATTCACGGAGGAAGAAGAAAATATTAGAACCATTGTATTTTCATCTTTAAAAAAATAAACAGGAACTGAGTTTTATTACCATTTGAGGCACACACTGGTGCCTTCTTGGCCCAGGTGAAAAGCAGACGTGCATCCACGTGGATCCACCATACCTCAGGACCGAGGGGACGTCATAGCCAGAAAAATCCACCTTATTAGTTAGATGTGAACCCTCCTTCAGTTTGTGTGTGGGGTGCTGTGGATTCACAGGTATTATCTGTTTTTAACTAACTTACCGCTGTGAAATGGACAAGAGCCTCTGAAGGCCTTGCACGCACAGGTGACCAGGAAGCAACAGACCCCTTCTGTCCCTTGTCCCTCAAGCTTTTCACCAGTCCCCGGGTACCCAAGTCTGATGATTAACCCCTCAGCTCATGCCCCCTTGCAAGTGACAGAATCTGCTCTAATAGTTTAGACTCAAAGCATTGGAGTGCCCTTTGGGGTAGTTTATAAAACTCCATGAATGAGCAGGCTTCAGTCTGGCTTTCAGGAAGGGCTCTGTAGACCTGGCCCATGTCTGCCACGGTGAGGAACCAGCTTCAGGACCCTAACGAGCTCTGCCTCCACCCGCAGCAGTAAAATCGGCGTCCTAAGTCCTGCCCCTCGCCCGTGGCTTCTGCTACAGTGGACAGCCAGGCTCAGTCTTGCCAGCAAAAGCAAGCAGAGTCTCCACCTCCTGGTGACCATGCCCGTCACATCCATCCTCCCACCCTGCAGCAGGAGGCTCTTTGGAGGAAACTTGGTCCCAGGTAGAACCCACGGTGTGCATGGCCCGGGAAACCTGGTCGTTCACTTTCCCACCTGCAGCATTTTAACTGTATCATGCTGTGCAGCATCCTGGCACAGCTGACAAAGCCAGGCTACCATAGGCCACAGCTAACCAAGC
Source organism: Hystrix cristata (assembly GCA_004026905.1). Lineage (NCBI taxonomy): Eukaryota > Metazoa > Chordata > Mammalia > Rodentia > Hystricidae > Hystrix > Hystrix cristata. Next base: position 53,236 of record PVJO010000023.1, read on the forward strand.
AAACTTGATCAGAAGTCAGGGCCCCTCAATGCAAAACTATCAAAAGGGCATCATCTGAGATTTGGATTTACGTCTACTATCAAAAGGATAAACTCTGCCCTAACTATATACCAGTCCACAAATTCTTACCCAAAATTCTAGTGGCAGATGTTGTGGAGTTCAGAGCCTTTTTTCCTTCAGATTTTGGGACGACAAGATTTACGATCCTACCTGAAAGCAATGAGAATTGCACAAAATGGAAGATGCATTTTTAAGGATTTGGACAAGGGCCGGGATCTCTGCAGGAAAGATGCGGAGCCAGGTGGCCCCTGGGACTGCTCCAGACAGTCATCCTGAGGGTTTCCTGAACAAAGCAAAGGGAGGCAGAACCCCGGCAGCGCCCAGCCAGTACCCGAGCTGAGGAGGTGGACCTGGGAGTCTGGGGAGACTGAGGCAGGCAGAGTTCTTGGGAAAGGGGAGTGGAGAGGAGAGAGCTCTATAGAGACGGCCTTGGAAGGTGAAGAAGACCCCCTGAGCATGCGTGAAGTACTGATCCACACTTGTGAGGGAGGAAGCCACTCAACACTGCGAACGGATTAGAAGTTCTGGTGCCCAATGCTCACGCGCAGTGGGGAATCGTGCTTGCTGCCGCCAGGTGGATTCGGGGACCCTGAGTTTGGGGTGATGGGTAGAGCACACAGAAGGGCGTCATCTCAGCAGCAGAGGAGAATTAGCTCTGCGTCCAATACCACTCCAGTCCCCCAGCTCATCTCCAGAGCAAGACTCCCCAGCGGCAGACTGTTTCCAAGCAACTGGACTACATCCCAGGAACAGAGCCAAGACAGTTAGTAGGAATAGACTGGGAACTCCACACCTACCAAAGTAAAACTCACAATCTCTGGCATCTAACAAAAAGAGCATTACTAGACATTCAAAGAAACAAAAATATACAACCCATAACGAGGAGAAAAATCAGTCAGTCGAAGCTAACCCAGAACTGACACAAATGTTAGGACGAGCAGACGAGCGCATCGCAACAGTTATTACAGCTCTATCCCACACCGCCAGAGAGTCAAGCGAGGGTGTGAGGGGCTGGGGGCGCTCGGTGGTGGAGCGCGCGTCCAGCACGCGCCAGGCGCAGGGGCCGTCCCCAGTACCACAAAGGTTAGAGAGTGCGAAGTACACAGAAGCTGCAGTCAGGCTGCAGTGTCTCAGGCTTTGAAAAGTACACTGATGGGGACTTATGGCAGGTCAGACCGTGCTGAAGAAAACACTAGTGAATTTGAAGACATAACCATTAAAACTGCCCTCAGTGAAACAGAAAATAAATTAAAACAAGTAGGAGATTAGCACGTAGTGGGACAGTTTCGAGTGACCTGAAGAAATTGTGACCAATTTTTTTTCAAATGTGATGTAAACTATAAACCTACATGTCAGAGAAGTTCACTGAAACCCAAGCAAGAAAAACATGAAGAAATCACACCAAGTATGTCATAAACTGTTCAAAGCCAGTGATGTCTTAAATACAACAGGAGAAAATCAGTGTTTACAGAGGAATAAGCACAAATCCGGCAACAGATTCCTCACCAGAAATAAGGAGCGACTGGGTGAGAGTACTGACTTTTTTCAAAGTTTAGAATGCATTTATTACACATGCTACAACATCTCCAGACTTATCCGTGGCACAGCCTCCTCCTGGTATTACACAGACCACCCCACCCACACTCAGCCAGCTCCTCTTGAGTCACTCTCTGTCCCATTTTCCATTCGATTGCCCTGTTGCTTTGCCCTCTTGCAACTAGAAGCCCCAGCGCCATGGGCTGGCCTGTGCGCCACCAAATGATATGTGCAGCTCTCGTGCCCAGAGTGTCTGCATTTGGAGAGAAGGCCTTGGGGATCCTTTCGAGATTAAATGAGGCTATCAAGCTGGAGCCCTAACTCTCTAGGGTCACAGCACTGCGATCCGAGGACAAGGACCCAGCAAGAAGGCGGCCCCTCTGCAAGCCAAAAGGAAATCCCAAGCTGACTTGGGCCAATTCACACCACGTTTGGTGCTACTCATGTCCCGGAAGGTCACCAGGCTGCTTGTAGCTGGACAGAGTGGATTGCCATTTCCCCCAGCAGATGGCTGTGCCAGCCTAGACACCCATGGATACTCTTGTCAGCAACGATGGGACAGATGCCACACACCTATTCTTGGCTCCCACACTGGATCTGACACTGGGCGAGCCTCAAGTCCCTTACCTGGGCGCAGAGGGCGCCTCCTGGTTCTCACTGGGTGGACAGAGTCTTCTCCTTGGTGGTGCTCTTATTGTTTAAAGGGGGCTTAGGACCAGTTCCCAGGCTTGCTGTGAATATAACACAAGACTGTGTGCAGAACTTTTCAGCTCGGAGCCTGCCGAGGGACTGTCCCACTAGCAGTGTCCCCAGCTGTGCTCCCTGGTGACACTCCAGATAACCCTGCAGAATGACAGATGGCAAAAGCCCAGGCACAGCCCCAACAACTTTTCCTTCCTTAAAACCACTTTTCGCTCTTCATCGCCCTCCCAGCACAACCAGAACTGTGCTTCGTGACTTATCATCCACTCGCTCTGGTAACTGGGGCGAAGAGAGCAGCGAATGCCACCAGCAATGCCCCGCAGCTGCTAATAGGAGCCGCCGCTCAGAGCCCACGGTACCCTCCTGGCCCCAGCAGCTCCGACAGCTGCCGGAGCATTGTCTGCCTGGCCAGGGGACGTGCTGACAGCGCCAGGGGCAGAATAGAGCCCAGCATAGTCACGCTGGCATCCCGGGGTTTCGCAGCATTAATAATCTATAGTTCAATCATTAGAAGCAAATCCAAGCGAAATAAGAAAATATACCCGACGCTGGAGGCCGTCAGGCTGCTGGGAGGAGGCGTCTCTGCTCCTCGGCAGGCTTAATGATCTGTTCCCCGCCGCTGGCAGCCCCAGCTGACAGGCACAGCCACAAGCTAAGCAGCTTTCCGCATGTGACAATTGAGCAGGGCTCCGCTGAGTTCACGATATTAACTGCACTCGCTACCAGGGATCTGCAAGGCTTCCAGGATCCTGGTTCAGTCCGCCTCCAGCACACCCCGGAGGAGGCCCTTCCGGTGAGGCCCTGCCGCAGGACAGATCTGCAGTGGATCTTACTGCTGAGCGGCTCTGAAGCTGCCCGGGTCCTGGCAGGGCTTTCACATCTGAACTAATGCGAGTTTTTCCAAGTGTCCACCCAGGCCTTTATGTCAATAGATCAATCTATAGCACGCTACGTAGCAAAGGATTTGAAGTGGACAAACATTTTTAGACTTTCAAAAAAATTCAAGATATTATTAGATAAAATGTTAAAAATAATACATTATTGATACTCTTCCTGGCCATAAGCATTAGTCACGAGTCTCTGTCTGCATGTAACAAAAGCCAGCTCAAGCCAATAAACACCCCAGAGAAGACTTCAATGTCAGCAGCACTAAACTGGGGGCGGGGCAGGGGCGACCCTGAAGCCCGCACCGGAGTCAGGATGTGTGTGCAGCACCGCTGGCCTCTCCGGGCCTGACCCTGACGAGCGAGTCCTGCGAGGCCCGAGGCTCATGCACCTGACAGCTCAGGGCTAGGAGAGCAGAGGGCCTTCTTTTCCTTCTGAAAACTTCCCAGCAAAGAGCTGAGGATGATCTGATTCCCCGGCCTCAGCCCAGGCAACTTCATGTTGCAAGATCCTGCCTCAAAATAAAAAAATAAAAAAATAAAAATAGAAAAGGGCTGGAGATGCAGGAGCTCAGTGCGAAGGCCTTGGGTTCCATCCCCAGTACTGCAAAACAGAAAAGCTTGCGTGATACAATGTGGCAATCCAGGGCCTAATTCCCTGTGGATAGGAAGGAGCCACGGAAGAGAATCCCTTTCTCTCCCCCTCGACTGACTGGATTGTTTCTCCGCATGCCCTGGCTCAAACATCTGGCATGGCTGAGAGGCTGCCCGCCGCGTGACACAGTGGCCGGCCCATGATGCCCCATCCTGCATTCTCCCCACTCCGCACCACTCTGCTTGCCCTGGAATTGCATATCCCAAATGCGCTTCAACACTTAGTCCTTGCCTCAGGCTGCGTTTCCTAGGAGGAGCAGGAAGCCCATTTTAATAATAATGGTAAGAATGAAAATCACCAACACAGATCTTGAATTTTGTGAAACATTCTCACTCCAAACAAGTGGTAAGTGCCAGCTGCTCGAGAGACTGAGGCAGGAGGATGGCAAATTTGAGGCCAACCTAGGCAACTTAGTGAGACCCTGTCTCAAAATAAATAATTGTGTTTTAAAAAGAACTGGGGACATAGCTCAATGGAAGAGCACCCCTGGGCTTGATCCCCAGTACAAAAGAAATTCTCATATCTTTGATTAAAAAAAAAGTTCTCAGGGTGATCCTCTGGGAGTTTGCCAATACATTTCTGCCCTATACTTAAAAATCTATGAGACTAAACTTAAAGTTTTTAAAGATATTTAGGATTACATTGAAAAATAATTTAGGGCCTTCTGATTAAATATGACAGATTTAGCAGACAAATTTACCTCTCTTCTTCCTGGCACTTCCATAAAATAATAGCAAACCAACCAGAAAAAAAGTTACTGTATTTACCTCATGATTTGATATGAAATGTCTCTCAGAGGCCAAACTAAAAGGATTGGTCCCCAGTCTGTGGCACTATTTGGAAGTGGTGGAACCTTTAGGAGGCAGGGCTGAGAGGGAGGAAGTGAGGTCAGTGGGGGTGGATCTTTGTAGGGGATACTGGGACCCTGGCTGCTTCCTGTCTCTCTGTTTGCTTCCTGAGACATGAGGTGAGCATCCTCCTCTCCCATGTACTCCTGCCATGAGGTGCTGCCTCCCACAGGCCCAAAGCAACAGGAACAAGTGACCATGGACCAAAACCTCTAAAACTGGGAGCCCAAATAAATCTTTCTTCTTTTTAAGTTAATTTTGTCAGGTATTTTGTCACAGTGGCAGAAATCTGAGTGACACACAGTCTTCCCATGAGGAGGCAAATCACTAAACAGGAAACGCCATAAGTTAGAGAGGGCAGAGCATTCAGGGAGAGCAAAGACCTGCCACAGAGTGCCTTAGAGAAGACCCGGGGAAATGAGGAGAGGAAGGAGAGGAAGAGGGAGCGGTGGAGGGGAGGTGTTTTAAAAGAACTTCATTGACCACACCAAGAAGTCAGTCTGCATGCCTAAAAGTAATATATGAGAATTTATCTCACTTTGGTAAGTCATCATATTTATATCAGAAAAATTTACTGTATTTGAAAAAATTTTGGTCCCAAGCAGGGAAGTTAGCCAAAGCTATAGATTCAAGGTAAGCAGGAGAGGTCGTGGTGGAGAGCCATGGCGTGTCTCATGGGACAGAGGGCAGAAGTGTGGGCTTTGGGACAGACCACAGTCCAGAAGGGCAGGGCAGGTAGAGCGTAATCAGTGCTTGCTTTTCTCTGTGCACACTGTGTTTTCACTCGCCTCACGGTTCCCTTGTTGTGTGTTAACAAATATCAAAGCCCACAGATTTACCCACACGCTTCTCAGTCCCAGCTCCAGACTCCGCAGACGGTGGCTGACCGGGGTGGCTCGGTGGGCAGATTGAAACTGTGGCTGCAGTGTCCACCCTCTTCCTGGGAAGGCGTGGCTCCTGTCTCCTCTCCCTAAATGTGGACAAGCTCACGACTTCTTCACCAGCAGTCTGGCAGAAGCGAAGCTGTGGCCCTCCTGTGGCTGGCTGAGAGAAGCCGAGCAACTTTCCTCTTGTTTTCTAGAACATTCACTCTTAGCGTCCCGGCCTGTGCTGTAAGAAGTCCACCCGCCCCAAGTCTACCAGCGAGGAAGCTGGGCCGTGTGGAAGAGCCATGTAGACACTTGAGGAGTGTCACAGCTGAGCTAAGTGTTCAAGCCATCCAGGCCAGGGCCACACGGAGGAGTGAAGAACGTCCCGATGGTTGTATTGCCAGCCTTCCTTTCTCCACCTGAAGTCCGTGTGACCACGGCCAGAGGCCAGCCATCCGGAGTGCAGAGATGGGTGTCACTCTGTGCCGCTAAGCTGTGGCACGGCTGCTGCACGTTAATCCATGACTGGAACGCCAGGACCACCTGGCATCCCTGCTTCATGGAATCAGGAAGTCACAGTGTGACTGCCAGTCGGGGGAACAGCCTGTCCCCCGGGGAGGCAGGGAAGCAGGAGCGAAGCGGATCCCGACAAACTGCGACTCGGCACACAGCCCTGAAGGAGTCCACTCCATTCCGTCCCCTGGCCTGACACCTGCCCAAGCAGAGGAAGGACGTGGGGACTGGGAACACCTGTCTCTCATGTGTAAAACCCACTCTCAGGTCTTGCTCTCCATGCAGTAAGGCGGTGAAGAGGAGGAGAGGGGAGGTGTACATTCACCACGGCAAATGGCATCATTAATTCTCGGCCTTCCCACCCCACGGCGGTCTCCCAGCAGAAACAGGGAAAAGGGAGCAAACCTCAGCGCGCTGGCATCTTCCCTCTGCGGCCTCTCGAGTACAGAGGAGATCATTAGAGGGTCCTCGTGTTGCCTGGTAACCTGCGAATGCTGTTTGCTATCGTGTCATTAATATGATATGAAAGTGTTTCATAGAGACATTCATCTTGCATTAATGAAAATCAAATTTGCTAATATGACACAAAATCTGTTCTTCCTTGTGACTTTCTATACTTAAGTAGCTTATTTATTGAATTAGACTGTGAGTGGTTTTCAGGCGCAAGACTGTTAAAGTATCATAATAACGACTTTGTTTTCAATAATATCAGATGGCCCTTAATGATGTGATTATGCAGCTATCGCTGTCCGATCACCATCCTTAGATAAAGCGCCCTCCCTGAGGTCTCGCCCGGATACCTGTGAGCTACTTTGCCGCTCAACTTCCTGCCACAAGCCGGGCTAGGAGAGGGCTCTGGGCTGAGCCTGTGTGCACCCGGGTTAGCTCGCTCTTCCTTCCGAGCACTGGAGCAGGAAGCTGAAGAAGCACCCATAGCCTGAAGAAGGTGCCGATGAATACATCTGACCCCAAAATATCACAAATAAGCATGGAAAGAGCTACCAGAAGTCACTCAGCATTCCTCTTCTGCCTAAAAATAAAGATAACCAATGACCCTAGTGCATCAGGCAATAAAAGGAATTAAGAGATGCAGACAGCCCCCTACTTCCGACATGATTTGCTCGTGCACCAAGTACGGTGTTCAAATGTGCAGAAGCCAGATACTGTAATAGACCCAAAGTCCTGAAAAGAGGATCCCATTCGCAGAATTAAAATGTGGCTACTCAGAAGGCTCCTTAGTATCCTGAGCACACGGAAGTCCGAATCAGCAGACAGAAAGGCACTTGGGGTACCGACAGCTGCCATGTGAGCTGAGAGGTCATATACGTGGGGCCTGCATCTGAAGTCGAGGGCTGCTCCTAAAGGCGTCCAGAGGAGCCTTGCAGACACCCAAACTGCTGAGCTGTATTTCTAGGGAGATTAGTTCTTATGAAACTTTGTTTTCTGTTTACAAACTTAATATATGTTCATTGCAGAACCTAAAGTGGTGGGACACAAAGCAGATTTGTAAAGAAAGAGATGTTAACAAAAAGCAAACAACCAGAGAGGTTATTGTTGATTTTCTCGGTATATGTCATATATATAGTTACAGTCTGATTTATAGCTTGAATATTTTCCCATTTCTTGAGATGCTATTTTTAATGGCGTAATTTTTTAATGACCAAATAGAAATTCTACCAGTGCACCTTTCTTAACTAACCAAGTTGCTTCTAATTTGTTGCTTTGATAATTAGCCATATATTTTATATCCCTAATGCTACATCTTTTTGGCATATTCCTGATTATTCCCATTACAAATTTTTAAATGTCACTAATTCCCATTCATTCCTGTATATTTAGTGAACACCAGTGTTCTGGACACTTGGAACACAGCTCCTTTCCTTCACAGACTATTTTAAAAAATTCTTCCACCCCTCCTCCAATGCACTTTGCCCCTCCTCTCCCAGTCCTGGTCCCCTGCCCAGCACTGAGCAATATTCTCAATGCTGAATGCGTGTTTCTCAAATTAGTGGGGCCACACTGTACATCTTTTCTTGTCTTATTTAAAATGTGTAGATTGAAGATCTGTCCACGTCAACACACAGAGATCTCACTCTCTTTAATGGTTTCTTTATATTTCATACAATGGCTAAACCCTAATTTACTTATCTTCCTATTAATGAGTGAACACTTAGGTTATTTCCAATTTTTTCCTGTTGTTGTAGTAACAATTCCATTGAACATACATCTTTGTGTCCATGTGTTGAATTTCTGCATCAGTGGGAATGTACATTTGAATTTTGATCAAGATATTAATTTAAATAATCCTCAAAAATATTACTCCAATGTGCATTCCCACCAACCGTCCAAAAGAGAACTTCTTGTCCCCCGTTATCAGCGCTGGACATGTTCTGGGTTTTATTTTTGCCAATCTGCGGGACAAAGAAAGAGTAAAAAGAACATCTATTTCCAATTAGCATTTCTTCTACGTGGAATGTCTCTCTTCATGGGTTTATTAGCCATTCGTATTTATTATTGTGTGAACTACTTATCCTTTGCACCTTTTCCCAATGGATTTCCTGTTTCTTTTTGATTTATGAGAGTTTAGGATAAAATAAGACTAGTAATCATTATTATAAACATTGCATGTTTCGTAGCCTTTTTAAATTAATAATTTTGGGGGGGGTTTTGGGGTTTTTTTGTTTTGTTTTGTTTTGTTTTTGTGCTGGGGATTGAACTCAGGGCCTTGCACTTGCTAGGCAAGCACTCTACCACTGAGCTAAATCCCCAGCCCCCATAACAGAGTTCTTAAAGAGCAGTTCTAAGTTTATAGAAAAATTAATCAGGAGGTAGAGAGCTCCCACAAACTCTCCCAATCCCACCAAACTCCACCATCAGTTTTCCCTGTTATTTACATCTTGAGTCAGTGTGTACATTTTATCAGATGTACACTTGGTAAAATTGATGAGCCAATATCGACACATGATTATTAACTAGGTCTGTAGTTGACACAGAGCTTGTGCTTGGTGTTTGCCCTCTCTGAGTCTGGACAGTGTGTGATGACACCCATCCATCATTATAACCAAGTGGAGTATTGTCACCAGCCTTGACACTCCTCATGTACTGGCCCTTCTTTCCTTTCTCTTCCCCTCCCACGAGCCCCCGGCAACCAGTGATCTTTTCCTGTCTCCTCAGTTTAGCTTTTCTAGAATGTCTCGTAGTTGCAGTGTTAGAGTATGCAGCCTTTCATGTTGGCTCATTTCTCTCAGCAATGGGCTTTTCAGCTTCCTCCTTGTGTTCTCTTGGCTCGATAGCTCATTTCTCCAGCACTTAATAATATCCACTGTTTGGATATTACGCAGTTTTTTAATCCACGTAACAAAGTACATTTTGGTTGCTTCCAAGTATAAACAGTTATGAACAAAGCTGCTATAAACACTGGTGTGCAGGTTTTTGTGTGGACAGTTTTCAGCTCACTGGGGTGTGTACCGAGGACCACACTTTTGGATTGTATGGTAAGAGCGTGTTTGTTTTTGAAAGATGCTGCCAGACTATCTTGCACATGGCCGCAGTGGCTGTGTCCCCACCGACACTGAGTAAGAGTCCTGTCACCCAGCATGCTCACCAGCATGTGGGCTGCTAGTGCTGGGGGCTCAGCCCTTCTAGCAGGTGCACCGTGAGCCCTTTCTGTGGCGTTTAAGCTGCAGCCCCTGGCCTTGCTGGGCTCGCCAGACTCTATACGCCTCGCGGCGATCCGGAGGTTATCTCTGGAGTGGTGTCTGCTCAGGTCTTTACCCGTTTTTGAAGTGGGCTGCTTATTTTTTATTAAGAGTTCTTTGTGTGTTTTGTATACGAGCCCTTTATCAAAGAGGAGTGTTGCGAAGATTTTTTTTCTCAGTCTGAGGCTTGTCTTCTCATCCTTTTTTCATATAAAAGTGTCAGTTTTTACGTGGTCAGATCTTTCTCTGAGCTACTGAATTCTATCCTCTACTTACAACAGTCTCCATCTAAAACTCATAAAATATTTTTCTGTTTCCTTCTATCATGTTTGTGGCTCTGTTGTCCACTGACATCTGTAAATCATCTGCAAATGTGTGTGTGCATGAGGGTGTGTGTGTGTAATATAGCATAAGATAAGAGTCCAGTTATCTAATTTTACTTTTTCCAAATGTGGAGACAATTTTCCTAACAACAATTCCTAAATAGTCCACAGTAATCCACAGGCAACCCACAGAAGGGCAGAAGATATTCACAAACCACGCATCTGGTAAGGGGTTAAGATCAATTATATAGAAGGAACTCATACAACTATTCTTCCAAGAAGACACAAACTCACAGGTGGCCGGCAGGTGTGTGAAAAGACTCTCAGCATCCCTAATCATCAGGGAAATGCAAACCAAAGCTGCAGTGTTACAGAAAAGATAGCAGTTAAAAAGTGTGGTTGAGGGTGGAGGTTGGGGACAGGCATGCGGCCCTCCCAAGCCCTCTTACCAAGAAATCCCTTGAGTGGGGCCTGGTGGCACATGCCTATAATTAACAGTTATTCAAGAGGCCGAGGCAGGAGGGCTGCAAGTTTTAGGCCAGCCCAAACAACGTAGCAAAACCCTATTTCAAAATTTTAAAGAAAGCATAAAAATTTAAAGACCTGGGGAAGTAGCTCAACTCTCCCTGGGTCCGATCCCCAGTACCACAAAGAGAAGAAAAAAGGGAAAGGTGACACCCTTGGTTCCTTCCTGTCCCGTGGGAGTCAGGCGGAATGCACCTCACTCTCCGCTGCGCTCTGGGGGAGGGAACCGCGGCCCCCTGGGGCTCCCAGTCCTTCCCAGGACTACAGTCCCGAGCTCCTCCCTCCCGTTGCCCTCCACCGGGCTCCGTGAAGGACCGAGCCACCCGGCTTCTGTCTGCAGCCCTCATGCCCTCCTTGTCTTGGTCACACCCTCTCTGGGGCCCCGTCCGCAGGTGCCTCTGTGGCTGCGTCTTAAGAAGGAAGTGGACTCGCTGCCTCTCCTCTCTCCACCCACCTCTCCATCCAGTACTCCCGCTTCCTGCCACCTCCAGAGCCAGCGGCCCGAGCATCCACAGCCTCCTCCTGTTCCTGACTCCCTCCCATGTCTGTCCCTGCAGCTGTGAGGCTCAGCTCACGGTGCCTTTAGGGGTTCTGGGAGGACACAGGGCCCCAGGAGGGAGGGAGCAGTAGGTGGGCTCAGACTCTGTCGGTCTGTGAGACTGGGCTTTAGCTCCCCGGCGATGTTCGGTGCGCCCCTCTGCTGCTGGCCCCACATCGCTTCCAGGGCACCTGTATCAGATCTGGACAGCACAAGCTTGACCCCATTGCCTATAATTCCAGCACTCAGGAGGCTGAGGCAGGAGGATTGCCACAATTTTGAGGCCAGCCTGAGCTGCATAGCAAGACTCTGTCCAAAAAAGAAAGAGAGAAGCAGAGAGAATAGCAATTTCATTTAACTTTGCATTTCAAAATAGTTTCAGACTTCCAAGAGGTTACAAAATAAAGAATAGATATACACCCTAAATGTAAACATTTTATCACCTTTTCTCCCCTTTCTTTCTTCCTCCAATCTTCTGGGCACACACACACACACACACACACACACACACACACACACACACTCTATGGATGAAAATTATAGTTCTTTTCCTGAAGTTTGAACGAGTTGCAGACACATCGCTCATTTGCCCCTAAATACTTCGTTGTTTCTTAAGGATAATAACAATCTTCACAACCCTCATGTGGCTGTCAGAACTCTAAAATAATGTTAGTACAATAGAAAGTCGAATCTGCAGCCATTCGGATTTTGCTGTCTGTCACATAGATGTCCACCTTCCCACCGAGAAACCCAACTCCTCCTATTGGGACAGTTCCTCGGCCTATTCCCGTCCTGACCGTCATTTTGAAAAGCAGGTCACAATCCTGTAGCATCTGCCGATTTGGCTTCGTCCGGCTGCCCTGAGCTCTTCCGGGTGGGTTTGCTGGGAAGCAGGGTGATGCTGTCTGTCCCTGCATCCCTGAGGTCGAAGGGGGGCTGCGGGCTGCCCCCAGAAATAAGCTGTCTGTACCTTTGTACTGAATCAGTGACACTCTGACACTGTGGAAATGCCCAGACTTCCCACTCGTGTTTGCAGCCACCGATAGTTCTCACCTGACTCTGTTTCCACCACAGCAGTTGCCAAGTGGCGCTTCTCCAGTTCCACCGTTCATTCCGCACTCACGCTTAGCGTCTGCTGCAGGGAGAAATTGTGCCCTCACTTGTGCGTCTTCATGCATGTGCGTCAAGTGGACCTCAGGCCTCTCAATGACCTTGGCGGCGGCCCATTCCCTCATTAGTGTTTCGGGGAAATGAAACCAGGAGTAGGGTAGTTAACTTCTCATGCTTAATTTTTAGAAACTATAAACCTGCAATTATAAGACTGACCAAGAAAGCAAACGAAGAGGATGTAGGTTTTCATTATATCTATAAAATGCTGATGAAAAATATAAGCATGTTGATTTGAAAGGGAATGCACTGAAACGCATATTCATTATTTATGTATTTATTTTAAACATGGCTTAAAAATGATGTGTATATTCTGTTCTAGTAAATGATATTCCTACCAAGCACTTTTTCCTCAATTTTTCTTAGTACATGTTTGCAGTACATAATGCTTACCTTCGTCTTAGGGGGTGGTTGCATTGCTCAACACGAGTTTAATTCTTCTTATTACTCTTCCTCTCCCCTCCCCTGCATCCCCTTCGCAAATGCAAACGATCTATCTCCCTGTTTCCTATTGCCTACCTTTTATTTTGCTTTTTAAGATTATTTATACTTTGGGCTTCTCATATAGCGGAAGTTATATGGTATTTAAGCTTGTGTATCTGATTTATCTCACTTAACCTTATGCACTTTTCAAACATAAATAAAGAGCAATTAATTTAACAGAAGGCGAAATGAGGCAATCACTGCTCAGGGCTTGCACAGGGCTTGCACAGGGCTGGCTTGCTCTGCAGCCTCCTTCTCACAGAATGCAGGCTGCTATTGCTGCTTTGTCCCTGGAGACACCTGGGTTTCTACGTGCACAAATCCACTTCTCTCTGTTCGCATACCTACTTCCCGCCTGCAGAAAGCAGACAGGAAACGGCCCAGCCTGGAGCAAGGCTGAGTGGCTGCATGGCCGATGCCGGCCTGGCTCTCTGCAGCCCAATTAAAGGGAAATGGTTTTGCTTTCTATGAAGAGAGGAGCAGAGTAGTAGCAGAGCAGCGAGGGAAGGGACGCCAAACCCTAAAAGCTTCCCTTTTCCCGCAGAACTAAACGCCAACCTCGCCTCAGACTATTAGTCCTGAGCTCATGTAGCAAATCATTGTGAGCAGCTGGACAACTTCCAGAGCACTCGATTTAGCGTACAAATTCTATTAATATAGCGCCTAATAAGCCGAGATGTGCAAAGAATGCTGCAGATGGAGCACAAGGGGAGACACTCGGAGCTCAGGCCCAGGCGTGCCACCCAGTGCAGGCCACAGTGAACACCCGGTGGGCCCGGTCCCCCGGCGGAGGGCACGGGTGGTGATCTTGTGAGTGTGGGTTGGCTCCTGACTCCAGCGGAAGCAATGCTCAGGCACATACACATCACACTGCTTTGCATAACGCACGGCAGGCCCCGGTGAGTCAAGCAAACATCAAGGGTCAGGGAAAGACCGAGGCCACGGAGCTCGGGGTCTCGGCCCAGGCTGCTGGCCCTGACGGCCACCCTAGCACGCTCCGTGATGCTGGTTTGGCCACCCGGGTTAGCAGGCAAAAAGGCAGTGGGGTGGGGGGTCCACTGTGACATTGAATTTTCATCCACTCAGCCAAAAAACAGCCAAGGCCTCAGTTTGATCATCTCCACACTTTTAAAAAAAATTTCCACATAATGTTTTAGTGCTTAGAAGTTCATGACGTTTGTCACGATGTGCCTCTTACTTTCACTGCTCTGTAAACTGCGGGCAAGTTAGTTTGTGCACACAGCACTGAATGGAGGGAAACAGCCGCTGAGGAGAAACCTGGTGTTACGTCAAAGAAAGACTTTCTTTTAATTAAGCAGAAAGTGTTTTAGTGATTTATTTAGTCTGTCACTTACATCAGAAAGACTTGAAGCATCTTAGGGAAACAGGATAATTAAGACCAACAGTAATCCTTTCTGTGGACCCCCACCTGAGCCAACGCAAAGCCGGATGTCACCTGGGGTCCCTCTAATTCCAAGAGAACTCTGAGGCTAGAGCCATTGTTGTCCCCATTTTGCAGCTAAGGAGACTGAGGCTGGAGAGGTTAAAGTCAGCAACCTCGAGGTTGCGCAGGCTGACAAGCGGCAGAGCTGTCAGTGGGAACCAAGGTCAGCATGGTTATGTGGGGTGAGAAAGGTGAAGAGAGTGTGTGACTGAGCCTCAAGGGACACGCCCCCATGGTGAATAGACCACCAGGCTGGCGCCTTGGCAGCTCGGTGCCCTCCCAGGAGGCAATGCCAGCGTGCGGCTTCAGAGGTGTCACAGAGGCCTATATCCAGCCTCCAGAGCGCAACACACGTTTCGCTCAGCTAAGGACCCAGGATTCAGCAAAACAGCCGGACGGCAGACAGACCTTTGGGACGATCTCTAAGAATATGATTTCTCGTCGGGCATGGCAGGGCACATGTGTAGTCTCAGCACTTGGAAGGCTGAGGCAGGAGACTTGATTGAACCTGAGAGTTTGTAGTCAGCCTTGGCAACACTGCAAGACCTCGTCTCTTAACAAATAAATAAATAACAGGAGAGAAAACAAGTATTTCTGAGAACAAAGACTCTGGTTGCACATGCAGCAGGGAGTTTGTGGCTCATCGGTAACACACGTGCTTGGATCAGATACAGAAGCTTGGGATTCCATCTCGTAACAGACAGCAAGGACCCTAACCCCACAGACATGGAGCAGGCACCTCCCGGCACTGGTGCAGCCACGAGAGGATCCCCATGGAACCCATGAAAGCAACATTAGCTCCAGAGTTTTCAGAGAGATACCTTCTGTGGCATTAAGAGAGGCTGTGTGCGAGCCATGTGGAACACGGTCAGCATCTCAGTCTGGTTTCTATCGCTGTAGCAAAATACCCAAGGCTGGTAGTTTATAAAGGAAAGCAGTTTATTTGGTGTGCAGTTTTGGAGGCAGGAAATTCAAGAGCAAGATACCAGCACCTGCTCAGCTTCCAGTGAGGAGGGAAAACATGGTGGATGGCATCAGAGGGCGGGGCCCTGCAGGAGAGTGGCGAGCAGAAACCCAGGGACGGTGCTGGGCTCCCTGGATAGCAACCTGCCCATGCAGTAGCCAGTGCGGCCTCTGATCTCTTTTACGGGCCCCACACCTCTCTCCATTGCCACGCTGGGGACCAAACCTCAGTATGCGCCCTGGTGGGGACAAAACCCATTCAAGCCACAGCAACCGGCTGCTGCCCCAGGTGGAGTCGGGTCCCAGTGCCCGCGCATCCCGAGCCAGTTTTCCACTGAGCGGTAAGCATCTGTCATGCCTCGAGGCCAAGTCCAGACTGTGACCCTGAAACCACAGCCAGGGATAGTCAGAGGGTACTCACTGTCCTGCCACCAGCGGATGACAGTCACGACTGGGCATCAAACAACTCGTTGGTGTTGCTTTCAAAATTATCAATCATTCCTTTCCGGATCTGCCTCCAAGTAATACAAGAAATCACTTAGCTACAGACTCTGGCAACTCAAGTTAGACTCAAGGAAAAGTTTACAGTCAAGCTTCTATTTCAGCCTTCAGGGGATTTTGTCACAGAGCACCAGGGCTGTGTCTGTTCCTGCAATGTGGCATCCCAGGGTAAACTGAGGCTGAACAACACTCTAGCCTCGGCCTTCCTGGTGTTCTGCCCTCTGCAGCCATTCCATCCGGCACTGCCATTGTTCTGCCAGCTTGCCAACCACCCTCCACCTTAACATGGCACACATGACCAACGGCCAAGAATGGCTCCGTAGGGCTGCCCCTTCCTTGCCATTTTGCAACCACTTAAGACAGAAGCTCTGGAAGATACTTAGGATGGGGGTGGGGCAGTAAGTCTTCATGGGAAAACAACAGATAAGGGGCACAGATTTGTTGAAGAACGGAGTGAGGCAGCAGAGAAGACAGGACCAGAGGAAAATGGGCAGTAGATATAAAGAAACAGGATTTAGAAAGGCCTTGTTGGACTTGCTAGCATGGATGGGTGGGTGGACGGGTGGGTGACTGGATAGATGGGGGGGTAGGGGCATGGACAGATGGCTGGGTGGCTAGATGGACAGACCAGTGGATGGATGAACAAAGGAAAGTAAGGCATAGTTTTAGCATTTGTAGCACACACAAGTGTGGAGAAGGGACATGGGGCAAGGCGGTTTTAGAAAATGCAATTACAAACCCGCCTTCCTCTCACCCAACCCTTAGCTTTGCACACCAGGAGCCTACTGTGGCCCGTGTCGGGGAGCGAGGCTCACTATGCCAGGGGCTGCCTCCGGCCACCTACGGCTGAGGTGTCCCCAGCAGTGGAACCAAGTCTCCCACATAAAGACAAGGACCAGCACTGCTTAATCTGATTTTTTAAAGAAAGGCCCGAGGTCCAAATTCCAGACACCCTTCAGGCAAAGCCAAGACGTCTATTTGCTACCATGGCGTTGATCACTTCTTCCTGTCTACATAGCAAACACAGACAGATGACAGGTTGCTTAGGCTGTGCGGCCCCGGTCCACCCCCAGGAGCCTGGGGAGACCCGCTCCTACTCAGGACCTCCCACGAATCCAAGGTGGTGCCTAGAGCAGAAGATGTGACCTGGGAAAGCACCTTCTCTGCGACCCTGCAGGCCGCCCCAGCTGCGGTGCCTACAAGGAGAAAAGGCAGCAGGTGGCAGCACAGCTGGGGTTCTCTTAAGAGCCCCAAAGTTGCCTATTATCACACCTAGACAAAATGAGAATGCTTTTCCTTAAAAAAGTTTTTTGAAAAAATATTTCTCCTCTGCTGCCCACCTTGGTGCTGTGAAACACAACCCTGCCCGCTCCACTGTCCCACCATTCGCCTTGGTGTCCGCTGCAGGCCTTCAAGGGACCCCTCGACCTCTTGCACCTGCGGTCGATCGCGCTGTGCTCTCTCCCAGGCTCGTGCACGCAGCAGCCTCCAGGGTGTTAGTTGGTCTGTTTTTCTTGGCCTGCAGTGTGGCCAGTGGCTGGCAGTCGTCAGAGGCCACCAGTGTCCATGTGCCTGTCAATAAACCAGCCGGAATGACCAAGGAGGTGAGCTCAGAGACATGCGATCAATTGTTTAATGATCAGGCCATATCGACTGGAAATGGTTCAGTCCCGCGAGCTGATGTTTCCCAGCGCTTCTTAGAAAAGAGCACGCTGGGAAGAGCGACACAGGACATTAGTCCTCCTGGGTAGGTCCTGAGACATTGGCTATCATTTTTCTCACGCTTGTAGATGGGTTTTCTTGTGTTGTCCACACCCAGGTCCACAGATGCCACTGAAAAGCCACATTGTCGGTGGCAGGGCAGAGACGAGGCTGTCAGGCTTCCGCCTCCAGCCTGGCAGGACACCGAGTCCACGAGACAGTGCCTGGCGAGCGACAGGGCCACTGAGGGAAAGGGCTAAACAAGAGTTTGCTTAGAGACTACCGCCTTCTAGACAAGCACCCCTACATGTTTCGCACCCGTGACGGAGCGTGGGGAGTGTACATGAAAGAAAACTGCAGGTCTCCCAGGTGCTGCACACCGCATCACGCAGTGTGGCAGGGACAGAGGTCCTCAGATGGGGAGGCGGCCCTCCTGCTGGGTACCGGGGTGTGGAGAGCCGGAGAGTCCCAAGCCAGCCAGGGAAAGTTCTGCAGGAGCATCCGGCTTCCTCTCAGGTCACCCAGGACCTGTGTTTTCAGATTAAAGGCCACTTATTGCTGCAGCGGCCTGGGTCAGGTTCCGTGGACAGGGCCTCTGGGGCTGCAGGCACGAGGATGGTGGCCCAGGGCAGGCAGCTGCGTGGCCCAACGGAAGCGCACTTCCCACATCTCTCTCTCTAAAGTGGTAGGGGAAGCGTGTCCACTTGCACAGAGCTGCAGCAGGTGCCGGCCAGGAAGGCCACCTGGCAGGAGCTGGGCTGCGGGTGTGGAGCTGCACTGGTGTGGGGTGGAAGTGGAGAACGAGGGGAAGGATGTGGCCGTGGACCCCCAAAGCCAAGAAGGTGAGGACATGGGCATCTCAGTCACGGAGGGAGGCGGTGACAGATCCAGGGCCTGCTGGCTCTTAGGGAGGAATGAGCCTGTTTCCAGATGCGGAAGCCCACAGTTTTGGCCCCTCTGCCAGGCAGGGATGTCCGCAGAGCTGTCCTGGGTGTCTGGACCAAGGCTGTCTCCACAGCTTTGGTTCAGGAAGCTGCCCAGGAGGCTGTCGGAGTGTCACCCACAGCACGTCCCTCCCAGGGCAGCCCACCCAGCACTAATGCTGCTGCAGCGATTGAGAGGTCAGCCCGGGCTCCCAGGCCTGAATGCTGGCTGGGCTCCCACAGCCCTGCGCCAGGCACTTGGGATCAGTGTGAGAGCAGCCCAGGGGTCAGACTCCCCCCAGGTGCGAGGTGTGGTCCAGTGCTGCAGCCTCAGGGCCATGGGTGCTCAGCTAACCCTCTGAGGCCCGACTTCCACCCTCTTTCCCTTTGCTCACAAGGACGCCCTCCCTTTCTTACTGCTGCCACCTCGGGGCATGTGCAACCTTGCCAGCCATTTATTAGGCAGAATTGTATTCCATATGTGTGAATGGCAACCCGGTGCTGGGCAGCGTACAATGTCCACAGCATCTGTCCACTCCGTCAGTGAACATTACAGGACATTCAGGGGGCCAACACTGCATTTTGTCCGCTGTCTACCTGTCAGCTTTCTGAACTCACCACCAGCTGCCCTTTGGAGGAGCGCCATCCCCTGCCCGAGCAGCGCAGGCACTGGCCTGCTGCTGGGTGTCCGGCTTGCTCTTCCCTCCATACACACCCCCCGGCTCCTGCTCTTCCCTCGCCAGGCTCCTGCTCACCCCTCGCCCTGCTCTCTGCTCACTCAGTGGCTGTCTCAGGCCGAGCCCTTCCTTGCTTCCTCTTCCCTAGCACTTTCCACCCATCTCCGCTTCGTCACCTAACACGCTGCCTGCCCCTCAGCACCCCGGGCCAGCTCCGCGGGCAGGGATGTGGTCTGTTCTGGTCCCTGCCATGGGGGAGTGTGGGGACACCGTGGGTATGGAGTAAGGACGGCGGGGCTAATAGTTGGATGGACCCGAGGTGGCCATTAATCTGGAAGTAAGGCCCGTTCTGATCTGATGGGCGGTAACCCATCCAGCTGGTGACGGCTGACCCTAACACACCCCGGCCGCCACAGTCCTCTTCTAATGCTCAGTGCCCTGTGGGGACTTTCGCCTGTCCTCAGCTTCAAGTCTTGGGAAAAAGAAGGAGCTCTTCTGCGTGGCGGGGCTCTTTCCCTCATGCTAACATGTGGCCTCCATCCGCAATAGGAAGGGTAACTCGCCCGATCAGGGCTGTGACTCGGGCCCTGGAGTTAAGTTTCCTGCTCTGAGACACCTAGCACCAAAATAAAGAAGAGGTAGACTGTCCATAAACGTTCTCGGTTACTATCACAAGAACACGTCAGCTTTTTGGCAGTTGCCTGTACGTAACCGACAGCCATGTTGTTCTCCCTGTAAGACAGCACTACTCAGCTTCCAGCAAAAACTTAGCGAACACGAAAGAGCAACCATCTCCCCCAGACAGACGCAATTAAGCATCACACGACCGTGCGAGGACCATGTTGCGATACCCACTGAGGTGGCCTGTTTTTCTGGCTATTATTCATCCAGAACCCTTAATGATGAGCAACCTTTGTGTTACTGTCCTACCCAAATTTAATTTGTTTATGCAGCAGTTCAGTTAATCCTGCAATCTGTTTTTCTCAAGCGAGGGCAGATAATGGAGACACCGTTCTTTACAAGTCTTCAGGCTTTTAAATTCTGATAAAATCAGGGTTCTTCACTGGGTCTTGCCGGGCTCTGAATTAAAGCACTTTAAATGTAATTATGGAAGCTGGCCTTACATCAGGAACATCCATTTAAACAATTGATTGGCCGGGCTGTTCCATGAGGCATTTTATGAGCGAACGATCGCAGAGGGCCCAGAACTGTAATTTATCAAGGCAAAGAAGCAGGTAAATACTTTATTAGTGGTAATGAGAAGGGTGCTAGCTAACCGCACCTCTCCCTCCCCTGCCAGCTACTTCGCGGAGCCCTGGTGCGTGGCCCTGTTCCATGACCGCTTCATCGACCTCCGGAAAGAGCTGCGCCAGGTCCTGGCCTCCGAGCAGGTAGGAGCGATTAATGGGCCGCGGCTGTTCTCTGCAAATCGGGGCGGTCGATAGCTGGTGATCGTTGGGGCTCGCTCCTCCATCCGGATGAAACTTCAGAGAAAGTGATTTTACTGAAATCCTTTTGGGGAGCTGCACGTTTCTTTTTGCTCTTTACAAGTAGCGGTATTTTCACGATGGGCCGGCAGCACTGGCTGGAAAGCGGGTGCGCGTCATGTGTCCTCGCCCGCGGACACACAGGTGACATGCCTTTGGTTTCCATCTGCGGTAACCCACACTGTGTGAGTGTGTTGTTTCGAAGATGTCCAGAGAAATCAACCCTGTGGCAAAACACACTCCTTTGGTTTTGTTTTTCCCATCACGGCACTGGGGATCGATCTCAGGGCCTTCACACTGAGCCACATCCCCAGAACCTTTCTTATTTCTTATTTGGAGAGAGGGTCTTACTAAGTTGCTAAATTGCCCAGGTGGGGCTCAAATTTGTGATCTTCCTGCCTCAGCCTCCCAGAATGCTGGGACGGTAGGCATGCAGCATCATGCCTGGTTTAGAACATACTCTTTTTATTCCTGACGCTTCTTTCTCGAAGCGATGCACAGTTCCCGGGAAGCTAGTGTCCCGGAGGGTCCGAGTGGAGTGGGAGCTGCCCGCGGGACCTCACTCCCTCCAACAACAGAGCCCGGCCCGGCGAGGGAGTCCTGTGCTCGGCGGGCGGCTGGTCCCACTGTCCTAGCGTCTGGACAGGAGACTGTTGCCCCACTTGCTCGCGCCCTCCCCGAGGGAGGCCCCACGACAACGCACACCCGGGATGGTGTCCCAGTGAGTCCCCGAGCATTCGGGTGCAGCACGTGCCCCTCGCTGGACCTAGTAGAGCCCCGTGGTGGGTGGCAGTCCGCCGGCACCATCCCGACCCCACCACGGAGAACCCCACCGGGCTCACACAGCTGCTCCAGGCCTGAAAGCTCCAGACTCAGGACCTCTTGTCCCCAGCAGGGGCGGGGTCCTGAGCCGGGTGGGCCAAAGTGCAGGCCTCGGTGCCCGCTGCTTCAGGCCGCCTCGGGGGCACCCAGCTTCAGCGTCTGAGCAAACGGAGGCGCTTCAGGGTCCACACAGGTAAAACCCAGCAGGCGAACGGGGACCCTGCAGCCAAAGGCAAGTCAGATGCTGCAAGTCACTCAAACTGAGAGGGCCACACGGGTCCCTCGAGACTCCTGGGATGCCGCAGTCCACTTACAGGAAATGAAGTCTTTTCTCCAGACTCTTTTCCATTTCATTTGCCATGCTCGGTTAGAAACATGTAGATGCACTGGCTGTTCTTCCAGTCTGCAAAATACTTCCTGTGTTTATGGATACGCCATTGATTGACCTTTGTTGAAAGCAAAATATAAAAACATATTTTTCCAATTTTCAATTCCTTGTTTTACATTATTATTCACATTATCATTTTTTTTCACTTCTGTTTACATTTATTTTATGCTTAATTTATTCCCATGCCATAAGTTTTTGCTTCTTCAATTTCTTCTGGGATATCTTTTTCTTCTGTGCAACTTCCTCCTCTGGTTTAGGAACAATTTGTTCCTTTTCAGTCATCTCAATGTGGCAGGGGGAGCTCATGTATGGGTTAATCCGGCCATGAGCTCTGTAAGTACGGCGGCGCATCTTGGGTGCTTTGTTCACCTGGATGTGTTCAATGACCAGAGAATCTACATCTAAACCCTTAAGTTCAGCATTACTCTCTGCATTTTTGAGCATGTGCAGCAAAAATTCAGCACTTTTTTTGGGCCACCGACCCTGTGTCCGGCCCCACTGTTTGGCCTGGGCACACCTACCAACTCCACCATTGTAACGCCGGAATGGCACACACTGCTTCTTTAACGTGACATCCTTCAGATACTTGGTGGCCTTTCGGATATGCATACCTTTGATGGCCTGGGCAGTTTCACGAGTGTTCTTAAAGCGAACGCGAAGATTTGCATGATTTTGTGGGGTTTTCTGGGTCAAGAGAGTAGCGAACCATTTTCACAGCTAACCTCCAGCCGCTTACAGGAAGAGCCACATAATCATTTTTATTATGTCTTCGACATCTGTTTTTTATTAGTACATTTGAGATATATAATGAATACTTTCATTGTGGGTATTTGGCACATGTGCATAACACATCTTAATTCTTTTTACACCCCTTTCTCCTCCCCTCCCCTCCCTCCATCTGTTAGACCCCTTCCTATTTGTAAAAAGCCTATCTCCCTGTTTCCTTTCATCTATCTTTTATTTTGTTCTTTAATTTGTTTATACTTTAGGTTTCTCATATAAGAGTAACTATACAATACTTAAGCATGTGTGTCTGGTTTATTTCACTTAACACCATGTTTTCAAGTTGCATCCATTTACCTGGGAACGTCCCAGGCTTCTCCTTCTTTATGGCAGTGTAGTACTCCATTGTGTGTAAATACCACATTTTCTTTATCCATTCATCTGTTGATGGACATCTGGGTTGTTTTCAAGATTTAATATTATTAATTGTACTGCTATAAGTATGGGTATGCATGGATCACTGTAATCTGATGACTTTAACTCTTTCAGGAAGATACCTAGAAAGGAAATAGCTGACTCAAATGGAATTTCTACTTTTGATTTTTTGAGGACTCACCATACTGATCTCCATAGTGGTTGTATAGTTTATACTTCCATCAACAATGTAGAAAAGTTCCTTTTCCCTGCAGCCTAGCCAGCATTTGTCATTTGATTTCTTGATGGCCATTCTTTCTGGGGTAAGGTGGGATCTCAGGATTGTTTTAATTTGCATTTCTCTAATGGCCAGTGATGCTGAAAATTTTTTTCTTGTATTTCTGGGCCATGAAACGCCACATTTGCATAGAACCTACACAGCCTCCTGCATACTTTGTCATCTCTAGATTCCTTATGATAGCTAGAATAATGAACTAATATGCTGAATTGTTCATGAGATAATGACAAGAACAAGTCTGTACATGTTTAATACCAATGAGATTTTTTTTCCAAATATTTTGAGTCATGGTTGGTGAATCCACAGTGTGGAACCCGGGTGGTGGCTGTGAAGGGCCACCATGTGGGTCAGGGATGCTACAGCTCTAACTGGTTGCTGCCTGTCATCCAGAGCTGTGAGGAGGTTGGTGCAGGTGGAAATGCGAGCCAGAAGTGCAGACCCAGTGTGCCCCGAGCTCTGCTCGACTCCTCAGACAGCTCCTGTCTTCCCAGACTGCACAGACCCGTGGGCTGAAAACTAAAAACATGACCGCAGTTACAGAAGACTGAGGAAACTGGAAGGCATCTCTGCTCCTGGGTTTCTAAGCTTTCTATTATTGGGAGTACAGTACCACCCAAAGCAATGTGGAGATGCAGTACAGTCCTATCCAGATCCAAGGGCATCCCTTACAGAAAGGGAAGAGTTCCCATGGAAATGCAGGGGACTCCACACAGTCAAATCTATCTCGAAGAGAGCTGAGAGGACTCACCCACTCTGATTTCAAAACCCGGTACAAAGCATCATGACAAGACAGGGTAGTGCTTGCCCAGCACAGACATGCAGATGAACAGAAGAAAACCAGGAATTCACAGGAAAGCCCTTTACACGAAAAGAGACACAACATCTTTAGTCATTAGGGAAGTAAAAATCAGACCCATGGATATCACATCACACCCACGGGGATGGGCGTAAGAGAAAAAAAAAAGGAATTTGTTTTAGTGAGGCTGTGGAAAAATGCAACCTTGCACAAGTACCATGGACATGTAAACTTGTACAGCTGCCATGGAAACTAGTTTGATGGTTCCACAATAAGTTCCACAGAGAATTACCCTGCGGCCCAAACATGGTGCTCCTAGGTATATATCCAAAAGAACCAAGAGATATTCAAATGAATGCTCGCACATAAGGAAACAACCCACATGTCTATCAACAGATCAATGGCTAAACAAATGTGGTCTACAAGTTCACACAACAGAATAGTATTGAGCCCTTAAAAAGGAAGTGCTATTATGTTCTACAACATGTATGAACCTCAGAACTTTATTCCAGAAGGACAAAATCCATGTGATCATCTCAGTAAATGAAGAGAAAACATTCGACAAAATGAATGAAAAACTCGTTACAAATAATGGTATAGAAGGAATAACCATGTATGACAAGCCCTCAGGTAACATCATACCAATGGTAAAAAAGCTCAGGTATTTCCTCTCAGAGCAGGAGCAAGACAAGGAGGCACTCTCTGACCACTTCTGAACAGTACGGTACTGTACATCCTTGCCAATGCAATTAGGCAAGAAAAAGAAAAGGCGTCCAAACAGAAAAGGAAGAAGTTTGGTAATGACACGATCTTACGTACAGAAAACTAAAGACCATGAAGTAGGGCTGGGTTGTTTGCTCAGTGGTAGAGCCCTCACCTCGTGTGTAAGCCCCTGCTCCAACACCAGTTACATGCTTGCACGCACACCCACACACACAAACACACACATACACACACATCCTTGAGAACACACCAAAAAACCCGATAAATTCAGAAAAGCTGCCAGACACACACAAAATCAACATGCAGAATCCACCAGTGTTTCCGTTCACTAGCAACGATCTATCTGGAAAAAGAAATTAGGAGAACAACCCTGTTTGCAGTAGCATAAAGAATGTGCAGGAGTCGTTTACCAAAGAGGTGAAAGATCCGTGTACTGAAACTGATCCCAGGGCAGCAGGTCAGGGACCCAGCAGACCCTTACCCTGCTTCCGTGGCGTCTGGAACCCAGAGGCCCTGTTTCCGTGTCCAGCCCACTCTGCCCTCCACAGCCCAAGCTCCAGCACAGTCGGGAAGACCCCAAACCCCAGAGCTGTGCACCCTGTTTCCGTCATGCAGATGCCAGGCCTGACCAGGGAGGCCCGCAGCCACCTGGGGCCATTGAGAGGACGGCAGGCTGAGGCCCAGGCCAGCCACGCAGGGCAGCTTGAAGCTCATCTTCAAACAGATGGTGCAGGGCCCAGCGACCTGGAGGGGCCTCTGCATGCATCGAGCTCCTCTCTAAGCCATGGACAGAGTGAAATAAATGCTTTGCAGAAAGAAATGCCAACTCAAGAGACTTACAGATGATGCAATTCAACAGAAAGCTATCCTCTGTTCATGGATTGAAAAAATTTATACTGTAAAAATATCCATGTGATCCAAGCAATCTACAGAGTCAGCCTCTACCAAAATTCCAATGACATTTTTCACAGAAATAGAAAAACAGTTCTAACATTTGTATGGTACCACAAAAGACCCCTGTAGGGGGAAAAAAAAAAGTTGGTGGACCTGATTTCAGAATGGGTCATGGAGCTGGAGTGATCCCAACAGAGCGGCCTGGCCATCACACAGGCCCTCAGACATCAGGCCGGGACAGGGCTGGAGATGCGCCAATGCATCTCACAGGCAGCTGACTTTTGACAAAGGGCCACATGAGGGGGAAGCGCAGGCCCCCGAGGGTGCTGGGAAAACCAGGTGAGCCCGCGAGGAAGAACAAGGGTGGCCCTCAGCATACCTGCTATGAACATCGATTCCACCTAAAGCATTCTTGCCAAAACCAACACAAGACCTGAAACTCCAGAGATCCTACAAGAAAATGCAGAAAATACTCCTTGACATTGGTTTTGGCAAGAAAATTTTTTATATGAAGCCAAAAGTACAAGCAACGAAAAGAAAAAAAGTTGGTCTGTATCAAACTCCAAAGCTTCTACACAGCAAAGGGGACAGACGTCCCACATACTGGAGGGAAATGTCTGCAGATCACACATTTGATTAGCGAAGAGCCAAAATGTGTAAGGCGCACAGCTCAACAACAAGGAGACAAAAACTCTGATTTAAAGGGGGAAAATGACATGTACAGACAGTTATCAAAAAAAAAAAAAGTATGAACTGGGTGTGGGGCACACAACTATAATCCCGGCTACTTGGGGGACTGAAGCAGAAGGCTCGAAAATCCAAGAGCAGCCTGGGCAATGCAGTGGCTTCCCCAGAGCCCGTCTCACAAGGGAGGATGAGGGGTGGGGGTGGCTGAGTACAGAAGGCCTGGGTTCAATCCCCAGGATCACAAAAATATTGATAATGATCATAACTTCACAAGGCAGACATGTGTCCTAACCTCACATTGTACCCCCCAGATGCATAGTTTCATTCGTCAATTAAAAATAAAATGTAAAAAGAAATAAAATTAAGAAACGAACTTTCAGGAGATTATTAAAAAAAAAAAACAAAAAACAAATACTATGCCGAGTGAAAGAAGCCAGACGCAGAAACCATGGACTGCACGCGGTGCTGAAGGGAGGCAGCCGGGGCGAGGTCACACCGGGAGAGGCAAGGGACGGGGGTCCCCGTCGTCCAGAACAGCGTTTCTCCAGGTGAACGCAAAGCTCTAGTCTAAGATCTTCCGGTGCTGTACTTCCTGGATCCGAAGAGCCTCTTGCAACGACGAGCCACAGATCTCCCAGCATTCAAGTGAAGTTGTCACCTTCTCGTCGCACTGATACAATTTCTCCAGGAAAACAAGGCAGGCTTGCGGAGTGTTCCCGGGGCGCGCTGGTGGCGCTTGGCCTCTGCGGACACCCATCGTCGTCTCCCTCTCGCTGCGTTGGTGGGTGGCGCAGGCCTGAGTTCCGAGCGCCTCGTGTGTCCACTCCACACCCGCCCGGCGCTGTTAGCCAGGTGATGATGGCGTCACGCCCCCACCTAGCTTGCATCTCCTTCCCCCTCTTGTAAATTCCCACCATTATGTTAACAACTTAGCAATCCAGAAAAGCCATCAAGTATCCACTTTTTTTTTTTTTCTGTTTGAAATAAAAGTAATTCTTGGGAGTTGAAATAAACAGACCACCAGAGTGCACGTGACTTTTTGTGGAGCGCAATGTCTCCAGGTGCAGAGTGCAGGCAGCTCAGACCGGGTGGGTCTTTTTATAAAAAGTCTGGATCGGATCCAGGAGAAAGTTACATACTTGTAGAATCTGAGTGGCAACGGGTGTTCACGGGCCAATTGTTTTTTCTCTTTATTTTAATGGTACATTTTAGATGTACAGAGCGATAATATTCATCATAGGGGATTTGTACCTGTACATGACATATCTTATTGCTTCTTTTTTCCCATTCCCCTCCCCTCCCTTCACCCCCTCCTCCCTCCTTATTTACAAAAGCTTTGTTTCCATTTTTTCCTTCTATTTCTTATTTCTCTTGTCCCTCCGTTCCTTTCCCCCTCCTCCTCCTGTTCCCTTTCCTATTTGGACATTTTCTTCCCTTTCCCAATATAATACATTTTAGTCTTTATTACACTTTCAGTTTCTCACACCAGAGAAACTATGAGGTATTTAAACATGTGTGTCCGATTTATTTCATTTAAAAGTATGGTCTCAAGATGCATCCATTTACCTAGGAATATCTCAAGCTTATCATTCTTTATGGCAGAGTAGTACTCCAGTGTATTTTAAAAAAAACCACATTTTCTTTATCCATTCAGCTGTTGATGGGCATTTGGGCTGTTTTTTGTGTCTGTCTTTGAAATTTTTATGATAAAATATTGGGAAAACCTGTCTTATAGATTGCAAATGATCTGACTCTCACCTTCAAATAGCTTTACACTCTTGAACCCTCTCTTTAAAGATTTCAGTGCAATTTTACTAGGAATCAAGGTTTTTTAAGTCCATCTCTTAGGGATTGTAATGAGGTAAAGGAACCCAGTGAAGAGTTTTTGAGCACAAATGTTTAATCACCTCCTTTTTCCTTTTCTTTCTTCCTGGGGAGGGAAGCCAGGATCTTCACACTGAGTTACATCTCCGGCTCTTTTCTATTTTTTATCTCGAGACGGATCTTGCTAAATTGTTAAGTTGCCCAGGTTGAGTTCAAACTCGTGGTCCTCCTGCCTCAGTCCACCAGAGTACTGGGATTATAGGCAGGCACCACCCCACCTGGCTTCCTTTCTTACTTTTAGAGCAAGCATCACCCACAGATTTTTTTTTAGCTGAAAAAATAAGGGCTTTAAATGACCTTCCTTGGTGAAGCAAGAGAACATTGTGCTAAGTGGTAGACATCAGCACAGAGAGACAAGCACTGAGTGACTTTATTTATCTGCGGTCCCTAATTCCTACAGAAAGAAAGTGGAAAGGTGGTCACGAGGGGCAGAGGGGAGTGGCCAACAGAGAGGAATCATTTAATGGGTGCTGAGTTTTGGTTTGGGAGGATGGAGTGTTCTGGAGCTGGATGGCGGCTATGGATGTGCGATAGTGTGAATTGTGTACTTAAAATATTAAAATTATAAAATTTTGTTGCAACTAAAAATAATTTCTAGAGCTGGACACAGTGATACACACCTGTAATCCCAGCTACCCAGGAGGCTGAGGCAGGAGGATCACAAGTTCAAGTGCAGCCTGGGCAACTTTGTGAGAGCCTGTCTCAAAATAAAAAGGTCTGGGGATGTAGCTCAGTGGTAGGGAGCTTGCCTGGCATGTGGGCGGCCCTGGGTCCGATCCTAAGCACCGCCCCCACCCCTCATCTAAAACTCTAGAAAAGAATACCACTCGGGGCAGCTGAATGCC
Organism: Hystrix cristata; assembly: GCA_004026905.1. Taxonomy (NCBI): domain Eukaryota; kingdom Metazoa; phylum Chordata; class Mammalia; order Rodentia; family Hystricidae; genus Hystrix; species Hystrix cristata. The sequence continues at coordinate 82,207 of PVJO010000023.1, forward strand.
ATCTTTATTTAAGCAAAACTGCCGTTAATGTGGCGCTAAGTGCAGGTAACTTCCATGTGCGGTCTCTGCCCTACTTTGCAGGAGGAAGGCCTCCCTTCCATCGAACAGCTGGTGCGCCAGATAACAGACGAGGAAATCAGCCTCAAGGAGGAGCCCAGGAAGTACCTCTGGAGAGTCTTCCAGGACACCATCTACCGGCCCCTGGTGGAGAAGAGCATCCTTGACTACCTGCACTATAACCGTAACCACCTGCCCATGTACGCGTGGCCCGACATCGTCTAGACCCGCGCGCCCAACACGCACCTGGCAACCTGCGAGTCTCAGGCCTGCAGTTTCCTCTTCCTCCGGTAGGCGGCGCACGGTCGTGCGTCTCTATCCCGAGGGACACAGACCTTTGCAAACGCCAGGCGTGTCCAGAGAGGAGTAACCCATTTGAGCAAATAAAACAAGATCATACTAATTTTTGTGTGGAGTGTGATTCTGTATAAGTCCGTGGAATGCTCTGCCGCAGATTTTGTCAGTTCTTAGCATGTTTAACCAGCAATACTTGTGGGTGATTTAAAAAAAAAAAAAAACATGTGCCCAGAATGGAAAATTAATAAACAGATGATGAGAAATTAAATCCATAGCCCATATCAGACGGACTAATTGGACAGGAAAGCTTGAATGACCTTTCGAAACAAGGAGGCTGTGATCACATTCCCTGTATTTTTAATTCGTATTCCCTGTCATGAGCATAAAGCCACAGAAAAACTGGAAGATCCAGCCATCTACACACAGGTTTTAGATTACAAAACGGTGGTGCGAAATTAATCTAGCTCATTTCTTCGAGCTTGAGTAGCGTTGCTTCGCTGGGGGGCAAGGGGTCCCCTGGTACCTGTCGCCTGTAATGCGGATCAGAAACCCGCTCGCTCTTATGAAGAAAGCAATTAATTGCCCGCTGAAAGCACATGACTTTAGGGACTACCCCAGAACACACAAAAGACTGTTTTCATTTATTTGAGTCTCTTTTAGCATGTACTGTGACACAGTTTTTTGACCAACAGCAGGGTTTAAAGTTTTCATGAACACAATTCCAGTGTTCTGTTGATATTTTGTTTGTATGTTAACATCTAGCAAAAGCTGGCACACATACAAGGGTCGCGTAGGTACCATTAGGAAAAGTCACAGTTAGTCTCACACATTGTCCAGCTTCCTCAATTCCTTGGAACTTTGTGTTGTTTGATACTTCTCAAAAGCAAAATTATTCCAGAACTCTGGACTCTGATTTTTCTTGGGCAGGGAAAAGCAAGCCATACATACCACTAATTCCTTCACACGTATGTTTTACCCAAATGCACGGGCATGTAAGGGGAGGGCCCGGCGCTGCCCTACGGTGTCCCATGTCCCCTGGATGGGAACCGTCTCCCCCGGCCCCTCCTCCCCTCAGAGCCAAGCTCGGCTGGCTGCCATATTTCCAGGCCAGTGAGTGAGCCTGCCTTCCCTGAGAGGACCCGGGTCAAACTCATCAGCAAATGAGCGAGCTGCTGTGACAGACGAGCCCTGGAACCCCAGGATGAGGATTAACAGAAGGATCAACACTTAAGACTTCTGTGACCAAGGATTACCATGATAAAGCCTCCAGCCCAATAAAAGTGGCCCGAATGACAATGTCAGCCTTAATACCAAAGCATGCATGAATTTGATAACAAGGACTTCTCCCTTCCCTGCCTTTTAAGAAGTTTCCTTGGGCCACCATAAGCATCAGGGCACGTTTGAAGGCATCCCAAACATACTTTGGCCTAGAAAGGGGACTGATTGCTATTATCCTAATCCCTGTCCCATTCCTAGGAAGTGATTTCCTAAATCTAAGAAAGTTAGCACATCTGCTAAATTATTTCCTGAATCTAAGAATCTTAGCATATATGTGCCAGCCTTGGAGATTTGTCGCTGTAGAACAGGTTTCCTAAGAATGAGAATTCAAAGTCACCGGGCATCACTTGGAATTGGCTATTTTAAGAGCTTTCAGCAAGTAAAGTTAATGACACAGGCTGGCAAGGGAAAAGGCTTCTAAGGGACCGTCTTTGGACTGCTGTGCGCTGAGCCGGTGAACACGTGGAATCCCCATCTGCTGCAGCATTGAGCTGAGGACATCCTGGGCACAGCACCTGATCCCAGAATTCTGCACTTTCAAGCAAAGGAGAGTGGCAAGAAAACAGCCAAGTTAATTTCCCAAAGTTTTATTCCCCCGAATCACATGCCTGGCCAGTGTCCCTGAAGATCTCCTGAAAGAGGTTGGTTTTTAATAGGCCTGTTCCAGAAATGGCTCCTATGATTTCACTACACCCAAGTATCACAGGAAGGAAGGCCAAAGAAAAATAAGATATAAAGTGAGATCAATATGTAGGAGGGAGGGAGGGTGGGAGGGAGAGGTAGACAGAGGGAGAGAGAGACAGACTGACAGACAGAGAGGGGCCAGCCAGGCACAGGGCCCGGAAAGTCGCGGGCAGAGCTGCTGATTGTTTTCTGGTTGAGAGAAGTGATGATAAGGCTGGATAAAGTAAGCCCGGGACGGCGCGGAGCCTGCAGCTGTATGCTAATGCTCGCAGAAACCGAGCCTCCAAGTCCCCCATTAAAGCAGGCGACCAGGAGGCCACACATCACTGAACAAATAGGCTCTCTCTAGACAAATAAAATAACACACGTTGGCCAGTGGGGAGGGGGAGAGGGTGGGGGAAAGAGGGAAGGAGAGAGGGGGAGAGAAGGGAAGAGCTGGAGGCAGAGGGGGAGAGGGGGAGAGTGCAGAGGCTGGGAGAGGCCTGGGAGACAGAGGGAGAGGAAGGCAGGAGGAGGAGGAGGACAGGCCTGGGAGGAGGACGACAGAAGAAGAAGTGGGAGAAGCCAGGGAAGAGGCAGGCAGTGATGGAGGAGGGGACAGATAGGATGGGAGACCGAGATGGCCCCTGAGGGAGAGCCTGGCGCTGGGAGGACCTAAATCCGAGAGCAGGAACCTGGCCTAGGTGGAAAGTGCGGGCCGACTCCACTTTCTGCGGCCAAGGCTCGGGCACAGGCCCCTTTGCGGCCCACGTTCAGAGCCGTCCAGGAACGGGCCATGCTGTCTGGCTCTGGTCTGGTCAACGGCGCTCTTCGCCGCCTGGCCGGGCCCTCGGTCCCCTCCCTCCAGAGGGACAGTCCCCACCGAGGCAAAAACAAACAGCCCTGAGGGCCCTTCACGGAGGCGCACAGCCCACGGCGCACTGGAGGATAAAGAGGCGCAGCACCCCGCGGGCCCCGCGCATAATGGGCGCGCAGCAGATTGCCAGGGCCACTTGACACTGGGCGACGACTCGAGCGGGTCCCTCCTGCCCGGGACGGGCAGCCTCGCGGACTAGCCCTTGTTCGCCCTCTTTCATGCACTCTTCTTTTGTGTGGAATTATTTGAACGCAGGTTCCAAGGCAGCTTTATGCTAATGCGCCAGACAAAGGCTTGGCCCGGGGCGGGGGGCCCGGGGGACCGGGCCGGGCGGCCGGGCTGCGCGTGTCTCTCGCGTGCCCCGGGACGCACCGGCCCCTCATTCCTGCAAACACAAAGCCGCTCCCACTCGGGCCCCTCGGGGTCCCGGTGGAGGGCCTGGGGCGGGGAGCGCGGGGTCGCGGGGTCGCCGCTGGCCGGGACCGAGGGCGGCGGCGCGGGCTTCTGGGAGGCCGGGAGGGGGTCTGCAGCGGAAGGGCGTCGGGACGCTCAGGACTCCCCCACGGCGTCTCCAAGTGGCACTGTCCGCCTTCGCGGGCGGCGTCTCAGAAAGTCCCTGCAGTCTCTATTGGGATTCGAGCCGAGCCGGGTCACAGCGATTCCCGCGCGCGCCCCGACGGCAGCCGCGCACACCCGGGGCGGCCTCCAGGTCCGCAGGTCGGAGCAAGAACTGCGAAGGGGGCTGCCAGGGCCGGAGGCTTACAGGCCCAGGGTGTCCCCAGAGCACCGGCCGGGTCCTGCGGGGAGGAGGAGGCCTGGGAGCAGGAGAGGGACACTTGGGTCCCTACTGTGGATTCCTCTACTCGCCGGCTCCGGCGAAGCCCCTCGGTGGGGGCCAATCAGCGCTCTGGGTCCCCTCGGCCGACCCGCGCGCCCTACCCGGAGTCGCAGCGCGCCCAGCAGGCCTCAAGGAGCAAGCGGGGGCGCGGCGTTCGCTCTTCAGGGTGGGGAGCGGCGCGGCGCGCTGTCCCCTCCTCGTGGCACCCCGGGGCGGCGGGCCTCGGCGTGAAGGTTGCTGGGGTGCGGGGCGCGCGGCCGAGCTCTCCCTCCGCCCTGGGTCCTGAAATTACTTTCCATTCGTGTACCTTTTCACTTTCCATTTATTTTGACCGCACTCGTGTGAAAGCAGATTTCACTTCTGCCGGAGAGACTAAAACAAGAATCGCAGCCACGGAATCTCGGTACTATCTCAATCGCACTCCTTAGATTTCCTTGGCTAAATTCAGGCCCCGTCGGAATTCCCTCGGGCAGGGATTTCGTTTTTATTATTTTGGTGGTGGTGGTATGCGGCTCCCCACCCCGGCCTGCTTCACAATTAGAGAAGTTGCTATATTTCACATATTCACTAGGCGACTAACTTCGTGTTAGCTGTTGAATGAGAGGAGCGTTACTAGGAAGACCAGATAGCGGCCAGTTAGTTGGGGACGGCTGGCCGGGCCCCCACCGCGCCAGGCCATCCCACAACCCAGATGGGATTCGTGATTAGGAAATAAAATTGGCCAAAGCTGTCTCGGAATCTCTTTCCCACTTTTAATTTCATCAGCAGTATTACTCAGCGCTCAGAAGGGCAAAGAAATAACATCAGTTACTTTCAGACCGAACACATTTATACAAATTCATTTTAGAACTTTGAACTTTTTAAAGGACTAGCATTCATCACAGTCTTTTCAAAATAAGGATAAAACTTTTCAAAATACATCCCGTTGTCTTTCCAGTGTGTGGAGTTAAAAAAAAAATCACAAACATTAAATCATCAAACATCTTTTCTCCTGGTTAACCCCTTGATTAACCCTAACAATTGTCCCCAGCACAACTTATTACTCATGTGGATTCTGTTGGGAAAAAATGTTTAATACCCACGCCAGGGTATTTTCAGAGGGAAACCCCAAAACAATTAAATACCTTCAGTGGAATTAAGTAAAAGCAAAGCTCAGCAAAAATCCATCTGGATGTACACAGCTTCGAAGAAAAACGCGTTTCCTTCTCTTCCAATAAACTGACATTTTGCTCACAACATATGACATTCTATGTGGCTCTGCTACTTGTTCCCCAGTGGTGGACACTGGGGCCACTAGGCACCTGGGGGTTCGGCCCTGGCCCGAGACTGTCTTTTGTGTTTTCCTGGGCGCTGGGTAGGAAGGGACTGCGGGGCGGCGGGAGGGTTGGCGGGGGCGGCCCTGTCTGGGTCCACGCGGGCGGCGCCAGGGGCGGGGGTCCTTGCTGTGGCCTCTCCCTGGTGGAACGGGGAAGCCTCGTCCCCTCGGCGGCCGCAGCCTGCCTCGGAGGACAGATTGCCCCCCTCCCCCCCGGCCAGCAGCACGCGTCTCCTTTGCGTCCAGATTGGCCGCGACCGGCGCTCAATAGCGGGAGGTTAATTTCCTTCACAAAGGTGAAGGGGGCACGGCTCCGGGGGGGCCCGCACCCAGACAGGCGGCCCCTTTATTCCGCACGCCTTGATTAGAGCCCTTGATTTAGCATCTGATGTCAACCGGCAGACAAAATGCCCGCTCAGAATGAAAATGCATGAGCCGCGCCGCCGGGAGGGCGGAAACCGGCTTCGCGGGGGCGCGGGGCGCAAGGCGCAGGCCGGGGCGCGGGCCGACGCGGCGGGGCCGGGCCGGGCCGGGAGGGCAGGAGGTCGGGAGCGCGGGCCTCTGCGAGGACGCCAGTCTCGGGCCTCCGGGTGGCAAAAAAGAGAACTAAAGTTTAGAAGAATGAAGTTCCTTTTAGAGCCCAGTGCAGGAAGCGCAGGGCCCAGCGATCCTCGAACTCGGAGGGGCGGCCGGCTCGAGCGAAGCGCAGACGCCGCCCTCGGTGCTGCAGGCGGACCGGGCCCGGGGCGCGCGTCTGGGGACACCGCGCGACCCCGTCCTCGCCCGCCTGCACCGGCGCGCACAGCTCCCCCGGCTCGGCTCGCGCCCTCCCGACACATTCGGGGCCGCTCCTCGCCTTTGTTGCTATTTCGCTCGCGACCCGCGGGGAGCCCCCGCGCGGGAGGGGCGCGCATTGTCGCGCTGATGGACGGGCCCATTCGGCCGCGCCGCGCCCCCCGGAGGAGCCACACAAAGCCGCGGCACGTGCGCCCCGCCATGGAGGCGCAGCCGAGCGTGAAGGGAGGCGGGGCCGGGCGTGTGCCGGGGCGGCGGCGGCGCCGGGCGGGGCAGCGAGGGGCGCCGGGCCCCGCGCCCTCAGGTACATCTGCTGCACCTACGCGACCCCGCGCCGCCCCCGCGCCGCCCGCGCCCGGCGCCGCGGCCGCGCTGATTGGCTGCGGGGGACGCGGGAGGCGAGAACAATGGCCCCCTCCCCCCGTTAAAAGCGCGCGGCGCCCGGGCCCGGGCCCAGGACGCGCGTGCGGGGCGCAGAGCCGGCCGAGCCGCTTCGCCGGCGCCACGCGAGTCCGCAGCCGCCGCGCCCGCGCCATGGGCCGGGGACTCTGAGGCCGGCCGGCGGCGAGGAGGACCGAGCGGCCGCGCCAACATGCCCCGCGGCTTCCTGGTGAAGCGCAGCAAGAAGTCCACGCCCGTGTCCTACCGCGTCCGCGGCGGCGAGGACGGCGACCGCGCGCTGCTGCTGTCGCCGGGCTGCGGGGGCGCCCGCGCCGAGCCCCCCGCGCCCAGCCCCGGGCCGCCGCCGCCGCCGCCGCCTCCGCCGCCCGCCGAGCGTGCCCATGCGGCGCTCGCCGCCGCGCTCGCCTGCGCGCCGCCCCCGCCGGGCCCGCGGGCCGCGCACTTCGGCAACCCCGAGGCCGCGCACCCCGCGCCGCTCTACAGCCCCACGCGGCCGGTGAGCCGCGAGCACGAGCGGCACCGCTTCTTCGAGCGCAGCTTCAACCTGGGCTCGCCCGTCTCGGCCGAGTCCTTCCCCACGCCCGCCGCGCTGCTCGGAGGTGCCGGGGCCGGCGGCGCGGGCGCGGGCGCGGGCGGCACCTGCGGCGGCGACGCGCTGCTCTTCGCGCCCGCCGATCTCAAGATGGGCACGGCGTTCTCGGCGGGCGCCGACGCCTCCCGGGGGCCCCCGCCGCCCCCCGCCGCCGCGCTGCGCCCCCCCGGCAAGAGGCCCGCGCCCCCCGCCGAGCCGCCGGCCAAGGCCGCCAAGGCCCCGGGCGCCAAGAAGCCCAAGGCCATCCGCAAGCTGCACTTCGAGGACGAGGTGACCACGTCGCCAGTGCTGGGGCTGAAGATCAAGGAGGGCCCAGTGGAGGCGCCGCGGGGCCGCGCGGGGGGTGCGGCAAGGCCGCTGGGCGAGTTCATCTGCCAGCTGTGCAAGGAGGAGTACGCCGACCCGTTCGCGCTGGCGCAGCACAAGTGCTCGCGCATCGTGCGCGTGGAGTACCGCTGCCCCGAGTGCGCCAAGGTCTTCAGCTGTCCGGCCAACCTGGCCTCGCACCGCCGCTGGCACAAGCCGCGGCCCGCCCCCGCCGCTGCCCGCGCACCTGAGCCCGAAGCCGCCGCCAGGGCCGAGGCGCGAGAGGCCGCCGGGGGCAGCGACCGGGACACGCCGAGCCCGGGCGGCGTGTCCGAGTCGGGCTCCGAAGACGGGCTCTACGAGTGCCACCACTGCGCCAAGAAGTTCCGCCGCCAGGCCTATCTGCGCAAGCACCTGCTGGCGCACCACCAGGCGCTTCAGGCCAAGGGCGCGCCACCCGCCCCTGCGGCCGAGGACCTACTGGCCTTGTATCCCGGGCCCGACGACAAGGCGCCCCAGGAGGCGGCAGGCGACGGCGAGGCGGCCTCCGTGCTCGGCCTGAGCGCAAACGCCGAGTGCCACCTGTGCCCGGTGTGCGGGGAGACGTTCCCCAGCAAGGGCGCCCAGGAGCGCCACCTGCGCCTGCTGCATGCCGCCCAGGTGTTCCCCTGCAAGTACTGCCCGGCCACCTTCTACAGCTCGCCAGGCCTCACACGGCACATCAACAAGTGCCACCCGTCGGAGAACAGACAGGTGATCCTCCTGCAGGTGCCCGTGCGCCCCGCCTGCTAGGGAGCGTCCGAACCCAGGCGCCCAGAACTGTGCCTTCGCCTGGAGACCCGCACGGAGAGCGTGCCCGGGTGCTCCATCCCCGGGTGAAAGTGTCATCCCCGCTTCTCTCGGTGTGGCGTGACGGTAACCCTGGTCCTCTCCTGGTGACTCCTCCTGGACCCCCGTTTTGCGTTGTGTTCTCCCTCCGTGGCGCCGCAGGAGTCCACCTCTGGGTCCCAGAGAGGAAAGCTGTACGCTTGTCTCGTGGTTGGATGCTTCCCCTCGCCGCGGGGGCGAAGCGTTTTTTCTTGCTAGTATTTGCTGTGTTCATGGTCTAGAAATGCGGTTTGCTCGCGCCTACCAATCTCCGCTCTCTATGTATGTAGCGTACGGGTTATTTTGGGTGAACCTTGAGGAATAAATGCCTTTATATTTCACAGGCTGTAAATCGAACTTCCCCCACGATTAGCTTTATTATGGCTTGTGAACTGCTGGAGTCTGGCTTTACCTTTTTGTATGTGAACGAATCAAATTGCTTAAAAAAGAGTTTTCTTTAGTATAGCCACAAATGCCTTGAACTGTTGTCTGTCTGGGATGTTCTGGGAGGGAGGGAAGGGAATTTTCACAAGATGCTGTAGTGACTGCCTCAGTGTCTCGCATACAGCTTTTTGGTTTGGTCATCTTTATTGAGGTAGGACTATATGAGTTCCCTCTAAATGTATATTTTGATTTATGAATAATTGTTATTTATTCTTTATTTATTTATATTAATTATGAAGATGATATTATTTGATTGCAGATTCTTTTTGTTTTTTTGATGTGCTCTTCCTCCCGGCCACTCTCGACGTTTCACTGTGCATTTTAGAAGATAGCCTTTTTTCTAAAGGGATCTGCTAAAAGTTTTAACTTTTATACCTTTCTGAGGGAATTACAGACAACCCACCATTTTATTCTGCTTGGAGGGCCCCCAGGCCTGTGTACAACCGACAGCTCTTACTTTTAAATGCAATCTCTTTTCTACATACATTATTTTCTTAATTGTTAGCTATTTATAGAAAGCTTCAATAGAACTGTTTCAACTGTATAAATATTTACTATTCAAATAAAATATTTTCAAAGTCACCGTAGAGTGGGCTTATTTCTGCATCTGTGGTTCCAACAAGGATTCAAAGAGAAGCTCTGAGCACTTTTAAGAAAAAGATCATCATTACTAGAGCTGTGGATTTTCAGATCCAAATGGGAACTCGTGGCTTCTGTAGTCCTGGTGGTTGGAGGGCTGCGTCTGGAGCCGAAGCCTGCGCGTTGTGCTGGGCAGACGGAGTCGGGATAGAGGCCCTGGGCCTCTTTCCAGACAGACTCAGCTGAGGCACATCAGAATCTAACCTTTTCACCAAGGAGATATAGGGGCGCTTCGGTTTAACACATCCTTCACTTCCCTACCATTTGGGGCTCAGAGTAACAGCGATTTCTCAAATAAATAAAAGGTTGATTTTGTTCCTTAAGAAGCAATGAGAAGAAGATTTTTACAGTCAGATTTCCAAAGGAAGGGAGACAAACCGATTCACATATAGATGAAACTGGGTTTGGAAGAAGGGCTCTGAAATAATTTTCCAATCAGGTGAGCAATCTGTTTGGGGGGGAACTGGAACACCATCTGTTTGGGGTATTAAATTTAATAATAGGTAATTACCATGTTTTCTGTTATGTGTCACTCTTTAAAGAACAATTCTGATGCTCACCAGTGAATATTTTGAGTGGTTCCTATCGGAAACGTTTGGCTAAGGAGTTGTGCTAACCATCGCAGTTGTGTTTGCTCTTCCTTTTGTGTGAGAGTGGGCTCTTCCTGCCGGCCCCCAAGTCTCCTAACATTTGCCTGCCGAAGAGATTGTAGAATATGCTCAGTAGACGGATCTCCAGAGATAGCAGGGACACGCTGGGAAGGGCAGTCCAGGAGGAAGTGGAAAGAAAAAATGACCGGACATCATTTTTGGATTCCGAGTCTCGAGTTTCGGTGAGAGAGTGTTTAGTAAGAGCTCGGCTGGTGAGAACATTGAATGTTCTTCCTTCCCTCACAGGGAAGGGGAAACCTGTGCAGCTGAGCTCCTTGCAGAAGGAATGGCAGCCACCTTTTACCACTGCTGACTATGAACTTTACTAGTTTGGGAAATAAGACAAAAGCAGCATTTATAGTGTCCTGAACACTTGGGATGAAACAAAAGAATCTGTGGGTGGTAGCTGCTCCCACCTGAAACACGGGAGCTTTTAAAATACTCTTGCCAAATCAGACCACAAATTAAAAGAACTTCCAAACTTTGAAAAAAAATTTTTTCATTCTGTAGCAATAAACATTTTGTTGCTTTTTTCTTTTTTTCTTTTTTTTGGGGGGGTACTAGGGATGGAACTCAGGGACTCACACGCCAAACAAGTAGTTTATCCCTGAGCCACACTCCAGCCCAAAAATTTTCTTAAAAACCTGAAGTTTGGCCACACAGAGTCCAGTCCTGCCTGTGTGAATGGTATCTTGCCAGTTTCTCTTGTCCATAGTCCTAATGCATGAAATCACCTACAGCCCACCTTTAGGAAGGTAAATATAATTTGTGTATTCGCCAATATACACCTTCATCCACAGCATACTTCTATTTCAGTTGACCAAACATACCTTTTCTAAAGTAGAACCCCAAATTTCACTTAGATGTTAAATATAACAATAGTACATAGAGCTAACTGTAGAAGGAAGCCTTGGTCCACTTATTTGTAGGCAATGCAATGAGTTAGAATATCCCCAGGAAGGAGACCAGCATATCTCAGTTCTTCTATGTGTCCCTGGGCAGTAAGTGCACATGATTCCTATCACAAAACACCAGGCTGGAAGGCAGGCACCATCTTCACAGTCACCACCAGGCCGCGAGAACTCCCTGCGTGTCCCCAGGTCGCACCAATGGACGCCAGCCAAGTCTCGGCCTCCGTCCCACAGCGAGAGCCTGGTGGGGACAGGAGTCAGGGAAAGCAACACAGCTAAAGAGAAGCCCAAGGACCAAGGAAGGCAGAAATAAAGGAGCAGGCTTGATTTTTGCCAGTACCACTGTGCTTAGCTGTTTCCCTGCAAATATGGTAAAATGAAGAGTGAAAAGATGTTGTGTAGTCCTTGGCTCCAAAGTGAGCCACAGGACGTGCTGACTTAGCCTTCTCCTGGGGGCTGGCTTTGCCTTCCCAGAGTCACGGAGAAGCTGGAGCTCCAGCAGCCCCAGGAGCAGGGAGGCCGAGGGACAGCTGACCTGGGTGCTTTGGGCCTGGGCAGCTTCCCCTGTGCCTGCTGGCCAGGTAGCACCATGGACAGGGCAATGAACCTCCAGAGGCTGCCCCTGGATGACGCCTTCAAAGCCTGTCCTGCCCCTGGGCTCCAGCTGGGAGGAAACTCCTGGGGCGACACATGCAGCTGTGCCAGGGTGTCACGGTGCCTTGCAGAGACCAGTTGGGCAGGGAAACCTGAGCCACAGTGCTGAGGAGGCCATATTTCTCATCTGCTGTCTGTGCTGGGCCCCATGGCCTGCTCGGTCCCCAGGCAACTGGTTGCATCCCCTTGGACTCAACGCCCCAGCCAGCACAGTCTGCAGACAAAATAAGCAGAACAGTCTCTTTGTGAGCCTAGTGGACAGGTGACATTATCAGGGCTCTTCTGGTACCCAGAGTCTGGCAAAAGGGCAAAGCGACTTGAGTGGAGTCAGGCTGTCTCTCCATCTGTAAACCAGGCTAATGCTCCCGGTGGGCGCCTGCAGGATCTGGGAGTCGTGGGAAGACATCTGGGGAGGACTCCTGAGACTGTAGGGGAAGAGATGGGGCCTGTCACACAGACGGGGCATCTCTGTCTGGGATGCTGTCCTGCACAGCATTTAGGAGCTGCTCTAAACCTGCTGGCTGGAGGCACACTGACTTTGAGCAAAACTTGTCATCTTTGTAGAATAGACATTTTGGTCTTGTAGAGACACTTCCTGGCAGATAGACCCTAGTGTGGCAGGCAAAATATGTCACCCAGGTAGCTTGTTATGGAGCTAGGAAAAGTCAGTTTTTTAATGCCCAAGCTACAGAAACCTGAAATGCTTGGTAGCTGAAGATACAAGGTGTGGAATTTAGAGAAGCACAAGAAGAAAACTGAGTTGTAGAGAAAAACCCATCAGGTCTTCGGGAGCAGCAGATTCAGCAACAGGCTGGTGGCCTGAGAACACTGCAGGGTCCACTCCTCAGTGATGGAACCATCTGATCAGTGCTTTGGCAGAACAAACCAAAAGTAATTGTCTGAAAATCCTGCATGGATGAGGTTGAGAGCAGTGAAATGCATCTTCAGGTTACATCTCATCTTTAAAACATTTACATGTTTTTCAATTTTGTATCTCAGAGAAATTATTGTTTCTTCATGACCAGATCGCAACCTTTGGGAAGGTCTGGTGGGCCCGTCACCCCTGGGTTGAGACAGGCACATCAGCAACACAAAGTGGGGGCTGGCTCTGTGAGTTACAGAGACCCGGTCTGGAGCCACCTGAGTGTCCCCAGCACAGGAAACCTCCTGAGAAGGGCTGCCCTGCATCCCAGAGCCCCTCACCCTGGGGTCCATCCTGGCCCCTGGCACGTCTTCTGCCAGCATTTCTAAGCAAGGCCAGGTCCACTGAGTCCCCAGGAAGAAGGGGCCAGAGAAGACTCACCTGTTCATGGAGTCCCACAAACAGGAAGTCTTTGTTTTGCACCAGGAGAACCTGGGAGATCCTGCATCCTTCTGAGGTTGCTAAGGAAACCAGTCAATAATTTTCAAACCCTCATCTTGTGGAAACCGCTAACTACAGGTTCTGGTGTCATAAAGCAACTTCCCAGGCAAAAGGTTTTTCAGAAGATAAATGGTCCCTGTTTCTTTGGACACATTCCTCATGAGAAGCAGCAGGGGGTGGAATCATGACAGGCCAGAGGACGTCTTGAAAGCAACAGAGCCTGATTAAAGGTGTCACCAGCAAGGGACCTGTGAGGGACTCGGGGGTGAGGGAGGGAAATTGATTTCTTACAGCTGGGTAAGAGAAAAAAAAAAAAAAACTTCGGTGATCCGATTTACCCTTTGCAACTACTCTCATTTGTTTTTGGTCTTTGCTAAGGCCTAATATGCTCCTCAGAGTCGCAGGACATACTTGAACATCTGATTTGAGGTCAGCACGCATCTTTTTGTTAACCCAAACACCCCCCCCTTTCATCCCTTCAGCCTCAGCTGCCATCATTTGTCTACCAGCTACTTTTGTTGTGGGCCTGCTGTGCCGCATCTGGAAAGTGGATATTCAGGACGTGCACACATTCTTCTGCATGGCGAGCAGATGGGTTACAGGGTGAGTGCATCCGCATTTGTCTTGTTTGAAGATTTCTGCACTGTGTGGTCTTCCTGGTGGCATTTCCACACAAAACATCAGTGCCGATGTCTTTTTTCTTTAGCTTGTTGCCATAAGCCCACCCTACTGGGATGAACCATTCTTAGAACATCGCCAAACGGAAATGAACCTAGAAAATGTTTACCGTTGGTCGGAACACACTCAAAGGTGCAGTGCTTGAGAGCCAGGGTTTCGAGCATGTCACTTTCACAGCCTGTAAGAAGCTTATGACTCAGTTTACCCTTCATCCCCCTTTCCCAGGCATCCACAGTTCTTCCATTTGGTGTGAACCAGTGGGCAAAGCATAGCACAGCAGGGAAACAATAATGCCGGAAACTTCAACCTAAAGTCATTATCTCCTCTTTCACTCATCAAAGGAGGCACTTTTATTTGAGCGCAACATCTGCTTTGTCTCTGTCGCACGGGGCCAGGTCGGAGATGTGATGCCCCCTTTGCGAACACAGCCAGTCACACCTGTCGGTGACGGCTCGGGCAGAGTGAGCCAAGAGGCTATTGTGTGCTGAACCTGATAGGACACTGAGAAGGTGTTAGTGCACGGAGGGGCAGGTTTCAGAGAAGGGCTCTTTCCACCAGAGGGGAAAAAATAGGCTACAATTTCCTCCCAGCACAAAGAATAGAAAAGATGAGAGATGCAGGCCGCAACGCACGTGTCCAGTATCGCCATTTAAAAGCACGCATGTCGGTTGATTGCAGGCTTTTTTGTTACTGTCTGTCTGCCGTGTCATGTAAGATGAGCCTTTCCTGTTCCAGAAGACTGCTACAAAGACATTGTTATTTGGAGATGTTCAGAAGCCGACAGGAATTGGCACGTGAACACGATCAGACCGAGAAGGGGGGACAACGCAGATGAGCCCAGTCTCAGGCTGCAGGGGCCTAAATCTGAGCAGAATTGCGTTAGATCTCATCTGTGTTTTACACCACCAAGGAACGCACTCTTGCGTGTTTCTCCTCATGTGTTTGAACAGAAAATCTCTACTGCTTCTTTTGCAACAGAATCACTATCCTTGAGATATTGCTGAGGATTTTCATGCGACCATTTCGATAAATCAGCAAACACAGTTTATACTTTTAAATCCTTTGGATGAAATGGTTAAACAATTACAATTTCAAACTCATATCAGAAAATGCTTGTTTTGGTCACACTGAAAACCAGGCCCTCTCCGCCTTGCTCTGTGCTTTCTACATTTGGTAATTCAGGTTAAAGAGGACTCAAACAACTGCAATGAATCTGCCTTGACTTCTTTGTGGCAGTAACTATGAGCTGATGCATCCTAAGACCGTCCTGGTATTCCAGTTATTGCCGTTAGTGGAGTAATCCCCCAAGATGATCATCACTGTGCTGGGAAAGGATAGACCAGGAACTGATACACTCAGCTCGCTGGTGAAAAGTCTGGGCATGAGCCTGTTTTTGAGAATAAAGTTTTACTGAAAGATAGTCACAGCACCGATGGCTAGAGTCATAACACAGCTGCAGTTTAATAGTTGTGATAGAGACTATGCTGGTCTCAAAGCCAAAGATATTTTCACCTTTTGGTTTTCATAGAAAACGTTTGGTGACAATAATGTCCTGCGATAGGCAGTAACGTCGTGCAGGGATCTTGTGCAGCTCTACGTTTCCACCCTTGTTATTGCTCAGTTGTGTGTGTAGCTCTTGAGGATGGCAAAGCCGAGTACCACTAATTTTACACGGGTTAGTGCTTCGCAGCCTGTGTTTTTCCACCTCATTGTTAAATGAGGAAGTTTGCTAGTGTTCTGAAAGTAGAAAGCTGCCTTCGGGATAGTTTCATTTATGAACACTGCTCATGTTCATCATGTCAGTCTGTGACAGTGACTCTCAGGCAGCACAGACAGACCTGACCTGTTGAGTCACCCACAGGAGCCTAACACAAGAGGAAGGTTGCCCCCTGGGTGGAAGGTTCCTTGCTTTTCATTTTCCAAATGAAATCACAACTCTCTGGCACAACCATAGAAAATTGCTGTTTTTAGGAATAAAAATAAAAGTTTCATATCAACACTTTCGTATGGTGCAGCCTAAAATTTCAGGGACCTTTCATAACCATTTGCTTAAAAATTGAGTTAAAGACAGAAGATAACTTTATTTCAGCATTGACCTGTTTCAAGATAGTGCTAACTCAGGGGTTAGGGATTTAGTTCAGTGGTAGAGTGCTATTTTAGCAAGTGCAAAAGTTTGATCTCCAGCACACTGCCCGCCCCCCAAAGATAGTATTAATTCAGAAGCAACAAATACCTACTTGGCAACTCCCGACCTCTTCCAGCTGTGTGGATATTTGAGCATCCAGGCCCTAGATCAAGGTCCAGTGGTGAGGAGTCAACTCTGCTGAGAGGTTCCCAGTCATTACTTGAAATGTTTTTCTTAGAACGAGATTCTGATCCAGTCTCACAGAGCTGCCACTGAGGCAATGCAACAGTTTGAATGTGTCCCCAGATTCCCTGTGTGGGAAATCTGACTTCCAAAGTGCTGAGGTGGAGCCCCAGCAGATGTGTGCCGGTCAAGAGGGTCCCTCCTGTCATTGCAAGGCCTGGATGGTTACAAAGGTCAGTTTGGCCTCCTCTTTTTCTCTCTCTCATCGCTCACCTTCTCACCTCCTGCCACAGAATGAGTTCATAGAGAGGCTTTCTCTCACCAGAGACCAGCCCCTAGATTATGGACTTCCCAGTCTACAGAACCCTCAACCAATACACTTTCGTTTATTCTAAGTTCCCCAGTCTATGATGCTCTGCTCTGGCAACACAAAACAGACCAAGATGTGCAATTTTAGAGCTTTGGTATGTAAAGTGTAGACCTGTAGCATCAGCATCTTACAGAAATGTGGAATCACAGGCTCTGCCTTGGCACTGTGAAATCAGAATCTTTATTCTGACAAGATCCCCGGGAAGTCTGTGTGCGCATCAGGGTTTAACACGCACTGGTTTAGAGTGTGAGTCATGGAGTGAGTTATCCCAGTGTGGCCATCAATAGTAAGTCTGGCCTGGGAAGAGTTGATGGCTTGACCTAGGGGCCGCTAACCCCAACTAATCAACAGGTTTGTCACAAAACTAACAGCTAAATATCAATTTGTCTCCTAGGCTAAGGCCGTCGTGCAAGTTACTCATTGAGTTCTAGCAATTCCTCCAAGACTGTATTGGTATAACATGAAGCGATGGAAGGCCTTACAAGATGTGGCCTGTAATTGGGCACAGTTAGTTGAAATCAAGGAGGAAACTCACTTACAGAGAGAGAGTTTCACAGACCCAAATGTTTCAGTGTAGGAGAATTTAAATGACTAATGAAAGGCAGGGTCTTGACTCCATCCTGGTGTTGAGGAGCTACCATAGCAAGGAGAATTATATGGTGGCCTAAGGACATTCAACAGCCCTGATCCCAAGTCAAGGAAACAACTGATTTGTGTTTAGACTCTAACATAATAGCCTGAAAATCCCACTCAAAGAAACCAAGTACAACATCATTTCAAGTTATTGTCTATCTCATATGCTGGATAAGTACTTATTTCTACAAATCTGCAAATGCAAGTAACCAGTAGTCATGAGAAAACCAGACTCTCACTCTGGCATGTTCATGGTACCCAATTCTTAGATTCTGCACCATATTTTGCTTTTCTGTAATATGCTGCAGATGCAGAACGTAAGAGAGAAAAATGGGTGATTCCATGGTAAATGTTGATATTTTGAGCAACAAGTTATGAATCATCTTTCTGCCTGTTTCTCATTGATAAGACAATGAAAGGGTAGTATACACCTGGAGTGGACATCAATTATGTTCTCTGCTTGCCTCACAGCTTTTGAACACACTTTCTATCTTCGGAGCATCTCCCACCCAAAGAGTCCTGCCTCTCTTAAGGAAGAACCTAGAAACTTGACTTTCCAGCCTCCCTTGCAGCTAGCTCTGCTGTAGGAGAATTGAAAATGGGCTTGGCAGCAAGGTCAGTGTTCAGCTGTGAGGAGTCATGTCACCTTAAATGTCATGTCAGCTTGGATTTGAGGTACCTGACTGCTAATCAAAAACATTTATGAGATGTGGATCCAGAAGAGAAACAGGAAGGAAGTGGTGTTGAATGTAGTCACAGTACTGATGGTGGAATGGAGAGTAATCTGCCCCTCAGTGGTGCCGTGGTGGAGGTCCAGTATTGTGAAATGAGATGCAATTGGACTTGTCTGGCAGGGCAATTTGAATGATGTTCCTGGATATTTTAACCCCAATTTCTGACTGTGTGACCCTCCTGGACACAAAATAAGATAGGCAGGAGGCTTTATGGAACAACCGTATTGACTGTAACAACTACATTTACAGAGATTGAGTTATTCAGGTCAAGTATTGGTAAGAACTCACTCATTATCATTGCTGTTTTGGGTTTTTAAAATATCAATACAATTCAGTCACACAATGGGAGAGAATACTGATTTCAAATGCTATACAATATTAGTGACACATGGTTGAGATTTTAAAACATTTCTGCAAATTCTTTGGCATACTTCCCATGTGAAGTGAACATTATACTCATCCTCTCCCCACAAATGGAATTGGCCTTTGCTTCCTTGATTAAAATGCAGTAGAATGCCTTGCAAGCACAAGGGCCTGAGTTCGATCCCCGGCACCACAAAAAAAAAAACAAAACAAAACAAAAAAAAAAAACAAAATGCAGTAGAAGTGACACTGTGACTTCTGAGGCTAGATCAGAAAAGGCCACGCAGCTTCCTTCTTGGGAATCTCAGTCTCCGTGCTATGGGGAAGCCCAAGCTACATATTGGTATTTCAGGAGAGCCTGGGATGGATCTCAGTCAACAGTGAGAATCAACTCCAGATATGCGCCCCAGCTTGAATGTGCTTTTCTGTTTGGTCTTCACATCAGTCCCATATGGAAGGTATTGTGATTCATTAATTTGTATATGAAGAAGATGTCTATGAATGTTGAATGTGTTGCCCTACATCATAAGGCTCTGTGTCTGAGACACAAGCCAGAGCCCAGGCCCCTGAATCCTTGGTGCAGCTCTCTTTCCATGAAATGAGGGGTCTGGGTCCAGAGAAATAGGGTTGATAATCATCTCAACCATCATGGAATTTAAACCACTATGAAAATATATTGTTGCATGTAAGTCCCTTCTATACATCGTCTTCAGCTCATCTTCAAAACAACCATTAGCTCAATGTCCCAGTTACTTTGACTGTGTACCAACAGATCACCCCAAAATTTAGTGACTGAGAGCAACAACAGATATTTATTGTATCTTGTTATTCATGCAACTCAGTATTAGCCTGGCTGGATGGCTCTAGTTTGGGACCACCTGAAGTTGGACTTAGTTGTCAGCTGGGCTGTCACCAAGTGCAGTGTTGATGGGGCTGGAGGATCCACTTCCAAGACAGTGCCCTCACCTGGCTGTGGTCTCCACTGGGTTTCTCGGCGTCCTCACTGCAGGGGCTCCCCGAGCAAACCATCTAAGAGTCCTCGACAGCCCATGATGCATAGGACCTGATCTTGGAGGACACCGTTTTGCTGTGTCCTGTTGGTCCCGGGAGGTAGTGACCACCGGGGTCTCTTTGAGCTGCTGCCACAGTCGGTCTCATTGTCCTAAATCACAGGCGGAGAGACAAGCATCAGGATGTTTGAGACTCAAGAGCTCAAGGCCACATGTGAGTGTGCGGCTGGGATTTGAAGCCAGTATTATCTCTTTCCCAGGCCCATGTTCCTCTGCAATCAACAGTAAAGCATAAATTTGTGGTAAGTTTTGATGCATTCATGTCAGTAACTTCCTAAAACCAAGAAATTCTTTGGGGGAAGCATGGATTTTGGAGTGGACAAGCTGAATGGGAGCCCTCACTTTCTTTTTGGGGGGTCACTGGGGATTGAACTCAGCACCTTACGCTTGCTAGGCAAGTGCTCTACCACTGAGCTACATCCCCAGCCCCAGGAGGCCTCACTGTCTTTGTCCAATAATACCTCATTTTATCATGGCTGAAATTATGCTTTTTGCCTGGGTGACTTCTACTCCTTTAAACATTTTCCTTAACCTGACGGTAATTTAACAAGTTCTCTTATACAGACATGGGAAGATGTGGATCCTAGATTTGCTTTAAAATATATATATAACTCCAAAACTGAGTTTAAAGCATCCTAAAATGATCATATAGTCTGTTAGGGCTAAAATTGTAGTCTTAATTTGAGCTGCCATCGCAAAGAGTTAGATTGGGTAGCTGAACTGGCAGGAATTTGTTCCTCACAGCTCTTGAGGCTGGAAATTCTAAGACCCAGGGGCAGGCTGATTTGGTTCTCCAGTGAGAGCCTTCTCACCGTGTTCTTATGGGCACTTCCTGTAAGTGCACTAGTCCCATCGTGTGGCCCCAGCTTCACGACCTCATCTGAAACTAATTACCTCCCAAAGGTCTTGGGCCCTAACTTCATGATATTGGGGGTTAGGGATTTAGCATATGGATTGGGGTGGCATGTGCAGTTCATAAAAATTACATATGTTCCCTGACTTGGTGTGTTATCCATTACTACATCCATTACTATAACAAAAGAGCTGAGATAATCGACTTGTAACAAGGAATATTTGGCTTGTGGTTTTAGGAATTTTAGTCCACAGTGGTTGGACCTTGTTGCTTTTGCTCACCATGGTGGGGGATGCATAGTGGAGCAAAAATCTGCTCAGCTCGTGGTAGGGAAGTGAAAAGAGAAGAAGAGAAAGAGACTGAGTTCCACATGCCCAGTGACCTCCATCTTTCAAGTAGGCAGCGCCTCTTAAAGTCCCTGTCTCCTCCCAGTGGCGACATGCTGGGGGCCAAGACATTACCAAGTGACCTACCGGGGACATTCAGATCCAAACTATAGCACTCAGTAGCTTTGCATTTGAAAATTTATCTTATAGAAATAAGAGCAGCGGCGTGTCAGAACGTGATGACATTGCAGGTGTTCTTGCTACCACAGACCCTGGAAACCACCTTAATGTCTGCAGACGAGCTGAATAAATGAAGGGACCTCTGCGTTAGGGGATTATGCAGAACTGCTAAATGCGATAAGCCAGAGGGATGGGTGTCAGAGCATGTTATAGAGTTTAAAGGAACACTGTAAAGTGGTCTGTATTGTATAATGCTGTTTCTGTACAAAAGAAAAACCCCGTGTCTTTGTGTGTGTGTGTGTGTGTGTGTGTGCGCGCGCAGTTGTGCATGCACATGGATCTGAAGAAAGCTTTTCCCCCAAAGAAAATATTCTTTTGAATACGTGCTTACGGATCTCAGGGACAGGGGTCTGTTAGCTTTTCGTCACTGTGACAAACACCTGAGAAGACAGTTTAAAGGGAAGAATAATTTACTCTGGCTCCTGCTTTCAGGGGTTCAGTGCATGGACAGCTGGATCTGTCTCTGTGGGCCTGTGGTGAGGCCGAACATCAAAGCAGAAGGGCACAGTGGAGCAGAGCTCTCACCTCATGGTGGCTGGAAAGCAGAGCCAGAAAGTCAAAGGGCAAGAAGCCAGGATCAAGATGTGACCCTACAGTCACGCCACTGTGACCTTGCTCGTCAGCTAAGTCCTATCTCCTAAGTTCCCTGTGCCTGCAGATGACGCCACCAAGTTGTGACTCAGCAATACATGCATCCATGGATGAAATTAGAGGCATGTGACTTAATCACCTTCTGAAGCCCATTTCTGAACATGAGACTTTTGGGAGACATTTTAGGGCTAAATCATAGCAAGGGATTTGGAATAGGGGCAAGGACAAAAAGTAGGGGCCGTGAGATATACCAGAGTTCTGTCCTTTGGCTGGTTCATTAAAACCTGGATGAATAACAAATACATCTGCCTGGATTAGGAGAAAATGCTCTGTGAGTTTTCCTACAGCATCTTGCCCTTGTGTTTGGGTCAAAACAGTTGGAGGGGGTTGCTCTTCCTGGTGCCTGAAACGAAGGAGCCAAAACCTCCCTGAAGGAAAGCTGGAGAAATAACTGTCCCCAGGGGGCTGCCATCAGCCACCCAGAAGGAGGACAAAATGGGGTGACATTTTCTAAAAGGAGCCAATGATGCCCTAAATGTGCAGCCCTCATGATTCCACTGGCAGGGGAGAGGCTGCCACCATGCTGGCGGGCTGTCGGTGGGGGGGAGGGAGGTGTTGCGAAGCCTCACGGGCACTTAGCCCACAGCCATCTCTCGGAGAATATTGATGAATCGTGCTCACCTCTCCGTCCTGGGAGCATAATGCAGTCTGTGAGCATTCATGGTAAAAAGCTTTTCTTGCCCAGGCTATTTTCTGAAGTCAAAAAGATCCTTTCAGTATCTATAATAGCAAGCCCTTACCTCTTCACACCCTTGGCAAAAAGCACACCACAGAGCTCAGACCTAGGAACCCCAAGCCCAGGCGGAAGCGCACGAGTGGGACCTATTCATGCAATGTGCCCTCTGACACACTCAACAACCATCTGATAGGGTGGAGGCCGTCAATGGAAGATTAAAAGTCACACCAAGACACACAGGAAGGACATTCTTGTCGCAGCATCATTTATACATCTGTTGCTTCTTGCTTAAAATGATATTTTAAACAGAATTGTGAATTACATCCATAATGTAGCCTGATATCTAGGGCAGCGCATCCTGGTGTGAATATTAAAAAAAAAATCCGATTAGTGTTTTTCATATCTGATATAGTAAAAAAGGTAGGATGCTTCCTAGTTTCTGATTTTTGTTCTATAAAAGGCAGAGTCTTCCAGGCAAGTATCTGTATCTACATCCACCCACACCTGTAATTCATCTATCATCTATCTGTGTTTTAATTAATTAACTAAAT
Source organism: Hystrix cristata (assembly GCA_004026905.1). Classification (NCBI taxonomy): domain Eukaryota; kingdom Metazoa; phylum Chordata; class Mammalia; order Rodentia; family Hystricidae; genus Hystrix; species Hystrix cristata. The sequence goes on from PVJO010000023.1 coordinate 104,608, forward strand.
AACTAGTTAATTTGCAGAGCTGGGAACTGAACCTGGGGCTCTGCTGTGCACCCAGCAACTGCTCTACCAAGACAAGTATTTCTTAACAGTTTATTCTAAGACTTTGACCTTTCTCATCTTCTCCAACTTAGGTTATGGGGACTTAGGAGTTAGAAATGTTTTTAATTAAAAATTCTAAACAATGATAAAAAGAAGAAAGTTCTCCAGTCTTGCTCTTTTGGAGCAGCTCCCCAGGTGTGGCTGGGGCTCTGGGAGGGCTCTGCAGGAGGCCAGGAAGGCTCCTGAGTGCTGTGGGGCAGGGAGGACCCATGCACCCACCAGCAGCTGTTGTCCCGTCCCGAGGTATGGAGGGTGGGAGCTGCCACAGCAGGACGCAAGTCCTGCCCCGGGCTTTGGAAGGAAGCGAGTCTCTCCACTCTGTTCAAGGGCTGCTCTCCTGGCAGGTGAGGCACTGGCGTGGCTGCTGCTGCCTCTGGGGCTCCTGACACACACCACCTCGTTCAGAGGCAACGTGCACTTTCAATCAAACTACAGTGAGGGCTTAAGAAGTGGGTTGCCTCTGAACGCAGAGTTGAACGACCATCCAGAGCGAGTGGCTGACTTGCCTGGGTACAACACCTGAGGGCACCTGCCTGGGGAAAGGGCTTCAAGTAAGGAGCATGCTAAATGTGCCCCTGATACACCCGTAATGTGGAATGTGGAGATCTATAAGACCGACAGACTAAATGAAAGTATTTTTGCTCAGCGTGGTGGCATCACTTCCTGCCAGCCTCAGAAGCAAGGACTGAGCCCTTAGAGCACAAAGGCAGGCTGTAAGCAGGACTGGTGATGCACAAAGGGCGTGACCAATCAGAGGCTGCAGGTGGACCCAAAAGGACTGGTTAGTCCGGGACTTTGAGCAGTCAGCAGGACTCTGGTGCCCTGGGACCCCTCCAAGCTGAATCCACACTCCTCTGAGGGACGACCACCGACCTCCTCCAGACTCCTACAAGCCAAATGGACCTGGACTTGGGTGCTTGCACCTGCAAGCCGCCACTAAGAGTACACGTGTAAGTGTGTAAGTGTGGCTCTGTGTTTGCAGTGTTACGATGATACTGTTTTGTATGCGTGAAGCACTGGTAATTAATTCTGTTAAAATTAAATTAGCCTTGGCTCGTGAGAGTTCTGTACGACTTGCCACTTGCTCGCGACGCTTCACCTCGAGCTCCACTTTTCAGGAAAGACGGGGCACTCTGTGCTCTGGAAAGATTCTGCCCAGTGGTTTCTGCAGTCAGTGTGAGGAGGCCAATTCCCAGTGTTCTCTGTGTGCTGTGACGGGGTGGATGAGACTCCGGGGATGCTGGTCCCTACGCTGTGAGCACCCAGGCTGTGCTGTGCCTGGTTCAGATGACAGCAGGGTCAAGGTGGCCTCAGGCTTGGCCTCAAGGACACCTTCACAGTGGCCAAAAGGTACATGGAAAGGACATTTTCAACAAATAGTCTACGCACTGGTGAGGAACAGGGACTCGATGGGGCTGCTACCAAGAAGCAGGAAGCTCCGCCCCCTCCCAGCCCTCCTGGCCTGGAGCCCCCTCCCAGCCCTCCTGACCAAGACAGCTGACAGCTTCAGGCCATGGAACTCTTGCCTGCAAACTGCACCCTGGAATAAGCCAAACACAAATGGATGAAACTCACTTTGTGCTCCACTTCCACAGCCTTCATATTTTAAAAAATGAAATACAATTAAAACCACATCTAGGGCTGGGGATTTAGCTCAGTGGTTAGAGTGCTTGCCTAGCAAGCCCAAGGTCCTGAGTTCGATCCTCGGCACCAAAACAAACAAACAAACAAACAAACAAAAACCCACATCTATTTATAGCAGGAAGCGCAAGTGATATGAGTGCTCCTTGACATAAATGCTTTAAAGAATCAGTGAGGCCTCAGGGTAGTTTAGACACAACACAGCACCCCAACACTAGTGCCGACGCGTCCAGAAGCAAACAGGTACAACGTCCACGGCTGCTCACTAGGAGATAGAGAACTAACTCTGACCTTTCCCTGGGACACTTAGGGAATTACACTATGGCCAGGGTGTGCCTTCAGATTCTTTGCTTTAAATTCTGGCACCAGCAAAGACCAAGGTGGACCTATGATATGACAGCAGTACTTGCAGCAATGGTCCTCTGAGGACTACCGTGAGTTTAGTCCTTTTGCAATTGTGCTGGTCTTACATGACAGGCCTGGAGTTTGACCAGTGATTCTGAAGATGACCTGGTCACCTACAGGAAGCGGATGGAGTGGAGGAAGTCCTGTCATAGGAAAGTAAGCTGCTTTACCAAGCTTTCGCGACAATAGCCTTTAAATTCCAAATGACCCTATCTGAAGAGCGCTGCAGAATCATCCCACGGGGCCTCCCATGGACTCGTGCCCAGCTGAGCTGTTACTGAGGAGCAGGACAGATCCCCAGAATCCCTCCAAGAGTGGTCTCCAGGCCTCCGCCCACTGCCAGGAGTACCGGAGTAGCCAGGTTCAGGCTCCATCCTATCGCTCAGCTGCGTCCTCTGGACAGGTAAGGAAGGTGGAGCTGGGGCAACACAACTGGGAAGTGTGGTGGGGCGCGACCCCAGCTTCCTACATTAGGCTGAAGCTCCAGGCTGGGAACCGCTGCGTCTCCCCACAATTTCCCAATGAGCTTCCTACCAGGAGCGAAGTACTACAAGCAGGACATCCCTGTGTGTAGGGTTTGCTGCCTGTCGACAGCGAGAAAGAAGCCTGATCAGTTTAGGCTGCTGGGAATACCTGGACCACTCTTCTAAGGCCACCGATCTCTCTCGCAAGTAACTGGTACTCAGGGTGCATTTGCCGAATGATTTCACAAACTTGGCTGCCCAATGTCCTGAGTGTTCCGGTGCTGTCCAGCACATGGGGTGGCCTGGGACATGGGCAGTGGCCAGGGCCAGCCTGCAGTATGATGGTAGGGGACCCGAGGCAGGGCCATGAGCCCGGCGTCAGCAGTGCCAGCAGGAGGCCACATCACAGCTTGCCTGTCAGGACTCAGCATGCCTAGCCCCATGGGACTTGCTCTTTGGGGACACGGTCTGGACCACGGGAAGGGTGGTGGGCACAGCAGCTGCCCTGGAGAGGCAGAGAGGGATGGGCTTGCGTGGACAGGACAATGACATTAGGCACAGGTCCTCTGGTGGCTGGCTCTTCACATGCTACATCAGGAACCATGGGGACAATTTTGCCTGGGCATGTAAATTTCCTTACACACGTTTAGGCTTTGGTTTAAAAAATTTTTTTTTTTAAAAACCTCTGTCCAATAAAAATACAAACCACTTTTTTAATTAGAGGCCAGGATAAACTTTATTTTGCTATAAACTATGAGACGGACAGAAACATATAGCACCTGAGTGCTGTGTCCCTGCTTTATTATAGTAATCATTGCAACTGGAGCCGAAGGGGAAGAGATGAACGGGAGAGTCAGTGTCGTCAGCGAGCTGCATGCTGTCCCGGGGTGCGGTGGCCTTCGAGGAGTACATCCCGTGTCACGTGCACCTGCGTGTGCACACACATGCACACTCACGCTTGTGTCTGCAGGGCGGGTCAGCTGAGAAGGTCTCCACCACCTCAGAACACCCTACACTTGGAGCAGTAGGGAAATTAAATAATGAGGCAGCAAAACAAGACTCAATGACATGCTACTGCTTAATTTACCATATTTATCAAATTCTTCCCTATTTACACATACTAAACATTGTGGATCTGAAAATGCGGAGAACATTCACTTCATGTGCATGTCATACATAGACAGGGAACGGAGCTACAGCGACGGCTGTTTTGTGTTGAGCGTCCCCTTCGGTAGGTACAGAGTACTCAGCTACATACAGGACGTCACAGTAAGTTTCAAAGGACTCAGGAACCTCCGCTTGCGACAAACAGATCAGGCCAGTGGTGGACGGCGGGGCCTGGAGTTGACTGGGAAGGCAGGGACTTGCATGGCTCCCTGGAGCTGAGTGATCTCTTGCTCCAATGGACCGACCCACATCGCAAGGCGAGGGTCCCCCACCCACGGCTCTCAGGAGCTTCAGACTTGTCTGCCGAAGACGCGTGTGACGGCCACTCGCCTGGGCTACGTTTCTTCACACTCAAGGCTTGACTATTTTTAGAAAATCATCATTTGTGGAATTACTATTTTAAGCACAAAAACTGATCGGTGAGACTCTAAACTTCAGCCTTGCTCTGATGAAAATCTGAGCAGCGAGCAGAGCGAGGGAACAGTCGGGGCCTGTGAGAGGCCACATGCGCAGCCCCATTCGGGGCCACTGAGGGCCGCTTCCGTTTGCAGATGCTGACCCCACTCCCCGGGAGGCACTGAGTCAGAGCTGAGGCTGGGAGGGTCTGAGTGACCCTGGCAATTTTGCTAAAAGACATTTATTACAAAAACACAATATTTGTTTTCTAACTGGAAAAAAAAAACCAAAACTTGATCATTTCAATTTTCCACCCCAAATAACAAGAACGACGAAGTCATGGGTTGCAATGTGGCTGCCAGACTCCTGGCTTCCCATTCTGTCTCCAAACCAGAGCTGTTCCTCCAACAGTGGACCCAGACACCAGGCACAGGGCTGCTGGCTGTCACCTGGGTCGTGGGCTTGTCAAAATCACTGCGGATTACACTGAGGTTGAGTTCTTGCTACCTACAACCGGATTTCACACTCCAAGGTCAGGAGCGCTGGCTGCAGAGGCAAAGTGAAACCTGAGGCCAGGGCATCAGCTCCGGCGTCCAGGGCTGGGTGCAGCTCAGGGGCACGAGTGAGGCCCTGGGCTCAGCCCTGGCACCACAGAAAGAAAAATCCTTCCAGACCCTGCCACGCCTCTCTTCCCTCTGCCCTCTGTACAACAGGGCTGTAGAGCCTGCGGATTCACGTTGTCCCTGGAGCCACTTGCTGCCTTCGAGCCCAGAGACAGGCGACATGCTCCCTACAGGAAGAGGGTCTGGGCACTGTGCAAACATGAGACCAAGCAGACCAGCAACAGTCCCAGTCTGAGTGACACCAGCCAAACCGGTGACCAGAAAGCTCAAATTATTGAAAAGGTTCTGGTGAGAGCAAGGGCGGGGACATCTCTGGACACAGTGGGAAGCAACACCAAACTTGGTCACCTCCCTCCGCCCTCAGAGCATAGCTGAGTGACAACGGCCAACTGCCACTAGGAACATCCTGTCTCAAGGGGGACAGCTGAAGGTGCTTCTGTCCCCCGGCCTGGGATAGCCCTGCCCACAAGGTCTGCCCTCCCAACAGGGACGATGCTTCGTCCTTTCTCATGTGTCCCAGAGCACTCCTGGCTTCCGGGTCACCTTTTTCTGCGTGGGTCACCACCAGCCGAAGAAATACCGCGGCTGCTGAGAACCTGGCCCCACGGGGACACAGCTGTGCCGGCTGCCGGTCACCAGGCAGGCTGAGGGTGGCATGCAGGTGTGTGCAGGGCAGCGTGGAGCAGAGGGAGGGGTGCAGGGTCTAAGTCCTAAGGATGCTGCCCTTGGTGTTGGAGGAGCTGAACTTTGCCATGCCCAGTGACCTCCATTGTCCTGCAGGCGCTCTCTCAGGACAGGACCCTGGACTTCGAGAGAGCTCTGGGTGCCCTAGGACAGGAGCGTGGCTGTCACTCAATCCTGCTGTGCTGGGGGCCACAGGCACCAGGTGGAAAAGGTAAACCTTCCCCTGATAAGGACCCCAGGGAGAGCCAATTGTCATGATGATGAAATTTCTGAGCAAACCACGATCCTAACAGAGGACGAACAGGTGTAATCCACGTCCAGGAAATTCTTCCCACAATAACCCATGTTTTGCTGGCCCCTCTGGGTTGGGGGGTTGCATTTACGAGTGGGGGGGCCGACTACCCTCCGTCCCCTCCCCAGGAGCAGCCATCATGCCTGTGGCAGCCACGCGTCTCTGGTTATTTTCGCCTTGTTCTTTTCTTCTTTGGAAGTCTGAAGTTTGTGAGGTTTCAGGACACGAGGAGACAGCCTCGTCTGAAGTTCCATGTGACCTTCCTGAGCGTCTACATAGCCGCGACGGCTCGTGGGTCTCCGGGTCTGGGGCTTGGGGAGGACGGTGAGTCTGCCTGTCTCCTCCAGATGAGGAGTCCTTGGGGTGGCACGCAGGCTGGAGGCTACAGCACCTGCAAGGATGGGAGCGCAGCTGGTCGCAGAGTTGCCCGAGGTTTGCCCCACAGACTGGGCAGGACGCTGGCACACGGCAAAAGGGAAGCCCCCACCCCATGCTGTGCTTGTACAGCTGTTTGTTGACTGAATCAGCCCATGAATGTCTTTGCTCTTAGCTCTCTCTGTATGCTGCTCTACAGCCTAAAAGCAGCCGTAAATCTTTCTGACCAACTGGGAAGTACAGCATGGAGAGAAAAGGCATCTGACTCCAGTGAGAGGCTGGAGGAGCCTGGAAGCAGCGCTGAGCAGAGACAGGAAAGAGCCAGCGAGACTTCCAGGAAGCGTGCGGTCCCTGCCGGTGTTGCTGGGATCGCCGTGTGTTTATGGACGCTACTCTACAACACGAGCTACTACTCGGTATTCCCCAAGGTGCCTGCAACTCGAGGTCAGGACTAAATTGCTTGTCTGAATGAGTCTGGATGAGCACACAGCCATTGAGCGCCAAGAGAAGCAGGAATAAAATTAAAACTCACACTCTGCACCCTGGAGTTGGCCCAGGGAGGTTCAAGAATGCTGCCGCAACACCGGGCCGCGGTTGCCAGCGCATCCCCCAGGACCCTTGATGAGCGCACGGTTTCATCACCTCCCTCCTGTGCAGTCCCTACTGGGGACAGGCCTGGGACGCGGGCTTCCCTATCCTCCAGGGTGTGGACCTTTGAAATCGTTCTAGTCATCAGCATGGGAAACTAATTTCAGGAGGTGGCCATATCTGCAGACAGCATCCTCCTCAGCTCCCACCCTTGCCTCTTTGTTTGTGGGGCACAGCCCACATCGACGCTCACAGTTGTGCTGGGGCCTGTGGGGGCGGCGGCCCCGAGTGGTCTCAGATTCTCCGCTCTGGCTCCACCGTGCCGCCTGCTGGGCTGGGTGAGGGCAGGTGGATAGGACTGGGGTGCAGCGCAGTGGGAGACACCTGCCCACCTGCAAGAGGTGGTGGGCCCCGCCCCAGCACCACAAAAACAAACAAAAAAATGAGGGCACAGCTAGGTCACCACTAGAGGCAGAGGCAGAGATGGGCTTGGAAAGGCATCTCTCCACCCCTGCGGCTGGAGGTGGGTGCAAGCAAGTGACGTGGGCCTGAGGGGCTGCAGGGGAAACAGACCTGATTCAACCCCAGAAAACACCCAGTTTGAGATTTCACCCACTGCTGGCATTGGAACAGGTGGGGTAAAGAAGGAAAGAGGCCGACGAAAGGCATAAAATGACATGTTCGAAGACGCCAGGGAAGGTGGAACCTTTGCCCTGCGCCCCGCCCCTTCCTGAGACCAGCTGGGGGGACAGGGAAAGCCAGGTGCCTCCCTGAGCCGGCAGGGTGGGTGGCCACGGTGCTGCAGCACAGGCCCAGGCATCTGAAGCCGAGGTGCTGGCTGGGGCAGAGGCAGAGCCACCCTGGGGTCGGGGAGCAGGCTGGGTAGCACCGTTCCATTGGGGGTATGGCAGGCACTGGGGCACACGGGAAACTTTGCACCCCTGCCCTCCTGGGAGGGCAGTGCACAACCCCGCTCACCGACCTGCTGCGTGCCCAGCTGTGGGGCTCCTCAGGAGTCTGGCTGGGGACAGTAGGGGCTGGGCAGAGTCACGGTGAGGAGAACCAACTTGCCCACCCGGCAAGGGCAGGGTTCAGCCGGGCGAGGTGCTGTCGCTCCTCCAGTGTGACGGTGCTTGGTGCTCCAGACCAGCCCCAGGCCTGGACTTCAGTGTCTGGCCAGGGCGGCCTGGCTAGCATCACGCTCACCCGGCTTTCTCCTCCGAGTGGCAGCACCATCACATTTCCAACACGTCTCCTCCTGCCCTGCAGTCTGTAAGTCCGGGTTTTCAGCTGTGCCAAGGGGCTGCAGTTCACTGCAGACCGCAGACAGGGCCGGACCCCAGGTCCAGCACTGGAAGCCCAGGCCGGAGGCCACGCCTGCCTCAGCCACCCGCCCTCTGCACCCTGGCTGCTGTCTGCTTCTCCTCCCCAGCTGGCTTCCCCGAAACCCCCAGCCGGCCCTCTGGGTGGAGGCCACCTGTGCCCTGTCCTATCGGCCCATCTCCCAGTCCTGCTCTGCCGGGTGTGGGCAACACAAAAGGTGCCGGCCCTGTGTCCTCGGGCTCCCTGCAGCCACCCACACAAAGGGTGGCAACAAAGACAATTCCTGGGGTGGCAGGTGTTGGTGTCGAGTCCTGCCGAGAGTGCACAGGCTGAAGACAGCAGGTGAGGCAGGCTTCCCGGCCGTGGGTACAGGGCAGAGCAGGCGGGGCCTGGCAAGCAGCCGTGCTGGCTGCTGAGGGGTCTGCGGGATGGTTGCCCTCCCCCAAGCGGGTGGCCAGGCAGATCCCGGGAAGCGGCAGACTTACCTTACTCAGGTGATGTAAGGAGACCGCTGCATATTTTAATCTGCAGGGAAAGAGCATAAATCAAATGAATACAAGCATGGCACCCCCAGCCCAGCTGCTGATTATCACAGCGACAGGACACACGGATGCGGCAGACCCTGCCCAGAGCCCACAGACGCTGGGCAGCGCTGACAGCCACGTCGTTTCCCAGCGCCCAGCTTTCCTGATGGATTCTGTCTGAATTATAGTCACAGATAAAGAGGTTTTCAGTCTGGCATTTAGAACTCAAAGGATGACCTGGAAAAATCACCGAAAGCCCTAGATGTGTAAGTTTGCAGGTTTCTGAGTTTTGCACAGTGTGCTCAGTCCCAGTGTCCCTGCCAAGCGACAGTCCCCAGGGAGGGGACCGCAGCATGTGTGCAGAGGAAGGTGACCCCGTGGTGGTGAAGTTGGGTTGCGAGCTCACTCTCCTGGCCCCGGGGGATCAGGGTCTCGGCATCTCCATATCATGTGACAGCTATCCCCTCCTCACACCTCCACCCGCGCGACATCCCTGGTGGGGCCCTCAGCTGATGCACCCGCTTCCTGGTAGTAGCATCTCACTCCAACCCCCAACCCTCCTGAATGCGGTGGCACCAGACCACCACAAAGTCTGGAGGAAGGACACTGATCCATGACAAGGACCGCTGTCTGCATGGCCACAGCCAACAGCTGGGTTTTCTGCAGCCCCTCTGCAGAGGCTGTGGTCCAGGAGGCCTGCGGAGGGCAGTCTCTCAGCAGGGTCTCTAGCGGGAATGAACCCCTCTGTGAAGATGCGCTCTCTAATCCATGGAGGAAAACTCACCACCACTCCCCCAAATGAAGATTACGTGGGTTAGGAATTCCAGTGATAATGGATCCTGGATGGCCCAGGGGCACTTCGTGTCCTACTGATTGGTGTCAACCATGCAGAATGCTGCTCCGCATGGCACGAGCAGCTCTCGACCAGAGCTGCAGACCGGGACCCCCAGATGATGGATCCTGTGGTCCTCCTCCAGGGGAGGGGCCTCGGCTTTTCAGAGCACTGTGCTGCTGACGTCCTCCCGAGTGCACAGGGCTTTGGGGACCGGGGGCTCCTTGACCTCGCTCCCTGCGGCCCCGGCCTGGTTGTGCTGTGTGCCCAGGCCCTGATTGGTGGACACCGAGAAAGCAGATGGTGCACTAACAATGGAGGACTTGTTTGTAATTGCTGATGAGGACGGGCCTGCTTCTCTCCTGAGTGTCCCCAGATGCAGTCTGGTGTGGTGTGCTGGGCCACAAAGAAGTCTCAGCAACTGCTAGGCCACGGCTGAGGATGGAGATGTGAGATGGAGGCAGCTGGGGGCTGCCCTGACAGTGCCACGGGGCTCCAGTGTCGTCTGGCCTTGACACCAGGCAGTGCTCCCGAAGGGCGGGGTCCCAATCGCTGGGACAGGAGGAGGCTGTCAGCTCCTGGCACATCCCTGGGGTCAGTGCAAGGCCGCAACTTCCCTGCACACCACTGGAGATGCAGATGGGAAGAGACCACAGGCACGTGGCCCCCTGGGGACAGGGGAGCGTCACCAAGCACAGTCCTTCCATCTGTGCCAGGTACCGGTGTAGGCTCTGGGCTATCGCTGCGGACTCCAGAGGATGGTGAGGAGTTATGCACGCAGTCCAGGCTTAAATGTATAAACACAAACACAAGAACTGTAAATAAACACAGTTATTTCATGGTGCTCCACGGAAGGGACACGGTTAAGAAATAACCATGTTTTGAAAGGCTCCGGGGTGCTAGTGGGAAAAACAAGTCAAGAGACACTGGGCTGCAGAGTCGTGTGTGACCTGGGGGTGAAGTCACTCTTGACCCTGGTATTAGGAGCTGCGAGCAGTGGGGAGACTCTGTTTCACTCCTGTGCTGCGCCTGCTATGGCGGGGCAGCAGCTCAGACATACAGTGTGCGCCTGGAGGACTCAGAAGCCAGGCCTCGTGTGAGGCCTTCGATGCTCTGGATTTACGGAAATCCAGGGAACAAAAGGCCAGGAGGGGATGGGCTGCCTGCTCGCAGCACGGCCTGGCAGATGCTCTGAGACCGGGGCTCTTTCTGGGTGCCTTTTCTCCAGCTGCACTCACTACGACAGCAGGGAGCAAGGTGAGGAGCGAGCTAGGAGCTGCCCAGGATGACTCGGGCAGGGTCAGTGTGGAAGGAACTAGTCTCGAGGGTCGGGGTAATCGGGAAGGACGCTGATTCAGGGGGCTGGCACAGGCTCAGAGAAAGGCGACCAGGGCTGCAGCTTTCCCAAGCGCTGACTACCCTAGAGCAGGCAGACGGGCCGAGTGGGATCAGAGGCGCCCGGGTTATCTAGAGCCTTGGAATGATGGCTGAGGAAGGAGCAGGTGCAGGCAGTGGTGGGTGAGCCTACACACGCAGCCGCATTGGCAACTCAGGGCCAGCGGGGAAGCGCCAGCCTAATTAACGTCTCCAAATTGCCTGAGGACGGCTTCCAGCACTTCCCGTCCAGCAGTGGTGGCTTGTGTGGGCCTGGCCCTGGCTCCAGCTTGGCTTCCTCTGTTTTGTCACTGGTCTTGCCCAACAACTCTGGTTCCACGGCAGAAAGCTAGGGCAGCTGGACCACCAGGAAGGGAGGGAGTGGGGGGCAGGTGATGGTCTGTACTTTTCTCTCTTCTTTCCCCAACCATCACGTACTTTTAAGACATGACTAAATTTGAGCCAGGTGCAGTGGTACATGCCTGTAATCCCAGCACTTGGGAGGCTGAGGCAGGAGGATTCCCACAAGTTTGAGGCCAGGCTGGGCTACACAGTAAGTTCAAAGCTAGCCTGAACTACATAGTGAGATCCTGTCTCAAAAAACCAAAAATAGCTATAACTAAATTGTACATTTAAAATTAATATCCTGGCGCCAACTTTCTTGGTAGACCATCTGGACAGAGGTCTGTAGACTGTCTTGGCTCTCACGGAACATGAATACGAAGCTTCGGTTCTGCGGCCATGGGAGGTGCCCATGTCACCAGAGCGAAGCCATCCCAGTGAGCGGCAGGAAGGTGCTCAATGTGCTCGGCAGTGATGTGCCCAGCAGCCCCAGGTAGAGACAGTCCCAACATCCCTTGCAGGCGGATGGACAGCGGATGACACCTGCTACGACATGGGCAAGCCTCTGGAGCAAGCTAGGGGACAGGAAAGGTCACCAAGGTCACAAGCTACAGGATTCCACTCATATGAAATGCCCAGAATGGGCAGATCACAGAGCTGCAAGCAGATCAGTGGTGGCCTGAAGCTGGGGGTGGCTGGGAGGAGCAGGGCTGAGTGGGGCTGGGTCGTTTGTTCTGAGCGGGACGAAGATGCTCTAGAATGCGAAGGACGAAGCTGGCAGAGCCTTGCAATGCACACTGGTCTGTAGATGCCGGTTTTACCTCCGCAGGGCTTTTTGCTTGTTTTTGTGGTTCTGGGGACGGAACCCAGGGTCTCTGGTGTGCTGGGCGAGAGTTCTGACTGAACCAACTCTCCAGCCCAGTGGTTGGTTTTAAAATGGCAAAGCCGGACAGAAGGTGGACTGAGCAGCTGCTGTCCCCATTCCCAAAGTGATGCCATGGGACTGACCCCAGAGTCCAGTGTGATGGGGAAAGCAGGGGACAAGGGCGATGACGTGGCTTCAGGCTGCACATCACCTCTTGGCCTGGCCACTCCTTGAAGGACGGGGGCTCCTGCAGATGGCAGGCTGCCTGTTGGCCGCCTCTGCCCCGTCCAGGCTGTCCCTGGAGTGCTCCCTGCTGGGAGCACACGTGGGCCTTGGGACTGTGAATTCTGCGACAATGAGCAGCATGGAGGAAACATGTTAGGCGCGTGGGAGGACAGTCGGTGCTGAGGAGCGGTCACGGGAGCAGCCACAGCGCTGCTGCGGTTTTCCTGGCGATGGTCCTCCCGGGCCGGGGCAGCTCGGGGGCAGAGCACGTGTGACCCCGGCCCCAGGACAAGCCAACTGCGTGGTCCTGCTGTCTTCAGACACGCAGAGGGAGCTGGCCCATCCCGAGCCATTTTCCACATGTGCCTACTTCCTCGTTAACTTCCGCTCATCTTCAGTCATCGTGCCCAGTGGCTGTGCCCTCGCCACTGTGCCACCTATTCCTGAAGCTGCCCTTGCTGCCTCTGGGAGGATGTTTTGCTTCCGCCACAGAAAGGGCTCCTCCCCCCACCTGGCCACTCGCTCTCTGGCTCTGTGGACCTCGGCAGGCACCGGTGGCTGAGGTCCTGCAGGGCAGTGGGCACGGGAAGCTGGGGAGCAGGAAGACCTAAGTGGACGTGACCACCACCTGATGATGAAGAGGCTGCCCTCCTCCGCTCCTCCGCTGCCAAAGAGGTCCCTGGACTCCCCTGGGGGTGGGGATGGTGCAGATGCTGGTCACCGTCCTCAGCCGTCCTGGAGCCCGGGTCATTCACACCTCGAGCAGGGGGCAGGCCAAGCCTCACCTGCGAGCCCTCACTCCTCTGGATCACCATGTCACCCCAGGTCTCGTCAACACTTTCCTGGGTGCCGGGCATAGCCATCTACGGAGCTTTCTGGCCAGCACACATGCCACGACTTATGAGCCAGCGGGGTCTGAGGAGAGGTGGGACCTGCGGCGACAGGTCCGCTACACAGAGGCGTCGCCGCGTGCTGTTACCTGGGCAGCCCTGACTGCGCTGTGCTGGGTGGCAAAGGGGTAAGGACATCACTGTGGCCCCAGTGCATGTGGACAGCACTCAGGCAGGTCACCTCTTGTGCTGCCACAGCATCACAGCATCTCAGCATCTCAGTAGTCACACACTGCCTGCAGACCTCCTCTACCCCATCCGTGCCACCATGGTCCCTTCTCCCCAGAGGCCAGAGGGGTCTTTCTGAGTTCAAGTGCATCATCCCCCCACTCCCACAGCTGCCCAGCCAGAATCCCCCTCCTGGCGTGCTCTGCTCTAACTGTTCAGGGCTTTGCACAGGTCCCCGAAAGTGCCAGGAAGGCTCCTGCCCCTGGGCCTTTGCACCTGCGCCCCCATACTTGGCTTCCTCCCTCACCTCCTTCCATCTTTTCTCTACCTTCTCTGCAAGACCTTCCCTCACCCCCGCAGTTTAAAACGCCCACTCCAGGGTGTGTTCCTTGGGAACTCACCCCGACCCTCCTTCCCCGTCATCTTGTCGTTCCTTGACTGCACACTCTTTTGTCCTCCCCATCCAGGGGAGGCACCCTCAAGGGAGGGAGCCACAGAGTCATGTCCACCGTTACCCCTTGACGTGTACAGGAAGCGTATGTGGAATGACTGCTCAAAGGCCTGGCTCTTGGGTCTGCGGGGTGCTCTGGGGTCCCCCGAGCCACAGCCCCCAGCCATGGTATGGGGCAGAGGCAGAATAGTGGCCGAGGCCTTCCTCTCCCTCTTTCTGGTCCTTTTCTTCTTGCCACCCACCCACCCAACGCGCTCGGGTCTGCCGCCCGCCTGCATGTTGCCCCGCCAGCTCAGCGCTAACCGCAGCCACGCTGCCTCTCCCGGGGCAGTGCACTGCCCCTGCACGCGGGGAGAGGCAGCCTTGTGGGGCACCGAGGGCTGGCAGCTCTGGTTTCCCTGAGGCCGAGGCTCTGGGGAGCAGGGACCTCACAGACTACCCGTCCTGCTCCAGAGGACGGGCGCTGGGGTGACTCCAGTGTGGGGTGCGGGCAGGCACACCCGCCTCAGGCTCTGCTCTGTGCCTGCCTCTGTCTCTTGTGTTTGTCTCTCTGTCTCTCCCTACCGCGCAAGCATTCACCACTGGACAGAATCCCCAGCCGGCACCTCAGATCCTCGCAGGGACTGAAAGTTTCCCTCGTTCTTCCTTCTCAGCCAGCACACAGGAAGACTGCAAAGCTACTAAGGGTCTTTCGTGAGCGGAGAGACCAACTCCCGCCAGGTCTGGGGCAGACTGTCTCTCCCTTCCCTCCCTTCCTGTTCCCTTCGTTCCGCTGGCAGTAACACCAAGTGGCATAGCTCCGATCTTTAAGAATTTTTTTCCCCTCTCCAGCCTTTTGTGGGAATTTTAAGACTAATGGGAAAAATGAGCCACCAGTTTTTCTCTTTATCATGCTACTTATTCACAGGTCTGTTTTCTGGTTCTCACGCCCATCTCTCCAGAAAAACACTGTGTAAAATACTCTTCCTTCTTCCCACTGCAGACTTCAATGCCAGGGAGGGGGCTTCTGAATGGCCTCTGCGCTGGTTTGCTCGTCGTGTCCTCCAGGAACCCGGGCAGCTGAGCCTGCACTCGGGCCACCTTCAGGATGCTGAGTGACACAGGCACCGCGTGGCTCACACGGAATGTGAATGGGGCACCAGAAGCCCCAGTTCTCCTAAACTCTCAAGGTTATTTCCAATAAGCTTTAATTAAGATTCATTTCCAAAAACCATCTCAGAGAAAAATTCCTGGTACCTGTGGGCCATCTCCTGGCAACTGCTCTGGTGTCCCCAGGGCTGTAATTAGCAGCCAGGCAGGAGGAAGACGCCACCTGCCTTGCAGCTCTGCATGGCTGGGACCAGGGCTGCGGACGCGGCCGTGACAGGGCTGCAGCACCTTCCGGTGCACCCTCAGCAGGGGCACTACAGAGCAAACGTCTTGGGCCCTCTTGCTCTGGGACAGTGTGTACCCCAAGCTCAGCCCAGCCCAGGCCGGAGCCCAAGGAAGCTCCAACAGGCAGTTTCTTGCTCTCTGCTCTCCCCTTCCATACTGCATATCTTCTTCTTCTTTTTATTCTTCTTTTTTCCAGTACTGGGAATCGAATCTAGGGCCTCTGCACTGAGCTACATCCCCATCCCTTTTTCATCTTATTTTGAGATATAGTCTTGCTAAGTAGCCAAGTTGCCCAGGCTAGGTTTAAACTTGTAATCTTCCTGCCTCAGCCTCCTTGAGTGCTGGGATCACAGGTGTGCCCCACTTCACCCAGCTTCCTATCTTCCTCTCATGCTTCTTGTCTGTGGGCCTCCAGATCTGAAGGACCTTGGTCCTTAGCCAATGTGGGAAAGTTCAAATCCACTGGCAGGACACCTGGTGGACTGCCTCGTCCACACAGGCAAGTCTCCTCCTCTCCCAGGGTCGCAAGACACAGCCCCTCTGAGGCCACCTTCCACCCAGCTTACCCAAGCCACTGTCACCTATAGTTATGGTTGCAGCTAACTAATCTGGGCCGATTAATAAGTAGTCCGATAGCTTGTGAGCATCTGCTCTTCTGTTTGTCTCCCAGAACTGAGCCAGAGGACAGCAAGAGTTTTAAAAGGACGAAGGCATGAATAAGCATGAGGCAGAATTCGGTGCTAAACAAGGTCATGGAGAAGCCTTGTTCACCCCATACCATCTGCAGAAGCGTCTCAAATCAAGTTTCACCTATTCACAACCTGTGTTACCCAGGTTGTGGGTCGCCAGGCTGCCCATACAGGGTCTGGCCATGTGCTCGCCCCAGCCCACTTTCTCCAGGACACTGGGTGGGAGGGCACGGAAGATATGTAATTACAGGTGCCTGTTCTGCGCAGGCCCATGCAGCTGGGGTCTGGAGACACACCTGGACCACTTAAAGCAACAGCCGCTCCTTTCTGTCACTCCAGCTGCTCGTGTTGCGTGAAGGAAACAACATGCGTCGTTCTCTGAAGACTCTGCAGTCCATATGGGCAGAGGACACACAGTGGGGTAAAGACTCAGATCCCCAAAGGGAAATCAGACAGAAGTATGGTGTGCTCAACTTATGGCGGAGTTACACGAGCCTGCCATAGATGGAAATATCACTGAACTGAAAATGCAAGCATTTCAGGGTGCAGTGGGGGTAAGTGACGGGATTAAGGGTGGTAAGAGCTGTCTATCAGTGCTTCGTCACCCTTTCAAGAACAACGCGGAAGCAGGCGGGACTGAGCTGGCTATGTGGAGGCCAGCAGGGCTTCCTTGGTGGAGGAGACCCCGCAAGGTGTCGAGCTGTCTGCAGGACTCGCGGGGACACTGGCCAGTGACAGCCATGTGGCCTGAGGGGCAAGTGGCTCACCGCGAGTTCCTGAACAGACTGTGATGTGAGAGAACTTGTATTTAAGGAAAAGGTCTGGATTTTCTGAATGGAGTCCTCCAATTCAGTCCTAGCGTTTATTATGAGTAAGAAGCCAGTAGCCATGGCTCTGATCACAGAACTGTCCCCCAGGATGGGAATGGGGTGCTCGGGATCCCCGGCTGTCCCTTCATGGCTTGGTCTTCAGGTTGGTCAGGGCCAGTGTGAAGGGGTGAGGCCTGATGTTTCCTGGGGTCCCTTCTAGCTCCGTGTTCTATGATGTTTCAGCACCCTCACAAGGAAGTGGGGACGTGAGCAGTGTAGCCAAGCCCCTTTGCCCCGTTGAGGCCAAGTGAACAGGGTGGGATGGAGGGAGTGGGTGGGGATGAGCCTGAAAGGAATCTCAAGTGGGACCTCCTTGCCAGGATGGGAAATGGTTTGGAGATTAGGGTGAGGGTTTGCCTCGTCTGTCTCTGGGGGCTGAGCTGGTTATTAACTGCCCAAGGACAAAGCCAACAGGATGGTCCTGTCAGGACCCACGTGTACAAAGACAGGCCTGCCACATCCTGGGCCTGCCAGCAGTGTGGGTATGGAAGACTCGGCAAGCAAGGGCGGTGGCAGTGTGACCACTCCGGGCAGAGGCTGCTGAGAACTAATCTGTGCCACATCTATGTCCCAGATTTGCTTTGGGACCAAAGTGTGATGCAAGCTTTTCCGTCTGCAGCTGTTTTATTTTTTTGGGGGGGGGGTACCAGGGATTAGGCCCAGGGCTTTCACACTGGGCTACGACTCTAGCCCTTTTTTTATCTTGTATTTTGAGACCAGGTCTCACTAAGTTGCTAAGTTGCCTGGGCTGGGTTTGAACCTGTGATTCCCCTGTATCAGCCTCACAGGATACTGGGATTACAGGCTTGGGCCATGACACCTGCCTGGCTCTGTCTGCAGCACTGTGAGATTTTACTGGCCACCAAAACCACTCAGTGGTGAACTTTTGGTAAAGTTCAGCTAACTTACTAGAATATTCTGCTGTAGGAAAGCATCAGAGCAGCCTTGTCTTCGAGAACCTGGCGCAGGTGGGGGAAGACAGAAGTCTGCACTTGGGGACAACGGAGGAGTGGCAGCCAACATTCTAAGACCGACTCAGACTAATCTGCCTTAAAACCTGAACATGACCCACTGAAGCAGCAGAACTGGATGGGGCAGCAAGGTGTCTTCCCCCACTTGCTCTGACTCCGGGGGCCTCTGCGACTGAGGGGGAAGCTCTGGGCCTGCCTTGGAAAACACTGGCCTGGCATTTAGGGGAGCCTCAGGGCAAACAAAGGCTGTGCCCCCCTGCTGGCGCTGGACAGCAGCACTGAGGTCGGGAGGCACCCTGGACAGTGCTGGCATCTGTGCAGAGGCAGGGCCTCATCAGACGTGGCTTTAGACATTCTTCGGGGAAACATCCATCGTCACCAGCTTCCAGTCAGGGTACTGGAAACTCCTAAAATGGGGACTGAACGAGACATCTGTATACTCTGACCACCAAACTGCCAGCTGCCACTGTAGCCGTGATTTGGGGATTCACTGCCAACAGACACAGTGGGGTCCTCCCAGATTTCGAGGTCCAGATGCAATCTTTAAAGCAGTTCTGGAGAAAAACCTAAAGTCCAAGGAAAAGTTTCTTTTTCTCTCTTTGTTCTGTAAGTGCAGTTTCTGAAAGGTAAAGACGTGGGCTGTTTGCATCCTTTCCGCTCATGCCCAGCGTTAGGCTGGATTCTCCGAGTCATTAACATGCACAAGAATGACCTCATGGTGAACAGATGCACTTGGCCGTGAGCTGCAGATGACATCAGTCCCTCCCCCATGCAGGGCGCCGCGCCTTAACCCTTTGCAGGCCACTCTGCTGCCCCGTCCTCGGCGACACGCAGGTGATGCCCAGAGGTGCTTGGGTTAAATGTCCACAAATGTGGATGCACAAAACATACCAGTGTTAATGGCAAGCAGCACTTGAACACTGGCTGCTGCAGATGATTTATTCCGGTCAGGTGAGGGAAGCAATCGATAAAGCAGGCAAAGCACAGGAGAGGTAAAAAAGCGGCTCAAGCACCTACTGTAGGCTGGGGGTCCTCAGGACAGGTCGTAGGTGGAACAGATGCAAGGTGGTTGTATTAAAACATTTTCTCATTTGGAAAATGGGTGCTTTTTTTCTTAAGCCCTTTGATGGAAGCTGGGCCCTAGAGTGCCAGCCCTGCCTCTCCGTCCATGTCTGACAATGCCAGGGCAGTACACGCTCAACCCTGCACAGGCGCCCCGGGTGCAGGAGCAGCAGCACTGGCAGCGCCAGGTCCGAGGCTCCCTGTAGCGCGCAGGCCACCCAGGGGCTTGTGCTACAGTGTTCAAGGGACCCTCTCCCTAGGGACCGAGCCCTCTGTTAGGAGGACCCAGAGAACCCAGGGGCCCGCGCTCCTCAGACCGTGTGAGCCAGTGAGCAGGCGCCAGGGCCCTGTCTTGGTGACACTGAGGACAGAGGGGTATGACTGGGGCCCGGATGCATGGTGGGAGCACAAGCGGCATAGGGTCAGTTTTTCCAGTTGGTGTCGCCTGGGAGAGCGGGCTGCACCTCAGAGTCTTACGTTTATGCTGGCTGGCTCACCAGGGTTGGGCTGTACTTGGCCCAGGAAAATAAAAGTCGCAGGAAGTAAATGAAATAGTGCCGTCATCTGTAAAGCAGAGCCGGAGCAAAAGCGGTGTGTGCCCGAGGAGAGGACGTGGCTGTAAGAGGGGCCTGTGTGCTGTGCTCAGGTGCCTTGCCCTCACTCCGCCGCCCTCATTTCAACTCCCACCAAGTTTCCTTCCAGTCCACTCTGAATCATTGAGGGAAGCTATGTAAGAGAACATTATGTCCAGCCCTAGAGACACACTGAAGGACGGGTGTGACATGTATCTAAAAACTGCTATCATTCAACACCGAATCCTAAGCATTATACTGCTAACTTGAGAAGAGGAACAATTAGCATCGGCTTTGATAGCTCATGTTTGGTTTCATGTCCCTTTTATAAAAGTTCCAATGTTCACCCTTATAATGCTGTCAGAATCTTTATTCCGTTAAGTAATTTAGAAAATAGGAACTTCTCGA
Organism: Hystrix cristata; assembly: GCA_004026905.1. Classification (NCBI taxonomy): domain Eukaryota; kingdom Metazoa; phylum Chordata; class Mammalia; order Rodentia; family Hystricidae; genus Hystrix; species Hystrix cristata. Next base: position 124,281 of record PVJO010000023.1, read on the forward strand.
AGAAGCCTATCAACAATCTTATCCAACTGGAGGTCACAGAACCTCACATCTCTCTTGCAGTCTCACTTACGATAGAACTACACACTGACTCATATGAATGAGTTTAAATAGTTATGAACTTTTGAAAAAGATCAAATTACTTTCTTTACAGGCTGATACATACATAGGAAATAGAGCTCCTCATTATTTGTTTCTGAAACATCTTAATCCACAACCCTAAGATTATAACAGTTGAGTTAAGGAATGTAAACATCTAGACGTCACTTAATTTTTTCCCTTACTTTTAAGAAATAAAATGCTTTCTTCAGAATTAAAAAAAACAAAACAAAACAAAACTCAGCACCCAAGTTCCAGTATTCACAAGGATGGGAAAATCTGATTGAAATCTTTAAAAAAATTAGCTTGGTACAGATCCCTCCTGTTTTTTCAGCGAGAAATCAGAAACCATTTTAAACCTCTAGCCAGACTGTGTATGAAATCTTCATTTCCCTTGACACAGATTTTTTTTTTTTTGTCTTAGATAGAATATTGGCAGAGTGTATAAAAGAATTCAATTCACAGCTGTTCTACTTTTTTAATGTAAGAAACATTAATCAAAGCTTCAAGTCATAAGCTTTTCTCGTGTTGTTTAGTATTCCAGTTCAGCAGAGATCAATAGAGGCCATGCCTGTGTTCCCCACGCCTCCCCGGGAAGCGCGCGATTATGGAAATCGCCTCCCACCTCTGCCAGGCCGCTTATCTCCACAGCCTTCTGCCTGCTGCTCCCGGCTCCCCGGCCAGCCAGGCCTCTCTTATCTCTGCACAAAGCTCGCAGGCCAGGACCGCAGCCAGCGATGTTAAACAATGATGCATGGCTGATTTTATTTGGAAGTGATTTATTTCAGTGAATTTAATTTTTTTTCACTTCGTGTGTAAGATATTTGTTAACAAGTCAGGATGGGAGAAGGAAGGCAGTGTTTGGAGACAATCGACCCAGGTTAAAAATCTATTAGTACTCTCAGTCCCGCGGAAACAAGGAAGATGAAGGAGGATTTCAACATGCATTGACTAAATATCCCATTTATCCTCTGAAAGGCAATTAATCTGTAACTGCACGCAGAAATTTGCAAGGAATAATTCTATTCTTTCAAAAAACACACAGCAATCATATCATCAGTTTAAGTGGCAGTCCGCTTTTTTTTTTCAGATTGAAAATATAAAAAGAATAAGTGCCTAAAAACAAGCAAACCCATGGAAATGTTTCAATTTTCCGCTGGCCCAATGAATGACAATGAGTGTGAGCCAGGGTCTAACGGGCTCCATGCCAGGTGCTGCTCGGCCGGCGGCTTGTCCACACGACACCGGCCACTCCACAGAAGACCGGCACACCGTGCTGGTAATGATGGGCCTGGGGACACTGTCCTTCCAAGTCTCCTGCGTTAATCCCTGACCCGGGTATCTTGGCAGCATAATCCCCATTTAGCATTAGTAGCAACGGCTTCGACTGCGAGGAACTCCTTTTTGATAAGTAAGCACTGATTCGGGCACCGCTTTTAAACAACGTATTCCCAGCTCAGCAAGAAGCCCACACTCCTGAATGAACTGGGGCACATTACTGAGAAAAAGTTCATTAACCTTGCTAGATTTGGGGGTTAACAGGATAGCTGAAGAAAGGAACGGAGCGAACGGCTCGGATACAAAACAAATTAAAATGAATGTCATCGTTCCTTTTGATATTCATTAGTTGATTCAGAGGGAGAATGCTCTTCTTAAATTTGCAAGCATTTATCTGTGAGAAACAGGTGTACATCTGCTACTCGAATGCATCTTAAGTGTGAGAGGAGAATAATGCAGACACTTACCCGTTCCGCTGAGGGAGTAGCTGGGCGAGGGGGAGAAGACTTGAGCTGCAAAATCCTCGAACGTCATGACTTCTCGATGGTTCTGAATTATTGCTTCGAGATACAGCGCTCGTTCTTCATAGCTGCAGCCATCGGTTAAGGAGACAAATGCATGCGTAACGCGGCATGCGCAGCAGTGGCCACCCGTTTCGTTTAAAATACAGTTATGCAACCTTCGTGTGTGCGTGCAAAACACAACATCCTGCAAGTTCTTTAGCAATGTTCAGAAAATTAACTATTCATCATAATGAATAATAAGATGCTGCTGCTGAGACCTAAGTTTCTCTTAGACTTCATGTGCATTTGACACCAGCATCACTAAAAAATATGCAAGCCAAGAGCTACAGAATAACAGCAAAACACCATTAATGTTGATTAAAGCAAACAAAATTGAGATGCGGGTGGCAAAGGCATCTCCTTCCACTGCAAGTGTGTGACAACCCGGATCTTCACTTCCTATCTGGGGAGAGAAGACACTTTTCTCAGAGTAATGACATCTCGGACTGATCCTTCAAGCATGAACTGGTGACACAGTGGCGAACACACTTTAAAAATGAGGAATTACAAGCAACTAGGAAGAGACCCGCACTGAGCTGTACTCAGAAGGGGCGCCAGAGACTCTGACCGAGAAGCCGTGAGCAGAAGAAGATAAAGACTAACATGCAGGAGCATCTAGGAACAGTGCAGAATGCAACTGGGAAAAAGGCTGTTGGCTCCTAATTAAAGCTGCAGTCTGGAACACACAGCATTCAAATGTGTAATCAAAACCCAGTCACCAATAAAACTTACAAGCGGAACACGCTGGAGTAACTTTCCAGCTGTCTTAATAGGACCCTGCGTGTGGCAGCCTCTCACAGGGCAGAAAGCAAACCTTCCCCTTTGTGTGCGGCTTCTGCTCCCTGGGAAGGTGACTCGCGCATGTCAGCACCAGGGTAACGTCAGAACGATCGGCAGAGGGCGGCGGCCGCACGTGAGACTTGGGGAACTAGCACGGGGGGTCGGCCCGATGTGTCATTTCCCCCTTCCGTGTACCAACGCCAGGTCAGTCTGAAATCGGGCCCGATCCTCCAGCAACGCGGGGAACCAGGGTCACCTTTTGTCTGTTACTCACAAGCAATTCTGGCACTTCTCACCACGCCTCAAACCAATCTTTTCAAAACGGCCTCTTGAAAAAGACAAGTTGGTGACTTACATTTGTCCTTTCAACACAGCCTGTGTTTTAAGATAGGCAAGTGTCTGTCTGTTTTCTGAGTAGGTACACTGATTCCAATGTAGTCTCTTCCTCTGCCTCCTCCCCCCATGTCTGGAGGACGACTTCACAGCACAGGTGACCAGAAGCAATCCAAGAGCCAGGTGTCACACGTGGCTATCTACATTTAAATTTCAATTAATTAAAATGTTAAAAGCTTGGTTCCTCTTCCCTACTTGCTGTATTTCCAGTGCTTAGCACTGAGCTGGGCCAAGGCTTGCAGGATTGGTACCACAGAGGGCAGGCCCATCACTGTGGAAAGCGACACTTTCTCAGGCCAGGAATCCTCCTTAATCTTTCTGGATGCAACTTTAAACAAACAAACCAACCAACCACGACACACACGGGCTGGAGGAGCTCAGAAGCAGTCTCCAGATGATTTATGATCTCTCTATAGATGGCGGCCTGGGCAGCTCGCGCCCACCGGCTCCGTGGCGGAGGCTGAACTCCTGGTGACTCGCCTTAATGAACAGCCTGCCAAACTTCCTCGGTGTGCGGTGCCTGCCCGGCCCCAATTCTAGGGGGACCCACTAATGCCATTCATGTCTCATTATGAACATGCTTATTCTGCACAGCACTTGGCTGTCGCTGTGGCTCGGCCCTCTGAGCGTGGCCTCAGCAAGCCGCTGGTTGGGGAACAGCAGGACGTTAGGCCTGAGTGGCCGTCTGGCGAACAGGCACTCTGACACTAAGCTGGCACGTGCTGGCCCAGCAGGGGCCGAGCGAGGCGTGACAAATTACTCAAAGAGCCGAGCTAAACTTATGGCTGACAACCACCTGAGCCTTCGGACACCGCAGACCGCTGTCAGCGCTCCGTCCTCGGCTCCCCCTTTCAGTCTGCCCGCGGGCCTGGGCTGGAGCAGGCACAACACCAAAGACCTGTCCTGCTCTGCCTCGCGCCATTCTGCTGCTTCCCGCAGGCCCCACCGCACCCGACACACTGTGCGCAGAGCTTGGGACAGCAGTGAGGGCCACAGAAATGCCGCGCATTTTGCTGATCCCTGATGGGAGACAGGTCTACAAATTAGCTTGCTACATTCATCGAGCTCACAGTCAGATCCACAGAGGGGTGCTGTGTGTGATGCCACAGACACTGAGCCCGTCATCTCCGGATGACACGATCCCGCTGGCACAAGCTTGTCCCTGTCAGACCCAGAGAGCTGGGGTCCTGGGAGGAAGTGCCACATTAACAGTCACAGGAGGTGATCAAGTTCGAGAGACTCTGACTCCTGAACGAAGGCAGGATGGCAGCCTGAGAACAAGGAGGAGGCGCTCACCGGGCAGAAGCATCTGAGTCTTGCCACTCACGCCCTGCCCCGTCACATACAGCACACCTCCCGACTGCACGCTAACGGTGTTAAACTGGGTGTTGTCATTTAGGGGTTGGGGTGAGACCAGGCGCTCATCAGATGCACCCGCACCAGGGCACGTAAGCACCACGACAAAGAGAAACAAACATCACCTTGCTCTGGCAGCATTCAGACAGCCAAGAAGCTCACGGGTGCCAACAATCATTTCTCTCACTAGCTGGACAAAACGCAGCCCTGGGATCCTGACGAAATCTAGCGGAAGTAGCAGCCAGGGCCACGTGGAACAGCAGCATCTGCTGTTTTCTTCCCTAACCACCCTCAGGGCTTTGGTGCTGGCTGCACTCTGTAGAGAAGGACATCATAACCTGGATATCGGGATGCTCATAAGGTTGGCCATACACATAAGACACGTTCAGATGGAAACCGAATGCTGAGCTAAAGCCCAGCAGTGTGCGGTCAGAGACTTCTGCCAAAAGCAGGTGGCCAAGGAGGATCTGGGCACAGACCTAGCCCCTTTTCAACACCAGCTCCTGCTCCCTTGCTCTCTTACAAGCCCACGAGTGAACGTGCAACTTTAATCCTGCCCTGAATCACCATTTCACTAAAAACCACACATAGGTAAAACACTTTTTAAAGGAGTTTTCCCTTTCATTACTTAATCCAGAGAACATTCAAGTTATCAAACAGAAACCCACCTGGATTTCTGGGTAGTTTTGGGCTTTGTTAGTGACACTGTCAGAAGCTTATCAAAGGTTGACATTCCTCTGAGTGATTTGGGGCTGTGTGTCTGCACTGGTTGTATTTTACCAAAACTTGTAAGAGAACTTTCAAGACCACTGAACCTGCCAAGTGTGCGGGCCTGGAACTCAAACCTGTTCCCCTAATTTTATTCTGAATATTATTTTTTAGGAATGACAGCACAGCATGATGGGAAGCAGCTGTGTTTTGGTGGAAGAAAGGCCTGGGTTGGAATTCTGGGCAAGCCACTCCAGTGCCCAGTCTCTGTAGTCTCCTGTGTCTGTCAGGGCGGCAGCAGCTCCAGGGAAGCCTCCCCAGGAAGCTGTGCTGGGTTCCAGCAGGAAGAAGAGCCTGCTCCTTGCGGCTCATGACGTGTGCTCAGGGTTTCTGTCCCAGACAGACAGCGGATGAGTGACGGAAAAACCCAGTGGGTCTTGGAGGAACTGAGACAAGAATCCAGATCTTCTGACCTTTCCTGCCTCTGGCAAAGAGAACCTGGAGTACATGGGGCTAAGTGCAAGGTGTCACACAATGCTGGCGCTACCCTCCAAAGAAGAGCAAACCAGTAGACTTAAATCCATGAGGACTCTAAGAGTCAACTGCAATGTAAACTCTACTGCTTACATTTCAGCTGCGTCTGGACCACAGACCACGCCCACTCACGAAGCCCAGAGCAGCCAGCAGTCCCTCCACCTGCTTCTCTCTTAGCTATGCAGGCTAAGTTGGTTGCCTGTTGTTTTGCACGTCAACCTTCTAACTGGAATGACCCAAGAACTCTGTCTTTGGGTATGTTTCAGCAAAGAAAAAAAGAGACCAGTTGGAAGAGACAATACTGCACACTGCAGTGTTTTCAACCTTTGAAACTTTTCCCCTGGGCCTGCTCTAAATTTTTCATGGTTGGATAGGACACGAGTGGCCGCAGAGGAAGGTGGCACCCTGCCGTTGGGGTGTGCGTTCTGCACCTATTTAGCCTCATTTTCTCTCCTAACTCCTGCAGCTCCCTGACACCAGCAAGCCCAGAGCGAGCCATTGCCATGACTCCGCTGTGCTCTACTCCACAGCAGCCTTCTGCAAAGGAGGGGGAGCCACAGTTCAGAAACCCGGGAAGCAGCAGACAACTGCACACCCGTCTGCGAAGCGACAGCACCCAGGATCAGTGGACATAGTACAGGTGTGGGAAAGGTCAGGGGCTTCCCAGGTCCATCTCATCTTAAACCTGCTAGGCTGGCCGTCTGTGGCTGCTGTATGACCACAAAGAGGGTGGCTTAGGAAGTTACTCTCTCCCTAGTTCTGGTAAGCAAAGGCCCCTGAGCAGCAGGGCTCCAGTGGGGGCTCTGTTCTTGCTTCCTCTGGTTCTGGGTGGCTTGGGCGCTCCCACAGGCATGGCCACCTGGCTCTCTCCTTTTCTTTCTGTACCTCCTGTAGGTCACTTTCACTGGATACTTGTCCACCTGGATGCGAGATGATTTCACCTTGAGAACTGTATCCAGAGACTAGAATGTGGACATATTTGGGGGGCATTGCTTAGCACACTGCACTTGAGGACACTGGACAAAGTGAGGTTCATCCTTGCCGCACTCATACTAGGCAGCTGATGGCACTTTACACAGTATTTTCTGGGTGGATAAATGAATGCCCAGGATTTGTGCCCACCGCTGTGGGCCAGGAGACCCCATGAGACATGAAGGATGCACAGCCTGCTCCCTGCGCTGCAGAGGCCACAGAGATGGCGCTGAGTGCCGTCCTCGCCCCGTCCCCGTCCTGACCCACGGGGCGCTCCCGCCGGCAGGCCAGGCCAGGGTAGGGCAGGAGTTCTCACTGAGGTGCAGGCGCCGGGTTTAGTCATCTGCAGGAGGAGACGCCTTCCAGACACTGCGAGAGGAGTGCGGCGCTGGAGGGGCCGGGAGGGCTTCCGCTTCCTCCTCTGGTCCCCCTAAAAGCTCCAACGAGTGGGCCCCGCTGGGCTTCCTGGGGTGAGGTTGGTGTCACCATCTTCCTCACAGGGGAGAGCTCTGTCTCCAAGGCAGAGCCATGGCCGGAGCTGGGCCTCTCTGTGCTTCCACTTCCTCCTCAGCAAAGGCCACGAGGGCACAAAGCGGGAGGGGAGCGGAGAGCAGCCTGTGAGAAGCACCTGCTTATTTTAGTTGGTGTCCTTACTAAACCTGACCTGTGGCTGATGCGGCATCTGGGAGGTGCCGCCTGGCAGGGGCTCGCTGACCCTCAAGACGTGGTTGGATTCCCATGCCACAAACAGGCGCCTTCCCTGGAGGGCGGCGGGACAGGGACCATTCCCTTCGTGGTGCGTTCCTGGGGCGGGCTGTAGCCTGGTGATAGAGCGCTTGCCCAGCGTACCCACGGCCCTGGCATCCATCCCCAGCAGCTCTGAAAATAAAAGTTAAAAATCAGCGCATCCTGTGCTATTTCTCTTTGCAAGATTAGCAGAGGGTGGAGAATAAATAGCACAGTTGAGTCCACTGTGAAATCAAATCCCTCCAACAGCCCCTGTGAACTTTTTTTTGGTGGGAGGTCCATTGGGGATCGAACCCAGGGCCTTGTGCTTGCTTGCGTTCTACCACTGAGCTAAATCTCCAACACCCCCCACCCCCAGGAACTTTTGTGACCAACCTCAAAGCAAAACACAAACACTTCTAGCATCAGGGCTGGAGGTGCAGCTCCACGGGACAGCGCTTGCCGGGCGTGCCGTGACCTGGGTTCCGTCCCCAGCACCACCAAAGAAACTTCCACCTCAGTATTCAGGTAACCCACAGCACTTCCTGTCACCTTCCCCCAACACTGAACCAGATGCTGGGACAGATGTGAAAGAGGCGCTTTTCCAGGAAGGCCCGGTGGGCAGCATGGGGTGCCAGGAGGCTAGCCCAGCTGGGTGAGGAGGAAGCGGTCAGCATGAGCCCCCAGGATCGCCGCACAGGACTAGGTGAAAGGTGCAGGCATGGCAGAGAGGTCTCTGTGAGAGAGGGCAAGGTCGGGACAAGTGGGGGAATGGAGAGGATCTTGGAGGAAAAAGGGGAGAATGCAAAGCCAGGAAGCCTCGCCACACCCACCCAACCAGAAGCGGAGGCTGTGAAAGAAGGAGAGGAAGAGGGAGGCTGGGAAGCCCGGGGCCACGCTTTTCTGCCCTGCTCGGGCGCCCTCCTGGTGTGCCCGACTGGCATTTACTGACTGACTGGTGACACTGAACAGTGATCAAGACCAAACAGAGGCCAGCCACAGCCGAAAAGCAGGCCTCATTTCTGGGTGACTACGTCGTCTTTCAATATAATGCAAATTCAAATGCTAGGACTGGTTTAGACCCCCAAACAGATGAATCATACAATGTAAATGTCACAGCCTGGTGAAGACAGAGAGGATGACTTTACTGAACAATGTAGCCACATGAAGTGGATGTCTTGGAAAAGGAAATTAAACACGTGAAGGTTTAGGATATTCGATCAGGTTTCAAACCTAAGGATACACTCCTGGAGAGGAACAGTCCGAGACAGCTCAAAAAAGAAGATACCCGTATAACTAAGTTTAGGAATAATTCTGAGGAAATGATGAAAGCAAGTGGAAATGGGAAGAAATAGATTTCCTTCGGGCTATTAAATTATAGACTTTCGGAGAAGGTCTGCCCTCTTCCTCCCAGGCCCTCCTGGTGAGCAGGAGTCTCTCTCAGACGGCGCGGTTCTACACATGCTGCAGGTTGGCTCTCTATTTTTATTAGAAATGCTCAAACCCGTTCTTCCCCAGGAGTGATCTGTACAGGGCACATCCTTAATTAGAGCATTTTCCATTTCCAGCGTCTCCCATTCCCCCGCGCATCCCACCTTCTGTGAACCACCAAGTGAGAAAACGCTCCGGGACACTGTCGCTCAGAGTCTCACATCAGGAAAAACATAAGTGACAAGAAAATTAGTCGTTCGGCCTGTTTCAAGTCCAGAGGAAGTGCTGTCAGATTGGGTGAGAAAAGACTCAACAGGCCACTAGGCTGATGAAAATGACCGAAGGAGGGAGAAATCAATAGGAACCAGAGTCCTGCCGGGCTTCGCGGTGCCCGGCTTTCCAGGAGGAAGGGAGTCAGTGCCCCTGGGGCTGCTTGTCACAAGGTGTCACTCACCTAAAGTCACCGCACGTTGGGAGCTCAGAAAATGCACTCTCAGCCTTCATTATAGAAACGACCATTGATGATATTTTGTTGACATTTAATAGCCACAAAGTGACAGCTACATGGAAAACAATTAGAAAGGCAGAACCATCTGGAAATGTCTTCAATGTTGCTGAAGAGCAGTACACATGATTTTAAAATCTAACTGTATCATCGCTGAGTGCAAGTGAAAAAATATTATTAAATGCGTTACAGATATTATTTAGTACAATGTAATTTGAACTGAATTCTCTAATATTTCCTCTTCAACCCCTCTGATCTTTAGGCAAAAACCACTTCTACTTGGTCTACAGATTGGTTTATGTCTAGGTTGATTCTAAGAATAAAACAGAATCATGATGATACATTATAGACCACAAGAAAATAAAACTGATAAGCACAGAAGAAATCACCTGCGGGATGTATTGTGGCTCCGCTGGCCCAGGAGTCACTGCTGCGGCCTACAGCCTGGCCCGCCAGGCCTCCCAGAAGTCGGACTGGGCCCAGCACAGCAGAAGTAAATATGTGAACCGAAATACTCACTCCAAGTTCTGCAAGAATTGTCCTGATTTTTCATTTCAGAAAGCATCTGGGGGAAATAGTTCCTTGTCATGACATTTACAAAGTTTGGACTGTATTTAAGTTCATCCTTCTGTACATTTAGAAATGAGAGGACCGAGAGTACAGCTCGGTGCTAGAGCCCTTGCTTAGCACGCGCAAGGCCCTAGGTTTCATCCCTAGGAATGCAAAACAAACAAATAAACAAAATAGCAGAGATCTGGGAGGGGAAAATAGGACGTCTATGTTCCTATAAAATAATTATAGATGAGGGCATCTATAGGCCATCTGAGATTTCCAGGAAAATGTTCACCTTAGTACCAAATTATCGGACGACAAGAAGAAACTCCAGGAAAAGTTAGGGGTTTACCAAGTGACAGTGACCTAGAAACTGAGGGAAGAGGCCGTATGACAGCTGCCACTCGACCTACCGGCCTGTCAGCAACCCAAGCTGGCTGCTGCTGTCACGGCACACCTGAGTGGTGGGCAGAGCTGCTAGGCCACCTCTGAAACTCGACGCACCCCACATACCGATCAGAGCACAGCAGGGCTACGGAAACCTAACTGGAAATTTGGGGGAATTCTAATAACACAAGCGCCTCCGTGATCCAAAGTAGAAAAACTACTTTTGTGGGTTTGTAGAAATCAACTGATTTGTGCTATGAAACTGGTACGTGATGCCAATGATGTGCTTGGGCAGAAGCTACACCGAGTGAGCCTGAGGGCTGAGCCCTCGCCAGGCAGCACTGAGCAGGTCTCCACTCTGACAGGAGAAAGACCCTGTACTGTGCACAACCCGAGGGGTTGCATGAGTGTAGGGACACTGGGTCACTGACATCACCATGGGGAGAGTGGTCTCGCACAGCTGAAGGAAGAAAGCGCCTCTTTTACATCGTCCCAGCATCTGGTTCAGCAATGGGGGGAAAGGTGACAGGAAGTGCTGTGAGTTACCTGAATATTGAGGTAGAAGTTTCTTTGGTGGTGCTGGGGACGGAACCCAAGTCACAGCACGCCCGGCAAGCGCTGTCCCATGGAGCTGCACCTCCAGTCTGCGGCTGGGAAGTGTTTACGGTTTGCTTTGAGGTTGGTCACAAAAGTTCCCAGGGGCAGCTGGAGGTGCAGCTGTGCCATTTATTCTCCCCACTCTGCTAATCTCGGCTCTCATCTGTGCAAAGAGAAACATGCACACATAGAGTGCTGTTAAGGATAACCCGTCCTGGTGGACACATCCTTGCGCAGGCTTCCAACAGGAAGAACAGGGAAGCTGTAATTCCCAACACGTCCCAGCCGAAGTGCACAGGGCTAAGCACTCCGTGGATGTGTTCCTGGGGCAGTCCTGCTTGGTGGCGAGGAAGGAAAGCTCTCTATTATGATACCAGAAGAAGATGCGAAGGACAACAAGCGCTGGCTCTGGGGGAGGTCCGGCTGTGGTGCTGCCATATTCTCAGAGATAACTGGCAACAAGCACACAGGATGCGCTGATTTTTAACTTTTATTTTCAGAGCTGCTGGGGATGGATACCAGGGCCGTGGGTACGCTGGGCAAGCGCTCTGTCACCAGGCTACAGCCCGCCCCAGGAACGCACCACGAAGGGAATGGTCCCTGTCCCGCCACCCTCCAGGGAAGGCGCCTGTTTGTGGCACGGGAATCCAACCACGTCTTGAGGGTCAGCGAGCCCCTGCCAGGCGGCACCTCCCAGATGCCGCATCAGCCACAGGTCAGGTTTAGTAAGGACACCAACTAAAATAAGCAGGTGCTTCTCACAGGCTGATCTCCACTCCCCTCCCGCTTTGTGCCCTTGCCGAGATGGAAGCGGAAGCACAGAGAGGCCCAGCTCCAGCCATGGCCCTGCCTTGGAGACAGAGCTCTCCCCTGTGAGGAAGATGGTGACACCAACCCCCCCCCCCGGAAGCCCAGTGGGGCCCACTCGTTGGAGCTTTTAGGGGGACCAGAGGAGGAAGCGGAAGCCCTCCCGGCCCCTCCAGCGCCGCACTCCTCTCGCAGTGTCTGGAAGGCGTCTCCTCCTGCAGATGACTAAACCCGGCGCCTGCACCTCAGTGAGAACTCCTGCCCTGCCCTGGCCTGGCCTGCCGGCGAGAGCGCCCCGTGGGTCAGGACGGGGACGGGGCGAGGACGGCACTCAGCGCCATCTCTGTGGCCTCTGCAGCGCAGGGAGCAGGCTGTGCATCCTGCACAGGTGATGTAAAGGCCTCTTACGGCTGCTCGCTGTCCGAGGCCTGGCACCTGGCGTCTTGGGAACCACCACGGGGCCCCGTGTGTGTCCCTGCTGTCCTCCAGCGACTCCGGTGTTGTCACCATGCACCTGCCGCCGTGCAGCCTCAGCTGTCAGCGAAGCCGGGTCCATGCTGTGCAGGTGACCACAGGCTGCTGGTCACAGGAAAGCAGCGTTCTGCATGAGCTATGGCCAGGAAGGGACTGTGGGAGGGAGGACCGGATCGCTTGTTTGCTTGCTCCTTTTCAGTCTTCCTTTGTCCTCAGAGGACGTACGTCGTCAGGTTCACGGCTGATACCGAGTCCCCTCTGACTCCGACATTTGGGCCACACATTAAGACCCCTTCTTAGTTTCTTAACATTTTTAACTATTAAGGGTAACACAGAAGGAGCCGGGCCCGGTAGTGCATGCCTGTAATCCCAGCACACGGAAAGCTGAGTCAAGAGGATCACCACTGAGTTCAAGGCCAGCCTGAACTACATAGCGAGACCCCGACTTGGAAAACCAAAGAGTAACACAGAAGGAAAAGGGTAATGAGGCTGGCCAGGTGAGAGTAAAGATTCGAATTACAAATTCTCTCATCATGATACAGGTATGTCAGATAGAAAACAAGGTGCATTTTATCTTGATACTCCGTTATTGTAATTCTGGAATTATTCGACTCTGCACTTCAGTGAAAACTGTCTGCTTTTACATTTTATATGCAAAATTCCCTGCCCAAGTTCCCATTTTGACTACAATACACTTTTAAAATATACAAGTAACAGAAACAACCCTGAAAGCTTTTTAAGGATAAAATTCCCAGCTCACACAACCCTGTGGGACTTTCCACATTTAAATCCCGTAGAGTCACTCGATACCATCTTCATGACTAAAAATATAACTGCAGCATTACTTAAAATTATAATCAAATAATTCTCTGGCAAATTAAGACACTTACTCTTGGAAAAATAGCCAAACTGAATTAGGCAAGTCTTTTCTTGACAGATCAAAAGCAGCTCCACCGAATCAGCAGTTCTGTGTTAACGACGTGAGACCTGGCCCAGATGAGAATGTGCTCGGGAGCCACCGTGTGTGGCACCTCGGGAGCAATGGCAGCCTCCTCGCCATGCACATGTGCCCACTGCAGGGCCCAGCCAGGAGGCTGCTCACCATCCCCCGCCGAGTCCAGCCACATCAGAGAGCCCCGTGCCCAGCCAGCCCTCTTTCCTCCTGCCTCCCTTCTGACTTCTTGAGCCTGTCACCCACTACCATGCGCCCACTTGGTCCTGAGTGTCCCCTACAGAGCTGTCACCCTTCCCTCACATGGAGAATAGCTCTTTCCTGTTCCCCAGCCCTCTCCTGAGTCTTGGCTCCCACCATACCCAACATCATACTGAGGATGATGGTACTTTGGAGGATTCTACAATACATCATGGTGAGGTGACCTTAATATAATCAGCCTGTTTTTTTTTTTAAATTAAACCTCAATAGAATAAAGGACACTATCTTATGAGATAAAAACAACCTACTCAGTGTTAGCATAGGCTCTCCCACTTAGGAATCCTTTGTAGGTATGAACCCACTGGATCCTCCTGGAAACTTCACACCACAGATAAGAAAGCCAAGATGGAGCCTAAAATAATCTGGAGTCCTCCCAGCTAACAATGAGCAGGGCTCAAACTGGGACCCAGGGCAAGCTGCAATGGATGGATTGATGGAATGATAGATGGATGGATGGATAGATAGGTGGGTGGATGAATGAGTGGATGGATGTGTGGATGCATGAATGAGTGGATGGATGTGTGGACGGATGAATGAGTGGATGGATGGGTGGGTGGACAGATGTGTGGATGGATGAATGAGTGGATGGATGGATGGATGGGTGGGTGGATGAATGAGTGGACAGATGTGTGGATGGATGAATGAGTGGACGGATGTGTGGATGGATGAATGAGTGGACGGATGTGTGGATGGATGGATGGATGGATGGATGGGTGGGTGGGTGGATGGATGAATGAGTGGACGGATGTGTGGATGGATGGATGGATGGATGGATGGGTGGGTGGGTGGATGGGTGGGTGGGTGGATGGATGAGTGGATGGGTGGTGGGTGAGTGGATGGAAGGATGGGTGGGTGGAAAGTGGGTGGGTGGGTGGATGGATGAATGAGTGGATGGATGGGGTGGAGGAATGGGTGAGTGGCTGGGTGGGTGGATGAGCAGGCAGGTGGGTCGGTCAGTGGACTGATAGGTTTTCCAAGGGAAAATCATCTGTGCAATGGCTGAGTAAAAGAGGGACTAGAAACTCAGGCCCCAAACAGCAAGTGTCATCATGGGCTGCACGATTACAGTCAACACCCTGATTTCAGGGTAGGTGCTCACCTTAGCCTCAGCAAGGTGTCACGAACCTAGACGATGCACCCTCACCACAATGTGCTGTAAATAACATTAAGTGTGTGGATGAGCACTGGAGGAGCTTAGATAAGGACAAGGTCCAGGAGGCAAGGAAGTGCTTCTCTTCCCCTCGAGGGGAGAATGATGGGTCTGCAGAAGGCGCTCGGGGACTATGGGACAGCTAGGTGGGCGGGTTGCTGTGTGGCTGTAGACAAGCTGCTTGCCCTGCAGACTCCAGCCCTCATCTGTGGAAAGGGTGCAGGGCCACCCTGCAGCATCATGTCACAATGGGGGATCCACATCTTCTGTGACCATTCATGATACAGCAGCAGTTGTTGGACCCTGGATGCCCCAACATGGAGCCAAAAAGGAAGGAGATGGCAAAAGAGAAACACAGTTCAGGGTGCTCGCGTCGCAGAACAGGACACGGGGACCTGCTCGGGCCTGAGTGTCCATCAGTCCCGACCACTGGGTCTGAGGTCAGGCACCAGGCTTGGCACCACGGCCCTGCCTCAGGTGAGCAGCACGGTCTGCCCTCCCCGGAAGGCTCCCGTCTCCTCCTGTCCCAGGGCGTGACAGCTTCCTCTCACAGGTGAGAGATGTTTCAGGGAAAAGGTTTTCCTGTTAAAAAACAAAACTCAGGGCAGATCCCAGGATAGCAGCCACTTTGAGTGTTCCACATTCTGAAACTGGTCCAGTCGGTGCATTGGCGTCTACTCTGGACGGAGTCACGGTTTCTGACTGTCGCATCACCGCAGGGACCACTTAGAAATGAGTCCACATTGCCACGCCATAGAGGCCACACAGATGACCTCTGGGTGCAGCAGTGTTTTCTGTGACAGTGTGTGCTGGGGGTTTCCAGTGCACAAGGATGCAGGGAAGGTGGTGTCCAGTGAGAAATCCCTGCTGCTTTACTTGTGCAGACTTACTACAGGAGAGAAATGGGCTTCATTTCCATATCCTTTAACTTGTAGCTCATAATGAATCATATTTAGGTCATGAAGTCACAGACCTTATTTAAAAAGCAGCTGGGGAGAGAAATCCCACGGGCGGTGAAAGCGAGGGGATTCAAGGAGACCGAGCTGCTTTCTCAGTGTGATCAACCTGCTACGGAACAGGACATGGCATCAGTTTCCCGGAAAAGGCCTCGACCTGACTGCCTTATTGTGTCTGTGGGTGAACCGCTGCCAAGGCTCTCCTCTGATGATCACGGTTAGCAGGCTGGCATCACAAGCCAGGTGACAAGTGGGGGTTAAGGGACTGGTGGAAAGGTCAAAGGGTGTCAAGCACGGGCTCCCCAAGATTCGGTGATGCTCATCTTACCAAGGGGAGACCAGTGATGCTCATTTCAGTCAGCCTCCTAATGCACTCTCACCGTGGAGCTGTGTGGAGAACAAACTAGAGGCACCTACCTGGGCTCTGCATCACCTAGTAATGCCTCCTAACCCCCGAGCAGGAGAGATTAAAGATAAAGGCGGCAGCATCCCTTAGATCACGGTCAGGTCAGGCTGACCATTTGACAGAAACAGGACAGTAGACTAGCTGGACACGGGGACAATCAGTTCTACCATGTAACACATACATGGAAAGGAAAAGGATTATTTATTTATTTATTTAGAATGATTTATTTTGAAAGAACAAATTCTAATCCCTCTCCAAGAAGGCTTGTTTTTGAATTTTTATTTTATTTTAACTAGCTGGCCTCTTCTTTTTGCCCAGGAGAGCCACAGTGACTATTAAATGCCTGCGTTCCTGTGACTGTCCACCCTCGAGCTGACTTGAGACCAGTGGCGCCGGCCTGCCTGCCCGCCTGGCCTTGCCCACTCCATTCCAGCTGCGTGGAGGCCCACATCTGGTTCCATGTGCCCCTGGCACCTTGCAAGTGAATGCTGTCCATTCTAAAGCACCTCCATTGTAAGAAAGACCATGCAAACTCAGAGACAATCCCTTCTGCCATTTTACTTCGTGCCATCAATGTCATTTCCCTGTGTCTGTCCACCTGTCCATCCATGGATGTAATTACTAGTCCTGCCATGTGCCACCAACTGCACACTGAGATTATCTCAGAATTCTCAGAAAGCCTTCTAAAGGGGGCACTGCAGTTCTTACAACACAGCAGAAGAAAGCGAGGCTCTGACAGGTTAAAAGGGAGGCCAAAAGGTGAAACCAATGCCGGCAGTTTCCTGTGGTTCCATCTAGCAGTTTACCAGACGCCCAGAAAAGAAGGCTGGGGGCACCCGCTTCCTTCCCACAAAGCTCAGGTTGTTGCGTCCTTTGGGACTGGCAGTGTTTCTGACTGACTGGAGGTTTTCAGATTTTGGAAGATGTTGCATCGACTTTTACTGGCTGAACATTCTTAGTGCAAAAATCCCCAATCAGAAAGGTACGGGCTTTGAGCATTACTCACAAATGTTCAAATTTCAGAACATTGAGGATTTTGAATTTTTCAGCCCAGAGACCTCAGTCTGTATACTGAAAGAGGTGGAAAGGACTAGGAGGTGCCTAAATCCGCCTGGTGTGCGCAGAGGACTACTTCCTCAGGCTGCTGTCGGCAAGGGACCAGGGACACACCCTGGTGTGAGCAATAAACACAAATTCAATGGCAAAAATGCAGGCGGCACCACTACCTTCAGATGAAGTCTAACAACTGTAAATACTCATAAGCAAATCTACTCAACCCTTGCTAATTAACTTCCTAATTAATGTGTTCTCAATTAAACTCAGTCAGCAAGAGGCACACGGAGGACCACTGAGACTAAGTCACCTGGTAACCGTCTGGATGTTGCTCTGAGAAGACAACGTTCGTGAGACCTTGACCTGAAACCACTTTCCCATACAACAGAAAAGTGCTAAAACATTTTTAAAATACATGATACATGTGTGAAACTCTGAAAATTATCACAACAGAAGGAAGAACAAATAAATATTTCTTAATATATATTTTCCATAGTAAAGCAAAGTATGCTTGATACAAATGTAGATGAAAGTTTTATGGCTTTTGGTACCCAAACAGCAATGTGTTTTAATTTTAGCTGCTCAGGCATGGCAGGCAGTGGTTAAATATCTGCGGCGGGGAGGAAGTGGGGTGGAGGGAAGGGGCAGTGTGCTGGGGTCGGAGACTTGGTGTCCTCTTGGGGGTCTGAAAAAAGTCCCTAAGGACCCAAGCTCTGGCTGGTAATTTAGCCAGGACAGGAGTGAAGAATAAAGTATATGTAAGTAAAATGAAAACAGAAATAAAGCAAATTTAATGAACAGGGTTAGCCTCCCCCAGCACAGGTTGCTCCTAAGCACACTGGCCTCTCAGTGAGCATCCCGGGGATGGCACTGGCCCAAAGCCACAGGCACACACCAGGCCTGAGATGTGAGATTCACCCTGAGCGTCCCTCATCTGAAAGCCTGAAATTGGAAGTGTTCCATAACCTCACATGTTTTTGAATGTTGCCAAGGTGCCGCAAGTGAAAATTCCTCACTGTGAAGCTTTATTTCCTGCACAATATTATTAACAATGTTGTGTGGGGCTGGGGGGTGGCTCAGCAATAGAGGTCTACCTAGCAAGCATGAGGCCCTGGGCTTAATCCCCCAAAAACACTGAAAGAGAAGTATGAAGCTACCTTCAGGCTGTGGGTATAAGGCGTCTGTGAAACACAAGTGAACTCAGACTCGGGTCTCATCGAAAAGATATCTTATGTATATGCAAATATTCCAAAATCTGGAAAAACTCTGAAATCAGAAACCCTTCTGATTCCAAGCATTTTGGATAGGGGACAGTCAACGTGTCGTAAGTTCAAAGTTAGAGCCCATGGAAAAGGCTCTTGTCCATCTTTAAACACGTGGAAATGCTCTCGGCCCCTCTGAGCTCTGCGGGGGACTGGGCTGGCTGCACCTGAGCCAATGGCTGAGGGGGAACCAACATCCTGATGCCGCACAGAGAAGCCACCGGCTGCCACGTGCCAGAAGTGAAGACAGGCACAGGTTAAGGGACCACGTCCTTGGTGGGATGTGCTGGTTCCACCATCTGTTATCTGTTTGGGTTGGAGGGCTCTACTGAGTTTCCATTTCCAGTGAACACAGGAGAAGCCGCTCTCCAGGTCATTCTAGGTGTCCTGCTCTAGGCCCCAAAGTGGACGTGACTTCAGGGAGCTGGCTCCCTTGCGGACTCTGCTCTGCACCCACCGCTGGTGTCTCAGTCACTTTTCTTATTACTGGGACACAATACCCGACACCCACAACTTCAAGGAGGCGAGGTTTCTTTGGGCTCACGTTTTCAGTCCACGGTCGGCCAGCACCAAAGAAGAAACAGTACGGCTGAGGTTCCTGGTGGAGGCAGTTGCTCATGCTGTGGCGCCCGGAAGTAGAGATGTACCCTTCCAGGTCATACCCAGCGACCGCCTTTTCTGACCAGACCCCGCCGCCTAACAGCAAGTCAGCTTAGCAGGCCCAGGAGCCAGTTGCCTTCCAAAAGCCCCGTCTCTGAGTGCAGGGACACTGACAGGTGAGGCTGTGGGAGGGACAGGTGTGTGATGCAGACAGGAAATGAAGCCACACCCAGCAGAGGTAGAGGGAGCGCGGTAGAAAGCTGGCCTGTCCTGCAAAGGGTGCGCAGCAGCTGCTGCCTCCAGGGCGCCGTCTTTCAGGGAGAAAACATACTCAAGTGCAGTGAATGCAGAGCAAGAAAGAACACATAATAAGGAAAGAGCTCTTGGGCACAGGTTCGCTTGATTACATCTGAGGAAGAGAGTAGGGGCTGGTGAGGGTCCTCCCCAACATCAGGCCAGCTGGGGCAGAGCTGTGACCTTACTCCAAAGTGAGGGGGCAGAGATGTGATCCAGTATCATTCCTCAGGAGGCCACCCCGAGCCCTGTGTGGTGACACCCTGGGTGTGAGGACTGGATATGGTAACATCTGCAGACCTTCCCCATCACCTTTCCAGGGGATACTCTGGCTTGATCATCCGTGAAAATCAAGACAAAGCCTGTGAGCAAGAGTCACAAAAATTCTTGGGGATTTCTTGCTCTGAATTCTGTTTAAATGAACATCCCCAGAAAAAAAAACTGTAGCTGCGGAAGACTTAAAATGAGGTAAATTATATATTAAGTTGAATTATACAAAATTACTGATTTTTTGATTGCAAAAGTAGTGATTTCTAATGGTCCAAACTTAGTCACAGATCACTTTGCAAAGTGTGTGGGCTCCACACGTTTCCCCCTGGTGTCTGTCTGGGGCCACCGCCCCATGCTTGGTGCCCCTTGCTTCTCTCCCAAGCCCCAAGCCACCTGCACGCCAACAAACAAGGCAGCCTCCATTCCGGAGAGCTTTCAGCAGCCTGCAAGTAACACCCGCTTGGGACCTGGGTAGTCCCTGAAACCCTCAGGCCCAGTGTCCCCAGCTACACAGCTCATGACCTTGCAAAGATGGGTTTCACAGGAGTTCTTTGAAAAGACTGCAGACTGTTCATAGCTGCCCACCCCCCCAGCAAAGCAATGGGGCAAGGTCAGTCTTGCCCTGCTTGAGGCGTCATTTACCTGTCACCTCTTCCAATTCCACTCTTGACCTGAAGGTGGCTGATAAACTGCATTTAAGTGCTGTGGCGATGACTGTGTGGAGGAAGTCCATGCCACGCAGCTGCCCATCTCAGGCAAGGACACGAAGGTACAAGAACAGCCCTGGGTGGCTCTCTGATGCTTGTGTTCACTCTGTTGCCTGTGTGTGTTAGTCAGGTTTCCCATCACTGGACACAAGGGAGGAGAGGTTTAATTAAACTCATGGTTTCCAGGGATTCAGTCCATGGCAAGCTGCTCCAAGGCAGGAACATCATAGTGGAATGGTGTGGAGGAGCAAAGGTGCTTAGTTCATGGTGACCAGGAAGCAGAGCAGGAACAGTGTCAGAAAGGAAGGGGCCCAGGGACCAGATAATAGACCTCAAGGTCTACAGGCCTCCACAGCTCACCAAGACACACCCAAAAGTGTTTCCACCAATCCCCTGGGTGGCTCCCAAGACAGTCAGGTTGACACAGTCCATTTTAACAGTCACATCCTGTGGCATTACACGGGAGGCAGGAGAGCCACTGCATAGAAACAGGAGCGGAGCCCTGGCCCTGGCTTTCAGGGGGATGGGGTCATGCCCTGCTCAGGGCTGTCCTGCTGGACACCTCTTCATGGGCGACACCCATGGCTGGGTGCTGCCTCCACCTGAGCCTGTGCCTAGGTGGCCATGCCACAGGGCCACACACTTGGGCTCAGAGATGGAGGCTCAGAGCACAGCTTGCTCCTCACCCACCCTCAGTCTGTGGCCACCTCTGTAAAATGGGCACATCAACACCCCACCTGTTCACTATGAGGATTAGCTGAATGCATGCAAGTTGTGGTTATTCAGTAGAAGGCTGCCTTCTGTGAACAGGGAAATTCAGTGGACCAGTGACCACAAATGACCCTAAAAGTCCTTAGTGCTGCTTGGCTCCTTAGGACACTCAAGACTCCTTCCCTCCTCATTTGGAGGCAAATCCAGGCCAGTCTAGAAGCTGACCATGCATTAGCACTGTGTGCCACCAACTGGGTCAAGCCACTGCCATCCTGTCCCTCCTGCTTGGTCTGCCTCTGAGCCACGGTGCCCACCTCCACTCAACCCGCCTGTGGCTCCCAGCTCACCAAGAGGCACGAGAGTCCTGCACTGGCTGGTAAGGTGCTCTGCCTATGGCCCTCCATGGCCTCAGCTGGCCTCCCACTTTGCACATGCATGGTGCTCCCAGGTCTTCTGCTGTATTCTCCCCTGCTCTGACTCAGTGCGTCTTCATTCGGGTCAGTGGAGCCCTTGGCCTTACCCACATGGCTGACGATCAGAACTTGAGAGGTCCCTGAGCTCAATGGGAAGAAGCGCATTTGATTTTCACCATCCTCCTACTGCAATGAAGCATTTCTTTCCATGGTAAACATGGAGAACGAACCACAGAGGTGTCACCCACTGAAATCTGACATTCACAGGCCACGATGCTGTTGCCAACATTTTAGATTCTGTTCATCCCTCCTCCAAAAGGACAGCAGTGGGTGCACCTGCAACTACAGCTGGGTGTTAATACGTGAACAGAGGCTCATGTGTTACATCTGATTTACAGAAGGATTTTGCCATAACCGATGTACTTTGTAATCTGCGTTTATACACATCCTGGGAAGGGCAGGAGCCCCATTGCTGGGCCGGGGGTGGGACCTGGCCTCCCTTAATCCCCTGAGTCCTGCTGACCTAGGCCCAAGCCCCCAGGGGTGGTGACAGAGTTACATAGTCACCAGCGTCCTGGACTGTGGCACTGGTCACTGATGTACATGGCCAGCTGTATGTATACTCGGCCTGCTGCAGCTCACACCAGGCTCGTCTTACACATGAGGTCCACACTGGGGAGTGAGTTCCCATCCAGATTTACACCTCCAGATCCAGGGTCAAGCTACAAAGGGTGTCTCAGGTTTGAGAGGAAAAAAAGAGAATTTGAGCTACGAGACTAAAGGTGGATGTATACACACACATATGTGTACATATGTGTGTGTATCAGTTTTTTTGAAAACTAAATTCATATAATTTACTTTGTCCTTGCAAAGTACTTCTGTAAGATGGCATCTAGGATGTAAATCCTTTAGGAAAACAAGGCATACGTTGTCTTCTTCAGACTTGTCCCTCTGTGCTGTCCCTAAGCACACTTGAGCCACTTCCCTTGGGAAAGGAAAGGGACCCACATTACTGCCTGCAGCCGCTGCTCTGGTAGCCACTTTTCTGCACCACCACATCTGCAGCCCTCTCCGCAATGTGGAACCTGAGGCTGGAGACACCACCTACCCTGGCTCCATCGCTCTCCCCGTTTATTTCTAAGTGGCCCAGCTGCCATTTGATAACACACTGAGAAACACTGTAGACCCAGCACTGTCCTTCTAGCCAGCCTGCCAACTTCCCCCAATCAGGTTCCACCCGAGAGACGGAATACCCCGCTGGAAACATGCTCTTCCTTTCCACCGTTCAGCGACAGAGTCCAACCCGGGAGGGCGGCGAGGGCGACGGGATGGACGGATGGAGGAGCCGCAGCAACAGCTGAAGTCCCTCTGAACCGATAGCCACACGCACAGGTTCCGAGCAATACAAAACAGGTAATTTAGTTTCATAAAAGGATCTTTCTACAGTTTGTCTTTTCCCTTTCAGCCTATTGAAATGTACACACCACGAGGACAAAGTACAAGGCACTCTTCAGCTGTAATTTTACTTCTGCCCATATTTAATGTGCTGCCGGGATGAAACAATTCATGGTTCCTGTGCGTAGCAAATGAAATAAATCAATGTGTTAAGAGTGAGCCATTTTTCTTGCTGTTTGGGGGAAGTGTTCTTTACTTTTCTATTAACAGGAATTTAATGAACAATTTCACATTCAAAGCCCCTTAGAAAGGTCATAATGCCTATTTCTTAATTAAGTTTTTCAAAGTCAAGTAATGCTAATTTTCCTTTATTTATCTACATGGGTAGCAGAGCTTTAAAAAAAATTACCAAGAATAAACACTACTACAGAGTGAGGACTATTTCAGTTAGTTAAATATGGACGCTTGCAGGGCTCTCTAAAGGGAGATAGAGAAGGAGAAATGACCCGGCGCAGCATTTATTAAGTATAATCAAAGGCCCAGGGAATTTGGGTTGCCCTGGAAGTTGGGCCGAAATAAAGTTGACCGTGTGGTGCCCACTTGGCATTATGCTTCCAATCGGGGCAGAGGCCGCCCATGGGCTTTAGGAAACACTGTGCTTTAGGTCACTCCGCATTTAGGCTCCTTTTCTTGAATTATTTTTACGTGTTTCTGCTTCCACGTCCTGGGATGCATGAAAAGGCCCAGGCTTTGTGGGGGAACAGAAACAGGTACTTGAGGCGCGCGGCAGCTTTGCTCCCAGGCCGGTCTCATTTTCCTGTCCTAATTGCAGCAGAGAGCACCGGCTTTGTGAGCTCTACCTGCTCTGAATAGGAGCACTTTTGGCCCCCTTGTCAAAGACCAGGGAAGAAAGCGCGCTCAGGGTTGGCAGCAGTCTTGGATCCTCGCCCCCGGCCACACTGTGCAATCATGCTGCTTATTCCACTGTAACAATCAGCCAGCCAGGCCCGAGCACCTGGTCCTCCCGGCCGGGCCCTCCTTGGCAGCTGAGGGCAACCTCGCTGCCAGGTGGTCGAGCTTCAATTACATTAGCCAGCCATTCTAGGGTTAACGAGCACCCACTTTCCTCAGAACGCCCCAGGAAAACCAGTTATTCATAAAGGACAGTATGCCTTTTGTTGATCGCCGAACAATGTTGTTGAATATCCATTAAATTAAATTCTCTTTATTGGACTGAATAATGCAATAGCGATAGCCCCAGCTAGAAGTTTGCATGTTTATTTACCAAATTTCTGAATAATTTATACATGGATGCTGGCTCTTTTTTTCATTTAGTGGCCAAATGCTTCTTCGGAATGGAACAGTGGAGCTCTGCCTTCATTTTAATGTGGGCTGATGCTCACTTGCAAATAACAAAACAAACGAAAACAGAATTTAACTGAGTGATGTAGAAAGGAAATTGAATTTTTAACTCAAAATTCATCTTCCAATTTTCTTTTGCAGGATGACTTTCAAATATATGGACATGATTTACAAAGATGCTTTTTGGGGGCTATTTCACAGGAGCCCCGTTTTCTTCATAGAAAATGAAAGAGAAGGAACAGGAGTGAGCAAGAGATCCATTACTTAGAGACTGGGCTGGGAACTGTGGCCTGAAGGGGTGGGTGTGTGTGGACCTGTGCAGACCAGAGCGGGACGGGAGGAAGTCCCCACCCCCACCCCAGCTGCTCTGCGAGGTCCTGTACAGCAGGGATCACAATGATGGCAGGGGCAGCCCCTCCCTTCTGCCATCCTCTGCTTCTCTCCCGCCGTGCGGTGGGCAAGGGCGGTTGCTGGAGGAGCCCCTCTCTCCCCTCCCAGCCAATGTGTTAGGTTTCCCATGTTCAGAAGCCCAGACACTGCTGTGCAGTGTAATGTACTAGAAAGCTGGAGGGGGAGATACAAGATGACACAAGTACACACCACTAACAAAGTCGGCTCAACACTGCTGTCCTCAGCACTCGGACTTGGCGGTTGGGAGACCTTTTATTCATTCATCTTTACTTTTTCCAAAGTGCTGGGGATCAAATCCAGGGTCTCACACGTGCCAGGCAAGGGCTCTAACCCTGAGCTATACCCTCAACCGGGGAGATAATTTTAGAACAAGATTTAAAAAGAAAAATTTAGAGATGGCATTAAGAAAAACATGACTCAAAAGATAGATTATCCTGCAATACATATTAATTATCACAAAGAACAAAAAAACTTCTATTGGGAGAAAATACCTTCCTTTTTTCAGAGGTGAAGAATGTCTGTATAAACCGAGGGAGAAAGTGCATATCCGAGGTCGTTTGCGAGAACGGGGTGAGCGCTTCTCGGCCCTGCAGCTGGGCAGCAGGCAGCATCAGGGAGCAGCCGCCTGGGCAGCATCCATGTGGTGGGCATGGCCTCTCCCACTCCCAGGCAAGTCACCCAGCTTCTCTGTGTCTCTGTCTCCGCTCCTGTAGAAACCTGCCTGCCCACCTAACACAGCACAGCGCACGTGTTAGAAAGCCTTGCTAAATGATGATTTTTTTCGAGACAGGGTCTGGCTCTGGCCTTGAACTCACTATTTAGACCAGGAAGGCCTTGAACTTGTGGTGATCCTCCTGCCTCAGCTTCCCAAATGCCAGCATTATAGGTGTGCACCACCATACCAGGCAAAAATGCTGATTTTTAAACTGACCGAGAGCTCTGGTCGGGAATGTGCTCCACTCTGTCTGGAAGACATCTTCACTCTGCTCCTCAGCATCGCGGCCTCACTCAGGCTAGGAGCACAGAACATACTCCGCCCTCCAGGTCTGTTAAGGTAAACACCTCGGCGATCTCCTCCGCAGCAGAAAAGCAGAGCAAATGAGAAGCCGGGACTGGAGCAAAGCGAGCAAGCTCAATGACGTCCTGCCTCACTGCTGGGAACCACAGAGAGCAGGGCTTACAAAGGGACATTCAGAGACGCATGATTTCCTTCTGCTTCCTGCTCATTGCTGCTTCCTGCCTTGGCTTTGTCTCGCACCCCTCTCCCCCAGGCTGCTGGGAAGCCCGAGTGTCTGGTCATGATGCGTGGTTCCAGCAATGCCATCTCTGGATGACAAGACCCACCTCGAACGAGGCTCCAACACAAGGCTGCAGGGCACGCAACGCCAAGCGGAGGCCCTTCTGCAGCTCAGAAACAATGGCGACACTTCTGGGTGAATAGGCAGAAGGCACATCAAAGGCAGCCTCTTAGAGAGAAATCGTGTGATGCCCACTTTAATCTCCCTGAAAATCTATGCACGAACTCAACCCAATTTCATTTTTCACATAAATGCTAGGGCTTGATACAAGGACATCTCTTTCTCCCCAGTTAAAAGACGAGGAGACAAAGATATGCTAGCATAGCCTTTGAACTCTTTAAAGCTGTATCAATGGCCCAGGATACTTAACCACTGACACGGGGCAGAGATTTCACAATAGCTGCATTTAAAGCATTCTAACTCGAACCAGTCATTATTATAGATTAAAGAAAGGCATTAATATCCACATTTTCCTCAGAGCGTCATAGTTTTTTTAAAAAAATACTTTTAACCCTTTGATCAATTAAACAGGTTTAGAAACGCGAGCCTGAGGAGGTGATGGGGTCTCACTGGCACAGGGGATGATTTCCGGGAGAGCACATGTATTCCGCGGCAGGAAAGCAGATTTGGGGGTATGGCTGGGGAACAGTCCTCTGGTGGATAGCCACCTTGGACCTCTTCCAGCACTGCACTGTTTGGGGAGGGGTACGACGTGGTGCCCTCGATGGCTCCCGAGCACCATCTTCCTCCCCTTGTCTCTGGGTCCTCCTGAGCGTGGCTGCCCTATTGTGAAGCTGGTGCTGATGTTCACCTTCATGTCCGTGGTGTCTTCCTGCCTGGCAAAGTCTTATCATGTGATGATCCTACGAGGCAACCTGGGCTCTGTGGTCAGACTGCCGTTTACCCAGCTGTGTGACCCTGAGGAAGTCAGGCCACCATGCTGGGCCTCAGGCCCTCAAGGCTATGTGGGGAGAACAGTGATGTCTACACTCAGCTCTTAGTACAGTGTGCAGCACAAGCCGAGCCCTGGACAGATGTCAGCTACTACTGTCCACTCTCTGCTCTGGAAGAAACCATGGGGGTCCTGGACCCCGTCTTCCCCCAGAGCAGCAGGAATCCTTTCTTCCCCTTCCTTGGGCACCCGCGCACGCTGTGCCTTAGGGCAGCAGCTTGTGCTGCCGGCTGCACGGTGCTGGTCCCTGCTGCATGTGTCCTGGGCAGCAATGTTGTGACTCCCCATGTAATGCTACCGCCCGCCAGGGTCCACACCGCAGTGAAGGCTCCGAGGTACAAACACCTGCCCTAAACCCCACTCCCTGTGCGGGGTAGAGCGGGACAGAGGACGGCCTGCGGCTTGCAAGCAAAGGATGGGTCCCATTTCTCTATCTTCAAAAGGAATACAAAGGCACGGCTTGGTCTTGTTTTACTTAAAAATGTGTAGGATAGCTGACGATCTGCAAAGATACGCTTCTCACGGGATCTGCCTGTATACCTGCCCAGCAGCTGTCCCCAACTAGTGAAGCTCTAGTTTCCTGTGTGACTGTCCCAGGGGTGCCTGTGTCTGCTGAAGGGATTCAGGGAGACACGCCAGATCGTGGCATCGGCAGGGCCAGCGTCAGGATGGCAGGAGACTCCACGACAGACACAGATTGGTCACGCGAGGGTCACTGAATTACACATGCTCTGCTCCCCCTGACACGGAGCCTGGCCCTTGACTAGTTCACCACATTTGGAAGGGGCTGCCTTTGCCAACTCGTTTTAAAAGCAAACAAAAGAAAGAAAGCCCAGTGGACGCACACACTCAGCTCACAGGCCACTTGTCAGAGACAGGAGAGGAGACTTGACCTTGTGGCCACCGAGCAGCGCCTCCCTCACACACCACCCAAGCATCAGGATGACCCGAAACTGTGAACGGGCTTCCTGGACCCACGTGTCAATGTGATTTGAACCGTGAATACATTTAACTGGCTGGCTGACACCCTTACCATTCCAAGAAGCGCCATACAAAGAAAAATACTCTTAAAAAGAAAAACTATCAATATCCAGCAAATGCTTTAGAAGAAACTACAAGATTTGAACTCGTGAACATTTTCTGAAAAGCTGCACTCATGACAGAGCTAAAGCACAATGCACACCTGCTTTGAAAAAATATTTTTTAGATGACTAAATTTACATAGTCCATGTTCTTAGGGCCTAAAATCTCTGTCCTGCTGGGGCACTTTTGTAAAAAAAAAAAAAAAAATCCCCTTAACAGGAGTTGTGGTCAGCGAAACTATATATTCTTCCCTGAGTACAACATGTTCTTTATGGAAATCAAAGCCACGATCACCTTGGGTTGCTTCTAGTTGGGACCTATGTACTAGTAATGAGTGACAAGTATATGACAGAAAAATTTGAGGTTCTTTTCCCCATTTCCATTTCCCCACTTTGAGGATTTCACCTAAAAACAAGTAAGAGATGATCTGGAGAAATAAAAAACAATTCTAAAACATTATAAATTAGTTAAATGGATATCGTGGCAGTTACCAACTTTTTAATACAAAGCATCTTACAATGAGGTAAATTTTCAAACTAAGTTCTGAAATTAATGACAAGGAAAGGAGGAAGAAGAGAAAGAGCCAAGGGAGAAGGTGAAGAAGGGGAGAAGAACAGGGAATGGAAGGAGGAAAAGGAAAATGGAAGAAGAGAAGAAAAGGAGGAGGGGGAGGGAGACACACAGAAATGGTGAGGAGATGGAAATGCTAAACACCCTGAGTCGATCAGTGTACACTGAAATATCATACCGTACCCCATAAATATGTACGGTTATGTGCTAATTTAAAAGAAAGCAATGAAAGAGAGGAAGGGAGGAGAAGAAGCCTGGCAGCAAGAGGACAGTGCCCCCTTCACGGGCTGCCATGCAAGCCGGCACATTGACACCTACGGAGAGAGGCCAGCGTGTGGCTCAGCACTGTCCCCTGCACTGTCCCCCTGGGTGACACAAGCTGGCGCAGAGCCCAAATGTCCTGCTGGGCCCAATGGCTTAAGTGAGAAAGTGACTCCCGCACTTCGCCATGTGTCTGGTCTGGGCCCTGATGGAAGGGTGGGGGGCAATTTGGGACAGCCCCCTGGGGCCCAAAATGCACACTGAGAAAGTGCTCTCAGGCCAGATTCTTCTCTGGAACCTTCCAGCTGCCAGGGACTAAGTTCTGGGCTGATCACCCATTTGTTACGAATCAAAACTCAAACTGGCCTCCCAGGTCACTGGCAGGTACAGCATTTTAACTGCGTTGCTTACAGATATTAATGTTTTTAATAAAAATCACATATAAAGCAGAGATAATTTTTCCCCTTTACGTTTTTATTCCAGTAAAAGTGGCTTGTGTCTTTTTTGTGTGAGTTGGTGATGGTGTGGTTACCCACGGCCCAGGACCAGAAGTTGGGCAGCTGTTGGGGTTGGTGGAGTCCTGGGAATTTGCTAATGATTCAAAAGGCTCCCAGGTAAATATATACCTCATTTGTTAATGGATTTTTAAAGCCCTCATCACAAAAACAGAACTGGAGATGCTCTGTATGAGGACCAGAAATAACACTCACTGGGCACAATGCCCACAGAAACCAGCTCGAGCACAAGGCCCAGGGCTAACGGTCCCAAAGAGGGACAAAAATGCTCAAGACTCTGTGACCTCAGCAGTCAGGGGCTTCCAGAGAGCCTCAAAATGTGACCCCGAGCGCTGGCAGCTGTCCTTGTCAAGGCAGTGAGACCTCCTCATGGCATTTGTGCACACGACTCTACACAGAGAGCTAGAGACCTGGAGTGCTGGGCACACACACTGGGGCTCTACACGTCAGGGTGAGCACAGGGCGACACTCTGCTCCAGGCCCGACACGAAGCAAGGGTGGCAACTCAGCCTGCAGCCTCTCCGACTTGCTGTCATCATAAAACTGTCTTTCCAAGCAGCCTTGAGGGAATGGGGCACGATACTCTTGTGCCTACCAGACGGGGCCTCACCAACAGAGCCCTGGGATGGTGGTCCCCTCTCTAGGATGTGTACAGGCACAGGCTGTGTGCCCGATTATGCTCTGTCCCGCAAAGTCAGCAAGGAGAGCAAAGTGAGGACCTCTTTCTCCCTCTTCGTCACTTGCCCTGCTCTTCACCGCTCTGCTCTTATGCTTGCTCTCCGTGGGGTGCTCAGTTCCAACTGCTCTAATTTTCAAATTCATTACCTTTATAATGGTTAAGTGGAAGAAAAACACAGCTCTCCTGCACCCCAACTCTGATGGGGCTAAGTAAAAATATTTCTTGAAAAATGAATATTTAGGTGTAGTTTTTCCCATTATAGGGCTAAGAATTAACGTCTCAATGAAGAGCACTAAATGCAGTGTGAACGAGGGATTCTTGTGTGTCAGGATAGAAAGGTATACTGGGGTTTGGGAGCATTTGAGTGGGCAGAGGAGCTTTATCACATTTTAAATAGTCCTTATGAGAAGATACAGGAACTGTAGGATGAAGCACACACACTTGTTTGTAACAGGTGTTCTAAGCAAATGAACATGGCTAGTTTGGTACCCAGCACTTGCCATACAATAGCAAAGTTCCAAAGCCTTTGAATACATATTAACAGAATACCTCCAAACACAGACTGAATTTTATAATATATTAAACATTAGACAGATATTGAAACTTTATTCTTACTGTGTTGAAAGAAAACACTACATTTTTAAAATAAATTTTTACTTTCATCTAAGAGATGAGAAAGATTATGAAAACTGACCAGCGGTCTACTTAAAGTGACCTGATTTGGGGTTTAAGGCCACCTAATGAAAGAAAAAGTAGGTCTGCTTTCAAGGAAGACTTAGCACAAGTTTGGGGAGTCCACAATCAGCTCCTAGCACAGCTTCCCAGAGTCTCCACTTAGAGACACGGAATGCAAGTCTCGCTCAACCTGAGGAGACAGAGCTTTTCACAGGCAAAGAGCACGGGACAAAGTTCATTAACTAAACAGTGCAGGCGGAGCAGATGGATGCTACCTACGCTCCAGTGACGCTAAATTGGGCCAGAGGTTTGCAGTCCTTAATGAGGCTCCATAAAATGAATGATTACATAGTGATCACAAGTAAACAAACCTGCGAGGTGCTGGGTGGTGGGGCAACAAGCCCTGCAACATGGTAACAAGCAGACCAAAGTGGAAGTATCAAATACCCAGGCTGCCCAGCCCAGGGCTGGGCGGGCTGGCAAGTCTACAAAGAGTTAAGCCTGAAAGCGAGCAGGGAGATAATATGAAGATGCCTGGCCATGGAAATGAACGGACAGAATCCTTTTTGTCACATATAAAGTGCATTATTGAGAATGAGACACTCAAGTTCCCTTTTATCTTTGCAGAAAAACAGAGACACAAAATGTCAGGTACTTGGGCCTTTTAAACTAAAAGGCTTAGCAGAAGCATCTATCCACAAGATGTGGGCATTAAGATTACTTTTTAATCATACTTTTTCTCTATCACTAATTAATTCTCTAATTTTTCTGTTGTGTCAAACCCTTAACTTTGGAAAGCAGGTCCTAATTAGCTTGAGCTGTGAATGTAGTTGTTTATTATCTCTAAGGATATCTTTTGGACTCCTGGGAGTAGAACAGAAAATTATTTTGCTATTAAAATTTTCCTAAAAATACTTACTTTTGTCTGGGGACAACATTTTGAAATTATATATTTCTTTCAAATGATCCATTACATTTTCCAACTGAAACATAACACAATTTCATTAATAGCAATAGCAAATGTTAGCCAGAGGACATGTGGCAGCTAACGCTATGCCGCACAGCTCGGGAGGCAGCGGGTGTTAGTGGTGAGTGTATCCTGTCACTCTGGCCACTGTGGTGACCTGGGTATGCTGTTATGTTCCAAGATAATCTTATTTTGATCTCCATTTCCTTGGTTTTGATTTTCTCTTTCTCATTACACATGGCCTTTACTATAAGTTCTTTCAAATCTATTTTAGAAAGAGGTAGACTATAAATAGACTTAACCCATACAAATAAAGGTCGTGCTTGGAAAAACTCAGAAACATCACTACAATGGAACCGTGTTCTTAACTGTTTACCAAGACAAAAGCACAACAAGCAATACCAGTTGGTGCTTATTTTAGGCTAGACTCTGTGGTAAGTTATGTCACGGAGGATATGCTTAATGTCTTCACTACTTTGTAATTTGGAAGCTACATGGATTGGGGTGTTACGGATGTACAATCAATCAAAATATGAATGTTTTCCATTCTAATTTTCATGGTCTTATTTTTATCTTTAGTCCATAAAATTAAGGTGAGGACCCTCTTGGGAGCAAGTGATAGAACATACTAAAATTAAGTGGAATTGCTCTGCTTTTGCAAAGTGCTGTCATTTTGGTCTGTCCAACGGGAACAGGTGAGGTACGGCAGGTGGCCTTGGTGCGGGGGTGGCCTGGGCTCCTGACCCCGCCGCAGCCCAGGCCCTGCTTCCCAGAGTGCCACATTCTTCCCCGTGACGCAGGGCCGATGTGGGCCCATCCTGCAGGGCTGTTTCCGAGAGCGGCAACATGGTCCCGTGGTCCTCATGCTCTGTGTGCCAGTGATCAGCCTGTGCTTCTGCACATCTTCACTCATGCCCACACTGCCTTTGCAGCAGAGATGGCCCATGGGGTGGCGGGCTGATGTGAGGGTGATTTATCAGTCACATGGGGACACTGCTTCTCAGCAATAACAGCTCAGACCCAGCCAGTGTCTCTACTTCCACCCTTCTGAAATTATTTAATTATTCCATTGCATTTTATCTGACTTAAAAAAATAAGTGGAAATAAGATGCCAGTAACAGCAACGACAGACAGCTCTCAAACTCAAGGCAATGGAAACAAAACTGGCAACCCTCATGCATGCTGAAAATGGTTAATTTTAAGTGCTTAATGAGTTTTCAGGCTCGTGAAATACACACCAGTTTACTTCCAATGGCGAAGGGAAATGATGTTATGGAACATTCTGGAAAAGCAGCATCAAAAATTGGGATGGAGAATGTGAGGCATATGTAGAATTTTATATATTCTTCCTTCATTTTCAGAAAGCTTACCAAAGTCAGATGCGCATTTGAATTTGTATCAATAGACCAAAAAGCAAAATCTTTAGACTATAACATGGAACCAAAATGATGGTCATTGTTGAGAATATGAGTCTCTATCACCCTCCCCCTACAGAAGTCTTAAGGGATTGGAAAAGTCATCTTTTTTTGAAAATTCTATATTATTCTCCTAAGTTACTTTAATTTATTTGCAAAATTCTGATTGCAGAAGCTCTCATAATACCAAACTATGAAAGATGTAGTGATCAGGTCCATAATTAGAAACTCATTTTATGTTGACAGTCTTACTCTGAAATGTTTAAACAAAATGTTCAATAAAGGATTATTTATTTAAAAATCCAATATTTTGATCATTAATTCAAAGAGAGGTCTAACTGTATAAATGCAAAAATTGCTCTATTTTACTGTATAAAATCTCAGATTACATTCAGGTATCCGAATAAACAATAGAAGATTTAGTAGAAGCATGTTTTAGAACATCCCATGTATTAATTTCATAGTTTGAAAAATGGTTATTTGAACATAAATATATAAGCTAAATTTGTGTTGGTAGACTTTGATCATTTGAATAGGCCGCGGATTTAGCAGACCAGGAGAGACTATGCAATGGCATATCCCATAAAACAGTCATCACTGTCTTCCAACTTTAAAGTATTATCAAGTGAGGGGCTTGAAACGTTCCTCAGTTGAATGGATACATTTTCAGACAGTGGTTTCTCTCCACTTTTAAAAGAGACAGTATCTTCTTATAAACAGTTTCAACTGCTCTACTAATACGGGTCTTCTGACCATTTCCAAATAGCTTTTAAAAAAAATCAATCTAACAAACAGTTTAAGTTCTTCCAATGTGAGAAAGGAACTTAAAAGTCCCCCTCGCTGGAGGGCCAAAATTTTTTTAGTGGAAATTTAAAATAATCTCATCCCAAAGCCAAGCAAGACATTTCAGCTGCTTTTGATAAGCATAACCCATTTTATACAGCGACCCAGAAACCATCTTTCTGGATTTATGACTCAAGACTTTCCAGCCGGAGGGGTTAAAAGTGTGGGTGTGGAAGTCAGCTTTTGTTTGAAAAATTAGCAATGCTATGAGTCATCCTGCATTAGCAGCAGAAGAGTTTTGCATCTTGTACGAATCCAGACACCATATGCCATGCGAAGCCCTATTACTTTATTCGATGCCACTGCTGACAGGCAGCCACGTGGGTATCCCCAGCGGAAGGGCTGTCTCCTCCCGGCAGCGAGGAGAGGAACCCAGTGAGCTGAACACATCCGACATTGTACGGAGCAGCAGGAACAGCTGGTAAGCTAGCGAGGCAACGGCCAGAGAGGAGAGCGGATGCTAATGAGCCCGACGACAATGCCGGCCTTCAGAGGGGCAGGCGATGCCGGTGTGTGCTCACAACAGCTTCGAGAGGAGAATCTGCTTGCTCATGCCTTCAGTCTCATTAATACACAACACTGGTATTTGTGGTCTATCAAATCTGTTGCAAATCACAAGTTATAAATCTTGCCAGCAGACCCAACACACTTTAAAAGAAGCTGCACTGGGCTGTATACACAGCTCCACAGGCGTCCCTGGTCCTTTGGGGCAGGATTTAAGAGGCAGCCGGCAGTGGGGTGCAGCGGGTCACCAGCTGCTGTTTGGTGCAGGTCCCCAATACTACTCACATGACTGTATAGCCTCCGGCAAGTTATTTAACCTTTCTGGGCTCTGTTCCCTCAACTATTTTTCCAAATATGATTGCATTATGTGACACTGTGTGGCATTTGCACAGTGTACCCACAGTGCCTTGCTCCTTGAGTTGCTATGAGCACCAAATGGTTGGATACACAGGTGAAGCCCTGGTGTTTGGAACAGGGCAGGCTTTGGTGACATGTCTCGGGGGACTGGAGCATAGAGCTCAGGCAGCTTCACCTCCTGGCCTTGTTTTCCTTCCACAATGTGAGGCAGCATCGCCTTTCAGGAGGGAGGGCCTAAGTGTGGGGCAGACATGACGCTGGGGATGAGGGACGCGGGGATGGGCCCTCGGGTCCCTGGGTGAGATCGCTAGCGACAGAGTTTGGGCTCCTATAGCGATGGAGCTAGCAGCCTGTGGAGTTCCTTGGTTGTTCTAGGTTTTGCTAAGAGCTCCGTTCTGTTGAAAGGTATTTGTTCTTTCTAATACTCCTTCCTTCAGTTATGTCCCTGTGAGTCCTGCTCATTCTCCAGACACCAGGACAAGGGCCCTGCTTGGGGGCTGTCCCTGAGCCGTTGGGTGAACTCTGCATGCAGCCAGCATTACAGTGTGGGCGCTGCTCTTTGCTTACAGAGTTCCTTCTCCAACAAAAGGCCTCTCACTTCCCTCTGAGCAGCCTTAGCGATAGCCAGCGCCTGGTGGAGACGGTCAATGGACACGCTGTTGAATGAATGAGCAAACTAAGGAAGAAACTGCTTTGGGACAGGTCATTTCTGAACTGGTGCTGGAGACACGCATTCGATGATCAGAGTCTGCTGATCACCGTTTTGCCCAGATGTTCTCTGTTAATTAAAGCTCTAAAGAAAGATGCTTTCCTGAATGATGGCTCCAGCAGCCAATGCACCTTGCACCTGTTTCCTGGGGCTGGCTGTGTAGAAATGGAGCAGGAACTGCCTGGTCCTCAAGAGGACTGTGTGTCCTTGGAGTCTTCCTGTGAGCTGAGCTCGACTATGGATAGGGGTGGGGGTCCCTGGAGATGCTGCATACTGTGCGGGAACCAGAAAGGATGCAGATTCTGGGGGTGCAGATCAGCGACAGCGGCACCAACGCTGAGACGACTTGCCACAGAACTGAAAGGCTACAGAGACTGAAATTGAGACTGCGTGCCGGGAGAGAGGCCTGCGGGTTTGAAGGAGCCTGAAAGGCCCGACCAGTGGGACACACCCACATCCCAGCTACCTGGGATGCTGCGGCAGGAGGATTGCTTGAACCCAGCAGTTTGAGGCCAGCCTGGGCAACACAGCAAGACACGCTCAGAAAAAAACAAAACCGAAAGCCTCCTGAGGACCTTTGTGTAAGACATGGTGTGGAACCCTTAGATTAATTCAAGTATGTCTGAGGAAGCTGCAGCCCTCGCCGACAGCAGGCTGTGCAAGGGTTCATGTCCTATGGACAAGACGCGGCCTTTGCCGCCACTTAGAGGACAGGCATGCAAAGGACTTGGGCTGCCTCTGGCTCAGATCTGCTGTCCCTTTTACGCTTGCCTGCTTTAGGCCCAGCCTTTCATCTTTCCTGGTCTCCTGAATTCCACAGACAACACCGGAATAAGGAGATCAGGAATAGGAACTGGAGGCTGGTAAAGAACCGGAAGGAGATTTTTCTGACCTCCCCCGGCCCTGCCATGCCTCCAGAGAACGACATTTCCCAAGCACAACCCCAGGTGAGGGCTCCTGAGGCATCAGTGGTCCTGGGAGAACAAGGTCTCCACCCCTGAGTCTTTCACACAGCTGCAGACACTCAGAAACGGGATGACAACCCATGCTCAGTGTATTCTCAAGTTTCATACAGCAGCAGATGCTACCGCAAGAAAGCTCCTCAGTCACTGAGATGGATGTCAAAGGTTAAAAAAACAAAACAGCTTCGATGCCTGCCTGGTTGTGCACCCCTGTAATCCGCGCACCTGAGAGACTGAGAGCAGAACTGCCACAATTTCAAGGCCAGCCTGGGCTACGTAGAAAGACTCGGTCTCAAAACTCCGAAAAACAAAAACAGGAAATCAGGTTTAGTGTTAAAAACAAACAAACAGTCTAGAAACAACCACAGTACTAAGCTCAAGAATAGATGCAACCGCCCGGGATACAGTGATGGTCAGGAGCAGCACAATGCAGAGAGAGCGCACGCATGTTCATCTGGAG
This sequence comes from Hystrix cristata, assembly GCA_004026905.1. Lineage (NCBI taxonomy): Eukaryota > Metazoa > Chordata > Mammalia > Rodentia > Hystricidae > Hystrix > Hystrix cristata. Next base: position 160,893 of record PVJO010000023.1, read on the forward strand.
TTCACACACATACGTGTGTACACACACACAGCATACACACGTAGGTCTGAACAAATACGTGCACATGTGCTTGCTGCACACAGAGTCCATCTCCCTGATGAGTTTCACCGGCACGGCGATCTGAGGCAGAGCTGATGGGAACTGCACGTTGCAAACAGTCCGTGTCCCTAGGAAGGGTGCTATGGGTCTGAGCCACAAGGTGCCACCTCTGTGTCTGTGTAATGCCACCTAAGTGCTCCTCCTCGCATGACTTGCTGCAGGCTGCCACAGATTAGAGCTATCGATCTGCTCCCTGCAGAAGAGTCTTGCTGCGCGAAAGGAAGGTAAGCGGTGCAGACAGACAGCTCAAGTATCGATCTGCCCTGCTGGGGGCTGTGCTTCTAAATGAGGGCTAGCACTCCTTCACACCCGCTCTGAGGGTCACTGCCATGCATCGGGACGCTGTGGGCGCGGGGGACTGGGCCAGGTGCTGCGGTCTGGCCGCCACCTCCTCTCTGCTGATCACATAGAAACCGAGGTGCCCCGTGACAGCTCCTGCTTTTTAAAAGCACATGGTCACAGTAGCCTGGGGCGGGCACTCTGCACTCCCCAGGGCAAAGCCACAGACAGCTGCTACAGGCCATGTTAAGAACCGTCACAGCAATGTGGATGCCTTCTCAAGAATGCCCTTCTAGTGTCCAAGAGGCTCACCAAATCCAGAAAGCTGCCTCTCATGACAGAAGACAAGAATCTTTCCCTGCTAAAAGCTGGTCCTGCCCTTACTTAACGCCAAATATGTAAAAAATTAGCCCAAACAACATTCTCCTTATGGAAACTGCCATGATTCAACTTACATGACTTTTCAAAGATCTTCCTGCAGAGTTCCATGGGCCCCAAAGCATAAATTCATCCTAAAACGTCAAATAAAATGATAAGTGCATCAAAACAAGTGATTCCTGAAAGCTATGTAAAATGAAGGATTGACGAGAACAGATTAAAGCAGAAAATAAGGACTCTAAAGAAATCAAGCTATGAACAGAATGCACCCTTTAAATGTGTGTTTCTGTGGACATCAAAGCAGAATGGACTCTTGCTTTGATTAAATTCTTTGGGTTAGAAGCCACTCTCGGCAATCAGGGATCTCATTTTGGTGTCCGTTTTAAGTCATCTCCTCCTATGGCCATGGTGAAGACACCTCATGTAACTAAATAAATGGCACTGGAGTCCACTTTCCCCTCATCAGCCATTTCTTCAAATGTTTGTGTTTTCCCTTTCTCCCCACTAATGCACACTGAGTTCTCACTGTGTAGGGAGATGGAGACCGTGAGACAAGGAGAACGTGGACTCCGCCTCGTGGAGAGCAGCTGCTACGCCAGAGTGGACAGAACAACTCCAGCATGGTCAGGAGGTTGGGATGTCACCTGCTCCCGCTGCTCCCCAGCAGGCCTTCCATTCCTCTTGGATCAGGCTGGCTGTGACCTGCCTTGGCCAACAGCTCTGGGCCATCCCAGGTGAGATGGAGAAACCTTCTATCTTCTGCTTGGATCTCCCAGGGAAGAAGTCAGACTGATTTTGGAAGATCTGAGCAGGCCACACAGAGAGGCTGCGGGGTGAGGGATGCCTGGCCAGCTTGCAGCTCTGCCAGCTGCCAGCCGGATGCCAGCCATACACGACACGTGGGAAGAACCACCTCGCTGACCCAGGCCACCTACAGAACCGTGTGAGACTCCCTTCTTCCATCCCTCTTTTAGGAATCGCTGCCAGAATCTCTAGGCTTTACCCCACATGTCTGTGGTCTCTAATGTGAGACCAGTGCTACCACTTCTGTTTATATTTGTCTTTTAATTTCCAATTAGGACATAAATGGAGATTTGCTGAGATTTAACTCATGGCCCTACACAGTACCCTTTTGCTAGGCCACCCCTCAAATTGTCCCGGTCCGGCTCCAAGGGAGGGAGTGGCTGGCAGCAGAGCCCTCGCTCACTTCCGGCACACCATGCTGTACTGAAGTGCTAGGTTCTGTCCTTTAAACAGCATCATCTCTGTGGCTACGGAAGTCTCTCCCACAGGAAGCCTTGCCCCTGTTTCACAGTGTCCTCATAGACACTGCTGAATATAAATATGAATTAACTCATTTTCCTCTTTTCCTTTATGGAAAGACAGACATCTGGATTTAGTGGCCTTTTCTGGGATGGCAAGGGGATAAATTCATTCACTCATTCAATGAGTAGGTATTGAACAAATATTTATTCATGGCAGGTGCTGAGGTTGTATCCAGGTTGGTGTTTACTCAGAAAGCACCAGTATGGCCAGTGTCCTGGGTAGATCTTGCTGTGCCCTCGTCACACTCGATGGCTAAGAATTTCTCCTATCACCTTGGAGGCATCCGTGAAAAGACAGACAAAACTCTTTGCCCTCACATAGTAGCTACAACATGAGGTGGACATGAGCCACAGAGAATATAAGAGCAGGGTGGGTGGTGCAGAAGTGCAGGTGTGAGCAGGTGTGTGTGAGTGCTCCACAGGGCGGGCGTGGACAGCGCCCAGAGTGCAGATGAGCCACGCGGACAGCTGGGAGGAGCGGGCGAGGGCGTGGAGTGCACAGGCCTCCCCTCCAGGCCCTCAGCTTTGACTCTGGCGAGCAGGAGCAGGTCAGCGTCAGCAGAATGCCCTCAACCACCACCTCAGGAAGAGAGACCCCTGCTGTTCCCCGGAGGGAAGGGGACACTGGACAGCACAGTAGAGAGGCACTGCCTCTGAGAAATACAGCAGGGTAGGAAGACCCTGCACAGAAATGCTGGAAAATACCGCCTTCTGGATGGGGAGTCAGCACCCGAAGCTTCAGAAAGCTCTCTGTACCACCAGGGAACCACAGACAGAATTCTGGAAGTTATTTGTAATCTTCCGAATAAAACTTTTATGCATTCTGAATCTGTTCGTTAAAAAAATCTAACAGTGTTGAGTTGGGGGCTGTCGCTCAGTGGCAGTGCTTGCCTGATGTGTGAGGCTCTGGGATTAATCCCCAGCACCACACACTTTTGCACACACATGCACACGTGTGCACACACACATGCACACGCACTGCAACAACTGATCTGACATCAAGGAAGACATCCAACTGTCCAGCTACTGCCACAGGTCCTCGTGGAACTGGTGGCTAAGAGTGAACAGTGAGCACAGACGCTGTGGTCTCGTGGCCAAGACAGCGCTCTGCCCCAGCCCATCTATGTCTCTTCACCAAGTTCTGTTTTCAGTGCTGACACCAAGTATTAAAACAAACCAAGCTGAGGAGGACGCCTTGGAATCTCAGAATCACAGAACTATTAAACCAAGGTTGTAAAAATAAGGCAGCACATTCCGTCCCACTGCACTTGATAAAATACTATTAATATCTTGGTTAAAGTGAAACAGTTTTATCCTACTAAATGTAAACTCATTCACGTTATTACTTACTTTCTCTTTATCACATCCTTCCCAAGCTTACTACTGCATACAGTCTACAGTGTCGTAATGAGTCAGCAGAGCAGAACCTGGATGAGCTTGAATCGATGCACGATGCACGTGGGCCTGGACACACGTGCAGCAAGAAGACTCTGCACACCTCAGGGCCGGGTAGCTCAAGTCCTCACCTGCCGATGTAAAGACTGTGGCAGTCTCACCTCTGTCCCTGCTCTGGAAGGGACAGCGGTAGGACCAACTTCCACCATGGCAGGCTGCTTCCCAAGAGCCTGCTCACAGGAGAAACTGCTGAGCACTTTGGAACAGGCTGTGGGCATTATGTAATCAGCAATTGGTGCAGGAATATCTATTTTTTAAAACATACAAAATTAACAGAAGCACTGTGGTATTTCCAGCCCACTGAGCTCAGACGGCACACACCAAAATACTAAGCAGAGATGCACAAGTGTGACAACTCAGAGCTGTGGCTGAGACTCGTCTTCCCTCATGCTCACACCACCCTCTGCACACACACTGCACACTGAGCGAAGGCTTTCCTGCAGCGTGGGGTGCGTCCTACCTCATGTCTTGGTGAAGAGCCCTAGTGGCTAGGAAGCTTCTTGAGAGCAAGGCCTCCCACACTGTGTGGGCTGAAGAAGAAACACAGGAGTGTGGCTGCCCTGAGTCCCCTGGGGGGTGGAGCTGGGTCCTGGGAGGTTCCACTGGAAGCTGGGAGAACAACAAGGCTGCATCTCACTACAGAGCAGGAGCAAGTACCAGGCCCTCTCTACACTCCTGCATCTGTCTGTTCATCCATCCATCCATCCACCCTCAGTCTGTCTGCGCAGTGAGCACCCCCTGGCAAATCTTATCCCAGCCCTGGGTGCTGGGGCTACAGCAGTGGGCAAAACAAACCTTGTTGCTCAGCACTTTCATCCTGGGGAGAGCAGGGGTGACTGCAGGACAAGGGCTATGGAAACCAGAGCAACTCTGCTTGGAAGGAGAGCTTGCTGTTTGAAGGACTCTCAGACAGAGTCCTGAGGAAGGGGTGGGAGCTAGGAAGAAATGGGGAGTGCAGGGACAGAAGGCCAGGCAGAGCAGCAGCTCCTGAGGCTGCCACCTGCTTGTGGCCAGCGAAAAGGGACACAGTGGAAACAGGCTGAGAATGGGCAGCAACTGGTGTATTCTGAGCTACGATGTGCTGTGATGTCTAATTTGGGGGGATGTAGGGAGACTGGGGTGTAGCAGGGGCTGCGGAGAGGCTGTGGCCAAGCCAGGGGTGAGAGGCAGCTGGATTCTGGCTAGGCTTTGTGGATAAATTAATTTTATATATTCTATAGCCCCTAAATCCTTACAACAATCTCTGAGGGACCGTTTCCCTCATTTGACAGATAAGAAAACTGAAAGAAGATACTGTCCGAAGCCAAAGGACTGGGAATTATTTGAACTAAAACCGAAACACCGTGAGGCCAGCTCCCAAACATCACCCGCTAGCTAGCACGGGCACCGCGACAAACAGGCGCCCGGGGAATGTATCTGGCATGGCGGGAAGCTGCTGCACGGAGGGAAGATGACGTCCGACCAATCTCTGTGGGGACCCTTCTCAGTGTGGATCAACATCTGACCCCGAGTGGGCACACGCGGCTCAGTGGCAGAGTGCTTGCCTAGCGCAGGCTCCATCCCTGCACACCTGGAAAAAGGCCACCAGAAACCAAACCCAAACCCCGCCAGTGCGGGTCCAGTTAGGGACACCGGTGATACTGCTTACCAGGAGATGTGGGAAGGAGCCACACTGTTTCGGGCTCATTCTCAAACAGATACAAGTTTACCATGCGGCATCACTGCCAGTGACAGCTTTAGTTAAACAGCTGTGCACTCGGGTCTGCGCAGGCACGGAGAAGGCCGCCCTGAGCACAGCTGCTCTGCCGCCTCATTAGATCTTCAGGGCCCGGACAGCGATCATTGCAAACTAGTCCGCAGACATCGAACCAGTAAAGAGCACAGCAAGTTACGTTCCAGGAAGCTGGTAAGCTCTGAGGAAAGCACTCATGCCGATCAGAGCTAAACCCAACACTTGGAGGTCTGCAGCCCACAATGTGCAGTGGTCTATGTGAACTCTTTTCCTTTTTCAAACTTTCTACACACTTTCTATGCATTTGTTAAAATTATAGGCCATATGTATCGAAACAATCTGTTTTTGTTCAGATAATTTAAATGCTCTTTTCTAATTTAGTCTTCTGATGTGTATACAGGTTACACATGCAGAGAATCTTTATTCTGTTACAGAGGCATAAACACTATTTTTCCAAATTAATGAGTAGATAATATTTCTAAGACATTCAAAAGAGGCTCTTCTTTAAAGGAGTTAAAAGTTCCAAGAAAATACCTTCAATTTAAAACTGATGTTTCCCCGATATTAACATTGGTTTCTTTGGAGTAGAAATTCAATTTGGCAAAGTCCATCTCATTCAGAGTTAAGTGTGTGGGGAAAATACACATCCTATTGATGTCCTCACAACCAAGCTGCACTCTCAGCAGGAAAACAGAAGCCGGGGACTGTTTCTACCTTCTTGGGGACAAAGTTGCGGTTCAGGCCCCGAAAGGCAGAGCGTAATGGTGGTAGCAGCGGCAGCTCTCCCCATCGGCTCTCCGCCTTCTTTAAATTCCACAGAGGATGGCAGTTTGGATGGAGACCCCAAAATCTATTCTGTCCATCTGTTTTATTATTCTTGGAACAACTGTCAAAAGTTGCCCAGGGATCAAGTTGCAAACATACTAATTTGCCTTTGAAAAGTAGGCCCTGGGGGAATTCTGGAACTCTGCTTATAAATTCAGAATCCCATCAGCCAGGGAGCCTGCCCTGCCCTTTGTGGAGGTATGAGACGTTGCTCTTGCAGGCATACATCTGCCTCCAGGCCTCGATGCACTGATGGACTTGCATCCCACTTCATAGGCAAATGAAGGCAGAACCGCAGGGACTTGGCATCGCGGGGCTGGCTTGTTCCCTGACAAGCAGGCTCTGGGTTTCCATCCCCTTCATGATCCATTGATCGCGGGTGGATGAAAGACCAGAGCTTTGTGCTGAAGAGTTTAAAGGCGTGAACGCAGCAGAGGGACACACATTCTGTACCCTTTCATATCCCGGCACCAAACAGGAATGTGGTAGGCTGAAATGAAGCATCCAAAGAAATAACATGAAGTGAGATGGAAATCATAAGCCACTGAACTCTGTATTGTGTCATTTTCGTGGTTCTATGAAACGCCAACAAAAAGATCATTTGGACATTTAGAATATCAGATGTGGGTTGGGGAGAAATAACGAGAAACATCCAGAGAGGTTCTATTCAAAATCACGTGGCGTTTGGGGGCAGGCTACTCTGCTGGAAGCTGTCGCAGCTGTGCACTTCTCAAGCCGCCTACCTTCAAATCCTGTACCTCGGTGTGCACACAAAAGCCGCAGAGGTGCGCTCAGGCCCTGACCACCCTTCAACGCACAGGGCCTCAAAAACCTGTCTGAAGCGTAATACTGCGTGCCCCAAGTTAAGAGCTGGTATAAAATTCCTGAGTAGGAAGCAGGAGAGTACCCTTTCGAGGCTAACATGATGGCATTTGGGTTGTCCTCACTCATGGATTAGCCAAGAAGTATTCTGCTTTGATTAAAAAATTTGCTCCAGTGTGTTGCAAAGGACTCTGGCAGGGAACCTGCTGGGCGCTGCTGTGGAGGCGGCGGACAGGCACAGAAGGTCTCACCAGTTGGACTTGCTTGCTTTGTCCTTCTTTGGCTTTGCATACTCTCTTATTTTAATAAGGCATGTATTATCCCTTTTAGAGATTTGAATAACAGAGTCTCACTTTCAAAATACTGCTCATAATCCTGCAGTCTCCGACATGTTCTGCGGATGCCATTGATGGCATTCTGTCCTTTTAAATGGGACGATAATTAGTAAACTGAAATTCGATTAATGGTGGATTAGGAGGTTCTGATGTCTCCCTGCAATGTGGCATTTCAGTCTGTGGGCACTGGAAGAGACCTTCTCTAGGAAACTTATTCCTTCCCCTTTCCAGAATGGGAAGACGTGTTTAAAGTCCTGACTTTTACATAGAGAATTCAGTCTGGACCCAACAGTTTGTGATGTAAGATTAAGAGTGTTTTTTTTTTTTTTTCCTGTTTTGTATTTGTTTTTCAACTCTGAAGCTGAAGCCAATGAATTAACCACTTAAGAGGAAACAAAATAAAACAGAAATGCAGTTCTTCCTCTCAAGATGCCCCGGGTGAGTCTCGCCTGGTTCTGTTGGGGTAACCTGGCTTGGATAAAGGGTTCTGATGGTCTCTGCTCCCACAGGCGCCACACAGCATTTTGAGAACTTCTTTGAAAACAAAGGGCCTTTCTGGTATGAGCATCAATGTCTGTGGAAACTGCCACGAGACAGTTCGAAGGAAAACTTTAAAATCTGTACTCCTCAGTGCTCCTTAAAAGTGAAGGGTAGGGAGTCTCTTCCAGTTGCGTTAGGCTGGTAATGGCCAGATCTGTGCTATGCTCAGTGGCCAGATGATTCCACATTTCTTCCTTGCCTGTGTTTTAAAATTCATAACCTTGTTTGCCCACTGCTGAACAGTGTGGAAGAATCGGGAATAATGGCTCCCTTTGAAGCTCTGTCATTCCCAAAGTAACTGTCTAACTGCTAAAGCAATGCTGTCATGTACGGAATGACCTTTTGCTCTTTGAATATTCAGACATTAATACATGTGAAATGCCTAGAAATCCTGGGGCACTAGAGCAGGTAAGCAGGGTTAGCCAACACCCTCTCACATGGGTTTGACATGACGGCCATTTCCACTTTTCTAACAGCTTTCTAATAGCAAAATGTATTTGGGAACAACAGTGGAATTTGTGTCATCATGACCGAATGATTACGTGCAAACCCAGGATTCTTCTGGGGCCCAGCAGGCTTCTGGTCCCTATGGAAACGAAGCCTCGGACATTGTCCTCCACTCAGCTGGAGGATGAGGCCTGAGGCTTTTGTGCTGAGATTTCTTCCACCACCTTCCCGCAAGAGACCCTAGTGCTTCCTCGGACTCCCTTCTAATTCAGATGCAAATTAATCTCTCTGGCTGATTACACTTCCCTTAAAGCGACTGACAAATGCAGCTGTAACCAGAGTTTGTGGACTTTCCAACAAGTGACTTCAGCTGTCAGTATTTGCGTGCTTGGCCTGCCCTGCCCAGTGAGGTCTCAGAGCTCACAAGCTTGCTTTGGGCGATGCAGGCGTTTTATTTACGTGTATGAAATGTACACACAATTGGGGGGGGGGCGGCTCCAACAACCTCCAACCAGTCCCTGGGTCTGAGAACACTGATCCAGCCTTTCTACCCCGTTCTGGGAGAGAAGGTCATTCCCTTGGCAGGAGGCCAGGGCTCTGAGGGCAACATTACCTGTCTCTCCTGCTTCTTTCCTGGCTGTAAGTTTTTGACTTAAAAATGTTTGAATTCAATGTTTTTCCCCAAAACTAAACATATTTATGGCTCTAAAATATGGTATTACTGAACAGACTTCACGTCTTTTTTCACTTTTCTCGATAAGAATCCATTAATTTAAAAATCAAACATAAAGCCACCATTCTGATTGTTAAGATTCTCACATAAATGCCCTTCAATAACTTCTTGGGGCGATAATGGAAAAATTGTTTACTTATTTATTTTTGGTGGTGCTGGGGATGGAATTTAGGGCCTTTGGCCAACAAGGCAAGCAGTCTGCCACTGAACTACACCCTCATCTCAGAACTACTGAAACATTATAAAAAGAAATATGAAAAAAGTGCCCCTTCAATGAAAAGAAAAATTCACATAGAATTTAATTACTCAGTAAAAATTCTCCTTTCACCCTTGAATACTGCTATGCATTTTCGCCAATCTAGTTCATTCAAGAACTCTACTCAGCACCTACTGCCTGCCAGGTGCTGTTCTAAGTGTTGATATAGCTGTAAACCAAGCCTTTATTTTTTTTTAAAGGTCTTAATATGTATACATACACAGACGTATCTACATTTTATATGCAGAGCTACATTTCAACTCAGGCAAGTAGTTTTCAATTCTGAAAAAAAACATGATTTTATAAAGCATGGTTTGTTTCTGTCTTCTGTTTTTCCAAAATGATTTTCATTAAGTCAGTCTTTGTCTCCACCCCTGTCTTCGCACACACGTGCACGTGCATGTCCCTCAGTGTGAGGAGGTACAAGGAGAGGGACCTGGGCAGAATGGAAACCCCACCCTCCCCGACAGGATAGCAAGGACCCCAGTGCATCCGAGTCAGGGAGGGCAGGATCCACCCCAGGGAGGGCGGTGTGTGCAGTGGCGAGCACAGAGTGATGGGGTGTGCCACAGGACGGGTCTGCAGAGTGGGCGCAGCACAGCCCATGAAGGCTGGGCCATCCAGGGTGCTCCCCTAGGTGCAGCTTCAGCCTGGTTTCTTCGCACGTTGTTAGGATTATGACAACTTTTCCTGAGGAGATCGCCTTTCGTCTAACACTGAGAAGTCACTTTACAGCAAAAACAGCCAAGTTACAATTTCCGACACACCTCGGTTAGTGGGCGGCCAGCCTTTCACATGTGAGGGCCTTCTCCAAGTCACTGTGGAGGAGCAGTTTCCAGCTCTTGTTTCAACACCTACAGTAGTAAGAAATAGCTACTTCCAGAGACTCAGTTCCACAGTCAGGGGTTTCGGTTTTTACAACTGGGGTTTGGAACTCTGTTATACTTGGGTCCAGGCTGGTAACACATGCTACACTCACAGGTAATACTGCCTGGACTCCCACCTCGGGCCGAGCACGGTCCCACCATGGGGCACCATGATGGTGGTGCCAGGTCTTAGCACTGGGAAGACACAAGGCAGGGACCTGTGAAGAGGCCAACTGCTACCAGCAGAAAAGGACACCCAGTAGGGTTTGATGTTCTAAATCTCCAAGAGAAACAATAATAGTAAAAAACCCTAGATTCTTAAAAGTGCATACTCTGAGTTTTCACCATGGCCTGCACATTGTAAACTGTGCTCTGGTAGTACGGGGAGGCCACCTCCAGCTCAGACAGGCCCATCTGGAGCTGGATTTGGTCTGCAGGCAGCTAGGTGTCCCTCGGTTGTCTGTGTCTACCCTGACACTGAGCTAAAGCTGCTTCCTAGCTGCTCTGTGCACCGGTCCCAGTTCCGCAGGCCGGTCTGCTATTCGAAAACCTCCAGGCTCTGAGGACGATCCCTTCTGGGCTCTGTGGCTCCCGGATACCTGAGGCACCACGGTCACGATTTCTCTGGACCGGCTCCAGGAGCTGAGGAGACCTCACACTTCTTGTGCTCCTCTCATAGGACGTTGGTGTATGTCGCCCTGTGGTTACCTCCAATCTGTTGTTCCCCAAATCCCTGGATGTTGTTCACAAATGCACGATTTACATCCTACCCTCTCGAGTCTCGTCTTGGTTTGTGTCTGGAAGTCTCATCTGTGGAAATATTCTGACTTCGTCTTGGATCAAAGTAATTCACCTTTTTTTCTTTCTTGCAAATGATAGTCTGATAAATATGTTCTAGACCTCTGCAAAAGCTGCTGCTAAGACTGCTGAATGAAGAGAGGTTGGGCAGGCCGCGGCAGACGGGCCACAGTGGACGCAAGGCTGCCAGCTGACTGGGGCTTAAGAGGGAATGCACTTCAGCTCCACTACAATGAGGTCACCCAGCTCTCAGGGCCCACGGTTCTCACGTCTGCCAGAGAATCGTGGTGCTTCACATTTTACCAAAGTTAAGATTTATATGTATAAGCTTTGGCTAAGCTCCGAAAGTCACCTTACTAAACACAGTGATTATGTCGGATATGTGAACACTTTCTTCTCTGAAGCCTCAGAGCTATTTAACAATTTAACCTAACAATTCTTGTAACACCCCAAACCCATGCTTTAACTCTTTTTGAAAATGAAAATACTTTCCTGCTTCTGGTTTTGGGTGCATCCTTTATTCAACATGATTTCTTAAAAAACAAAAACAAAATGAAGATGTTTGGAGATCTCTGGTGTGTAACTGTTGTGTAGCCTGGTGTGGGTGGCCCCGAGGTGGGGCCCTCCTGGCGGGCCAGTTCTCCATTATGACATCCTCAGTGATCTCTGCTTCAATCCACTAAGACCTTTCTGTCCCTTCCCATCTGAAGGGAATGAGACAGTATTGGAAGATGGAGACTCACAGGGACACGGGCCTTAGTATGATCTGTTAACAGCAGGGCCAGGAGCACCAACCTTAATTAATTACATTGCAGTACTAGGGATTGAACCCAGGGTCTTCACACTGAGCTATTTCCTCATCCCTTCCTTATTTTAGCTTCTATTTTGAGACAGAGTATCGCTAAGTCACTTAGTCACCCAGGCTGGGCTCACACTTGTGATTCTCCTGCATCACATCAGGCTCCCACACTGCTGGGATTACAGGTGTGCATCATGTCTCCCTCCTCCCTTCATCTAAACACAGGGGCCCCTTCTTACGCAGCTACTTTGGCTGTACTTCCATGCCTCCCCTTTTTCTTTCGCAGAGAAATAACTAATTACATAATTTAAAAACCCCTGCTGTTGACATCTCCATTCCTCGCCCCGCTGCAGTTCTGGCTGAGGTGGGGGAGGCGGCCATGCCTTCTGGACTCTTTGCTTTGTGTCCCAGGTGATCAGGGGCTCTTCATGCATTTTTCTCCCATTCGCCTATAAACTCTAGTCCAAACTCATCACTTTCTGCAACACTCACACACACAAATCCATTCTTTCTAATTGCTGAGAATAAGATCCCAAATAGTTTTCCTTGTTTGTTTGCAGTCTGAGAGCTGAGATTGTTTGTCAGCGAAGAATTTATCAAATGCTTGTTGTTTGGTAAAATGTGCCTTAGAGCCAACAGGAGCAGAAATCCTCCACTACAAGTGTATTTTGCTTATGGGGTCTTCAGAAACCGGGCTCAGACAAGCCTTTTCCCTCCCTTCCTTCTGGGGGCTGATGCATCCTGGCCTGGGCTCCCACCACCCAGGTGCCACCGGTGCGTCTCGGAGCCCAACCCGGAGCGCGTGGCTTTCTTTCCAGTGCTGCTACTTGGGCTCTCCTTCGGTAGTTCAGTTCTAGGGCCTCTTACACCGAGCTCTGCAGGGGAAGACTCGGCCTCTGAATGCAGTGATGGAGAGCCGCTGTAGGCTGTGTCCAGTCTGCTGAAGGTGACCCACCAGTTCTGTCCTCTGTGCCGTGCTCTTCTGTGAAACCAGCCTGTCTTAGTCACTTTCTCGTTGCTGGACACAACACCTGACACCCACACTTAAAGGAAAAGAAGATCGTTTTGGCTCAGGTTTCAGACCACGGTTGGCCAGCTCCAAAGAAACATAGCGGAGGGCCCTGGCAGAAGAAAGCTGCTTCTCTCAGGGCAGCCAGGAAGCGGAGTGAAGGGAGGCATCAGGGAGGGCGACGCACCCTTTCCAGCCATGCCCCCAGTGACCACCTCTTCCAAACAGGGCCCACCTCCCAACACCAATCAGAGATGACTCCATGATCCAAGCACTCTCACAACACAGGAGGCTTGGAGGGGCCGTTTCAGATCTGAACCATGACATCATCTTTCCCTTTCCTCAGTCCCTCTCCACCTCAACCTCCTCTTTCCAAATCCACTCTAGACGCTCCAGAGATTCCTGTGTATAATTCTCTTCCCTAAGAGACAGAGGGAGGGGAGGGGGATGAAAAAAGAATTAAGATGTGTTATGTGCACGTACCAACTCCCCAAGAGGAACGCAACCATTAGATGCTGCAGACATGTGCTAATGAAAGTAATTTAGAAATTCTCTTCCCTAATCACCATCCACGTGCTGGCAAATCCAGCAGGTTCCACGTGGAATCAACCCAGCTCCCGTGTCAGTGTCACAGCACGCCTGCCAGCCCCTCACCTCCGCCTCCCCCATGTGTGTGCACACATCCTATCTCTGCTACTTGAAGCACCTGCTGTTCTCAGAGGCGAAGAGTTCTTCCAGAGCTGGACCCACAAGCAAATACTGTCCCTGATTTGAACTTCTTCAGTCATACTTCTGTTCGTAGTGGCTAGGACAGTGCTTGGCACAGGCAGCGACACCACATATGTTGAAAAATGCAGAACTGGTTCTATATGGCAAAATACAACCCAAGGTTCAACCTCCTTTCTGAAGTGTAAGGAGATGAATGGAAGAAATTAAAGGTCTGCCTGGGAAGTAGAATGAAAGATCCCATTGGTGGAGAAAGAAACAGGGTTTCTACAGCTTTAGGGAGAGGGGCTGTGTTTACAGATGCGCACACTGGGAGCAGATCCTAGCAAGGAATGATACTGTGAGCCGGGCTCTGAGAGGCTCTGGCATTATCAAGTCTATCTGTTAACTGAAAGCCCAAGTAAATCTCTCTTGTAAGAGAAGGAGGCAGGCACCAAATTACTTTTCCTCAGGCAGCCCAGTTGCCCATCAGATGCTGATAGTTCCAGAGACTGGAGGTGGTGAATGCCATCGAGACTATTGTTCTATTGAAGTGGACGTTTATTCTAAAAAGCCGCCATCTGTCTGATTCAGGGTGAACTCCCCTAATGGGCATGCTGCATATTGTGCAGCAACCCTTTCCCAAAGCGAGTTATCTGACAAGGGCATGAAAGCCCTGCTCTAATGGTCTTGGAAACTTCATCAGCTGAGCAGGGTCTCACTTTGGAATCCTCAACTGGCTTGGGAGCCGTAAACACAGAATGTGGCAGGCTTCCCGTTTACAGCACTCTCGGCGCAGGAAGGGGCCCTGCTTGGCCAGGAGGGCTGCGAAAGCAGATGGCAGGTGAGGTGGCCCCCGTACTCAGAAGAGCAGTGGCCACAGGCTCCACTTGACAGAGCTGAGTGAGCCCACGGAGGAGGCCACAGGAGAACTCGGGGTGGGCAAGTGGGGGCGGCGCTGGGCTTAGACGCTAAGGAGGGTGCTTTCCAAACACAGCCCTACTGTGTTCACTTCTTTTTTTGTTTTCATCACATAAAACAATGGTATTTTTCAGTCTTCTGTATACTTCTGCTACAGAGTTCCAACTGTTTGATCGGTTAGCCAAGAGAATCCCAAACAAGAACTCCTTTGATACTGATTCTAAACTGGATTTACTGAAAAAAAAAAAAGCCCAAAAGGCAAATTTGTTCCAGCAATGCCCCAAATCCTCAGCTTAATCAGAAACTGTATTTTCTTGAACATTATCAAACAAAATTCCTACGTAACTAGGCACATTTCTACTGCTAGTTAAGTCTTCCGTCAGAGTGAGTCCTGACTGACTGGACCCGCAGCAGCTCCGCTGGCTCTTTTCTTCCTGCGTCACCAGGTTCGACGTCTGGCTATGTATGGCTGACACAAAACAGCAACCCCCCAGCCCAGGGTCTCCAGATGGTCTGAACTACAGGACATATTCTCTGTTTGCAGAACAGTCATTCTGACCCCCAGGGAAGGAGAGACACTGAGGAGGAAGGAGCAGCTTCGCCTGTTCAACTTAACAGTTGTAATCCAAATATGGTGGCACCTTGCTACTCATCACTTCCTGGTTCTGGGAGGCATGATGGGTACCAAACAAACAGTTTTGGGTTGCAAAGAGGAGGAATGATGCCAGCATGTTCTAGCCTGCACATCAAGTACCAAACAAATGACAAGTAGTGGTACAAAATTTTTGCGTCAAAATGGTTGAGTCTCAAACTTGGTGAATTTTAAAGCTGGTGAGCACCAAGTTGTGAGGCATTAGCAAGAAAATGGGACCCAGGGCTGCCCGTGCAGAATGGCTCGGACTGCCGAGGGCATTTCCCTCTCTGTCAACACTCGCCGCCACACCTGGTATCTCCAGAAAACAGTGATAGTTCTCTCTCAGGCTTTGGTCCTTTCCTCTGAGGTGGTATGCACAGCTTGAGGGACGGCGCTCTTCCTTACAGACCTTGGTTACCAGCCCGCCGGGTTTGCCAAGGGATGAACTGCTGGGCACTGGGAGGGGACTGACCACAAGGGTGCAGTGGGGCTTCGCGGGCATATGGCCTGAATGCATCGCGAAGTGGGTTCCCCCAGGACTGCACTTTTAGGGGAGCTGGTTGTACTGGGGTCACACTTTCCTGCCGGGTGGAACTTGCTTTGGAAGCAGAAAGAAAGCAACGGTGCTGGAAGAAACCCAGCCACCCAGGGACGCTATGCCATCTCATTGTGTCGCCCCCGTGGGAGCTGGCCACTCACTCCATAGACATAACACAAGGGAACGGGGCAGGGGGACTGCAGGGTGATCCGGAGTCTCCTTCCTTACCCAACACTGCATGATGGTGGACAGCAAGAGCAGAGCCCCTATACACAAGGGGCAGAATGCCCGCGGGGAGGTGGCTCCGCATGGCGTTTCCTACTCACGTGCTAAGGACAAAACACACCTGCACGGTGAGCTGTGGAATGTGAATTGTGTCACTTCAGGGATTCCACGTATGAGTTATAGAAGTTTTTAGATTTGCACATTAAATGGCTTTGCATAATCTAAGACGAATGATGAAGTTATTCAAATTTTTAATATTCTTTTGCCTAGAGTGACATTAAACAGCAATATAAAAGTGCTGTGCCATAACAAGTCAGGAGTGTGCAGAGGAATGGGAAACACTTTGTACTCTGCCTTTAGCAGCAGTCCCTTCTGGGGAAGGAGCACCATGTCTCCGCTCAGCCCTGGACTGCAGGTCATGCTGCCTGGGCGGCTCTAGCTTTGACCAACATACTACTGGCCTCCAGCCCCTACAGAGGGCACAGGCTGGGGGGTGGCCCCTGCACACCCTTCCCCCTGCTGCCCTTCCATTAGGGGTCCTGGCTGTTCACCCCAGGGTGCCCTATGAAGATGAGACCTTCTGAGGTATGCAGGAGGAGGAAGAGTCAGGAGGCTTCCTTGGGGACCAGCCAGAATAGCAGCTCTGACAGAGCTGGCTCTGGGTCCATCCCAGGCACCCTGAGACTTGGGCTGGTCTCCAATCTCTCCAGCACACATGCTCACCACTCCCGAGCAATGAGTCTTATGCGCGCTGCTGGGATGTTACCTCCGCCCTTGGAGGAGAGCTTCTGTCTACCTTCCAACCTCCACCCGGACGCTCTACCGTCTGAGAGGCCTCCTCTGCTTTGACCCTTGTTCCCTCAACTTTCTATTTCCTTTTTTCACAGAACTACTCTCCATGAGCACACACATTTCTAGTGTGGCTTCTGAAGCACGCAGCCCAAGAGCTGGCTTTCCTGTCCCTGCTCCTAGTACCGACCTGGAAGATAGTCCACAGGAACTGTGTTTGGTAAAAGAATATCCATAACTAAATGCCTAGTATCAGGCTAGGATATTCAACGTTCTCAGTGTTCAAATCTGAGACACATCAATGAAGCAGCAATTCTGGACATGAGCTATGATGAGATGAAACAGGCTAAAGAATGTGTGGGCCTTGATGTTTTCATGAGACATTAAAAAAGCAATTACTTACAAATAACCCTAGCCAGGGACATTGTGGAGCTTTAAAAATTAGGTATACCTAAAAAAACCAAAAAACACGAAAAACTATTATGTATTAATTTTTCCTCTTTAGTTCTTCTGTAGATAGAAGTTAAAGAAGAGAGCAGTTAAATGGTTGCAAAGTTTTTCACATTAATTATAGCTCTATAAAATTATGCATGTTTCTTATTTTAAATAATTTATTTCAATAGCACCAATTAAATTTACTCAAAGAATTAGACAAAAAAATTTAAAAATTTTATAATGATCAATATGATAGGTTTTGTTACTTTTTTGTTCCTAATTTCTGTACCAAGTTGTCCTCTGAGATGTCAAGGGAACTATTTTCTGAGTTAAAATTTTAGAGTAGAGCACTTACAAAACTACGGTGGCATCAGTAGTGTTGCTCATGTGCACATCGGGCCTGGGATTGCTGGGAACCTTTTTAAAGTGATGCTGAATACTATGCTTTGAATTTTAAAAAATAGTGTTTTCCATACACCCCATTAGTCCAATAGTGCCATATTAATTCTCACTGGAGAAAGCAGCATTCAACAAAATAATACAGCATTTATTTTATAATGAAAAGTTTGGTAAGCAGAGAAGTGTTTGTGACAAAATCAACAGAATTTTCTCATTTGTAAATGAATCTGTGCCTTGGTTCATCAGACGTGATGGACAGGTGCCCCTCATACCCTAGCTGACCGCAGGCAGCCGAGCCAGGAGTGAAGAGGTCTTGCTCTTTCTAACAGTACAGAAGATGAAAACTGCGCGCTGATGGCCAGACTGACACCAGCCCTAAGATGAAGCTGGAGTGCTGTGGCAACCACTTTGGAGACCCTGTCCCCGCACTCACCACCAGCCTGGACAAAGCAGGGGAGAGTGCTGGAGGGAACACGGCTGCCTGGCCCCGGGGGAGGGACCAGATGGGACCTAAGAGCTCTTTTCCACCACTAATTTCTATGATAATTCTCAGTTGCCACATGGCATATGTATTTTTTAAATCTAAAGGCGGAATCAGTCACTGAAGTGGCCAGGGTTTTAATGAAAGGTATTTTTCACAAACTGTATCTATTCTCATGTGATATTTCTCACCAGCCCTCTGCCCGCTGGCAACCCATTGCTTACAATTAGGATGGGAGAAGTATAAGGAGAGAGGTCAAATACAATGTAGGTTTTTTTTTTTTTTTATCATTTTCAGTACCAATTAGGAACAAAGAGACTCTTAAATTTTGTTAGGAGGTCAGATTTTTTTTGTTGCAATTTTATGATGCCACTCACCTTAATCTTTTTCTTATAATTAGACTCATGCTTGGATTTAAGGATTATAGCCAATTAATGTTTGAGAAAAAAATTAGAAAAGCAAAATTTCTTCTGCTTTTAGAGGCAAGATAAGGAACCGGAGGAAAGAATACTAATGACCTGGGAAGAGTACAGGATGATTTCTAGCCGTTCTTGCCGGTCCAAACACACTTCATCTGGGATGCCTTTTCCTTCCTCCCAGTGAGACTCCATGCTCCCTCCACTGACTTTTCAGAACTCTGTTTGCACTTCTCAGGTGGCACCTGCCACGTCCTTTGATTTATTAGAGTCAGCTCATTTGCTTTCAACTTCTGGGAGGCACCCTGGATGAGCCCAATACATTTTGCTCGGCATTCGTCCCATCCACGGTAGACTGTGGCCCCCAGGGAGGAAGAGGAAGAGCCTGGACCTGGGAGGAACATCCAAGAGGCCGGGGCATCCCAGGACAGTCACAGCTTCTCAGACACTCACTTCTGGGAGTAATGTATCGGAATAAACTGTCCCTAAGCTTCACGCAGTTTAATATAGATCAACAAGCGGCATGGAAATCACAATATTATTTCCAACGCAGCCCAGCACAATTCTCTCTTCTCTTTTCAGCTCAGGTTTGATACTTACCTTTCATGAAATACTGCCAGGAATCTGGGTGTGGGAGGGTTTGTGAGGAGCACACAACGCAAAAGATACAAGCTCTGGTAAAGCGGGATGAGGCACTTCACAGCCCGGCTGGCGTTGATGCATGTGGCACAGATGAGGCTTGGCAGCAGCTTCCCACTCACGATGGCTCCGTCGAACAGAGGCCCAAAAAATGGCACCTGGGAATTCAAAATGGAAAAGCAGTTTTCAAACACTGTCTGGCAAGAGTCCAACCAAAGAGGAGAGCAGATGACTGGCACCTAAAATCTGGAATGGACAAGGGGCTGTCACCCGCAGTGTGAGAAACCACAGCCCTGTCTTTTCTATCAAAACCTCCATCTTAAACTCTAGTCCATGCTGGGCTGCCCCCCTCCACCCCTTACACCAGGACTCAGCTGAGACTCCGGGAATACGACTGACCACAGAGGACAACTTCTGAATGGCCAAGGACTTTCAGCTCCCCATACCTTCCCCTTAGCACCCTGCCAGGATCCCTTCAGGCCCCCTCTCCTGCCTCTTAAACTAGCCAATCCAGATAGATCGTGAAGCTTCAAACCAGCCAATGAAGAGGTCAGCTGCTTCTCATGCATTAGAAAAAATAAAAGGTGTCCATTGCTGTGTCTCTGGGTGCCTGCTACCTCATGCTAGAGTGTGCTCATTCCCTTCTGCAGAAGTAAAAGGCCTTGTTGAGACGTCTTGGTGTCTGAGTGCCTTATTAACTTGCTGACAAACTGAATCTGGGGCAGTATTCCCAACAACAGAATGGATGCTGGCTGTCACAGGACACAGACTGAGGACTTTTGAGTGGAGGATAGCAGGACTGCTCCAGAAGGCCCCTGTGTAAGGAACTCTCCAACAAAACTCTGAATGGCAAATTATCACCCAGGTTTTTTTTTTTTCCTGTGTTGTCATTTCTAGGACTGGCATGACTCTAAGTACTCACATCATGTAGATTATTAGGCACAGGACACAGATGGAATTGGTAACGTTCCTGCCATGGAGCAGATGCATGTGACCAGTAAAGGAGACAATGACCAGCACTGTTAGTAACTGCACCATGCTATGTACAGTCCTCATTCTTCTCAACTTTCCCCCTCTGCTGCCACAGTGCTGCCTCATCCTCATTTCCTCTTACTTCTTTAATAGATAGAGAGAACTGGCTGTCCTCTGCTGGACCCATGTCCATCCTGGGGGCGATCCCCAAAGTCTTCCTGCCTGTCTCTTGTGGATCTCTCTCTTTCTTTCACCCATTAATATTTCATTAATTCTACTTCACAAAATATTTATTACATGATAGACACTGTTCTGTTCACTGGGTACACAGCAGTGAATGATACAGAAGTCCCCAATTTCATTGAGCTTAGAGTTTATTGTAGAATTCAGCTAATAAACACTATAAACACGTAGAATGTATGTGTTATATATTAAAAGTGTTAAGGTGAAAAATGAAGAGAAAAGCAACAGGAACATTTTTTGTATTTCCCAATTAGGTCAACTGTACAGGGAAGGCTGTAAGAGAACGTGACATTTCAGTGAGAATCCACAGGAAGTGGGGGACAAACCATAGCTAGGAGGTCACCTGACAATCATTCTAGGCTGTGGGAAGCAAGTACACAGGCCTGTGGGTGGACAGGAATAACAGCAAGGAGGCCACAGAGAGAGCAGGGAGGAGGAAGAGGGCATGAAGGAGGCGGGAAACAAGGAGTCTCTTGATTTCTGCTCTGAGTAAGACAGAAGCCTTCTGGAGGGCTTTGAGGAAATGCGGACACAATTTAACCCACATTTTAAAGGCAATGTTCTGGCCACTGTGTTGGGAAAACTGCAATGGGAAACCCAACTGGGGAACCGATGAATAATCCAGTAAGAGATGGATGATGGCTATGGTGGACTTATTGTGGTCAACTTGAGCCAGAACACTCAGCTGGACTGAGTTGGTGTGATGCTGGGCGTAGAGGATCCACCTGAGGATTGTTGTTGAAGCAACGTAAATGAGAACGGGAGCAGAAGATAGTTGCCAGCTGTTTCCCAGGAGAAGCTCTGCTGCAGCTGGTTCTCCTGAAGGGCACTTGGCTGTTCTCATCGAAGAAGGAGCTCGGAGCCTTGCTGTGGTCGAAAGATGGCTGCTGTTGCTTCGGGAGCGCTCTGGTCTTCATCTCTGCTGCGAGCATCGTATTCTGGTTCCAGTAAAGATTTCTTCAGCCATCATCTGCAGACATGGACGTATATGGGACAGTGCTGTGGGCTCCCAGCCCTTGACTGGATCTTTTGGGTCTCCAGTGCCTTGATAGACATTCAGCACTCTTCCTGCATTTGACTTGTGGGTGAATGTTGTAACTTACAAATGCCCTGTATTAAATCTGCTCTCTTACAAACCACTGACTCTGAAAAGCTAACTAAGACAACAGCCTAGAAGAGAATGGTGAAGCAGTGGCTTTCTGGGTCAACACGTTCTGAAGGTTGAGCTGACAGTACTTGCGGGGGAAGGTTGATGAGGAAGGAGAGAAAAAGAGGCACCAGAGGTGGTGCCGTAATTTCTGGCCTGGCAGCCAGAGACTGGGGCTACCTTTCTCCGACACAGAGAAGACAGAGAAGGTCCTTCCCAGCTCACTCTGGGACGTGCTAACTGAGAGAGGCCTGCTCAATATCTGCAGTGACGTGTTGAGGAGGCTGTGGCTAAACCAGGCCAGAAGCCGAGGAGGCCTCAGGCACACATACAGAGTTAAGAGTTACCCATCTGCTGATGGGATGTCTAGCTGTGAGACTGTGTGATGCCTCCAAAGAAGAAGAGAAGAGCTCAAAGACTGTATCCTGCGGCCTTCCCACTCCTGAGGCTGAAGACCTGAGAAATGCCGAGAAAGGCGTAGCAATGATGGGAGGTGGAGCACTGCCCCAGTGAGCAGCAGCGTGCTGGGCACCAGCTGGGGTGCAAACATCTGCTGAGGGAGTCAGAGTCATTAATGTTTCACACAATTTAAATCAATGAGTGCACATCTCCAGCCCAGGTCTTCGGCTTTCCCCCAGGAACCATTTGTAAAGCACCTTTTCTGTGGTTGGCATGGCGGGGGGGGCACCTTGGGATACAACGGTGGGTGAAGGACAGTCTGTCCATCAGGAGCAGACATGACAAGGAAACTAGTGACTAACATTCCTTAACAAAAATGCAACAGTCCTTTACTAAGTGAAAGCAAACGAAATCTAGCAGCACACAAAAGGACAACAGATCTCGACCAAGTAGGACTGGCTATAAGAACTCAAGTCAGTTTAACAAGTTCCGGCCAGCTTGAGCCTCTGCTGGTAGAGGCATGACTGTCCCCGCCCTGTCCCCGCCCTTCCCTGCCGATGGGACAGTCACGCCTCTGCCACCAGTGGCTCAAGCCGCCTGGCAGCGAGACCTACAAATCATGGCCCCACTGTGAACGGGTTAATACTCATGAATCCATCGATGTAATTTATCACATTAATAGAATAAAGGAAAACAACTACACGACCTTCTTAATAATTTGGAAGCACTGTATAAGATTTTATCCTCATTCATGATTAAACAAATAAAAGAGTAAACACTCCCAGCAAAATGGATAACAGGGAACTATCTCAATTTAACAGTATCTGACAGGAAAAAAGACAGTAACATAATTAATGCTGAAATATTACATGTTTCCTCCTAAGGATCTGACAAGGCAAGGATGTCTACATTCACCTCTCCCAGGGAATATCTTTTCAATGAAGAAAAATAAGAGAAAGAAAGAAAAAAAGAAAACAAAGAGGAGAAAGAAATGAAATTATTTTGCAGATAACGTGATTTTGTTCATGAAAAGTCCAAAAGAATTTACCTAGAATAAGTGAATTATTAAGTCACAGGGTACAATGCCCCTCAAAGCAATTATACTATACTTCCATATAATATAAGTATTACATGTAATTATTATGTTTATATATTGTATTGCATTTATTATATTTATATTACTGAATGTTAGCAGTTAACAATTGGAATATGGCATTTTAATAGCATACAAGATTAAAATTTGACAAAAGATGTACAAAATATCCAATCTCAAAACTACCAGTCAGTACTGAGAGAAATTAAAGACAACCTAAATAAGCCAGGTGCAGTGGCTCACACCTGTAATCCCAGCACCCTGGGAGATCGAGGCAGGAGGATTCCGAGTTTCAGCCCAGCCTGGCTAATTTAATGACTGAGTGAAACCCTTCTCAAAAAAATTTTTTTTAAAGGGCTGGGGATCTAGCTCACTGTGAAGGCCTTGGGTTCAATCCTTAGTACTACAAAAGAAAAACAAAAAAAGACAAGCTAAATAAACGCAAAGATGTACAACTTTCATGAACTGGAAGTTTTGATGTTATTAAGATGTTAATGCTTCTGAAATTGAGCTATAGATTCAAATATAAATCCAAGCAAAATTCTAGCAGGC
Source organism: Hystrix cristata (assembly GCA_004026905.1). NCBI lineage: Eukaryota > Metazoa > Chordata > Mammalia > Rodentia > Hystricidae > Hystrix > Hystrix cristata. The sequence continues at coordinate 184,179 of PVJO010000023.1, forward strand.
TTCAAAAAAAAAAAAGATATGGACCAGGTGATTCTAAATTTATGTGGCACATTTATCAATTAGCTAAGATGACTTACATTACCTGACTTCAAGAAACACCATCAAGAGAGGCACCAGGACAAACACACAGAGGGAGCCACATGCACGTGGTGAGCAATCTATGACAAAGGCAGCACATGGATTCAATGGGAAGGGGACAGTCCGTCTCAGCAGAGACTCTGGGCTCCTGGAGAGCCCAGCAAGAGTGTACCTCGCCCTCCGCCTGGCACACACCCACAGCGACAGAGACGAGACCCCGGAACGTCCCGGCTGACGCCACGCAGCTCCTATGTGGAGACACGAGAACACCCTGGGAACCGCGGGACGTGCAAGGACATCTCAGGACGGGCTCACTGCCTTGCCCAAGGCCTGGACTTAGGTGTGGGCCAGGCTCTTTTTTATTCTACACTCCTTTTCTGCCTTCTCTGATTTTAATTGAGCATTTTTTCTCTTCTCTTAGTATATTAACTATAATGCTCATTTTTACACTTTTGTTAGAGGCCAGCCTGAGTTCATTTGAAAATATGTATTTATAACTAACTCAAGTCCACCTTCAAATAATACTAGAGTACTTCACAGCAGCCAAAGCACCATTCCAAATTCCTAGGTCTCGTCCTTGTAGCATCACCAGCATTCATGACTTACCCAGAAGCTGTAACCATGAAATATGTATTGCAAGTATTTGGAACATACTGTTATCTATGAGCCCAATTAAGATCAACAAATATGAAAGATTTCATTGTGCCCACACTTATTCCTTCTCTAAACCTCTCCCTTTCCTTAGCGGAGTGCACATGTCTGCCTTGTTTTGATGAGTTTAACATTTATTGCACGCAGGCCTACTGGCCATAAATTCCTTCACTTTTCGTTTGCATGAGAAAATCTTCCCTTACTTTTGAAGGATAATTTCACTGGATACAGAAACCTAGGTTGGTGGCTTTACTTTTACCATGTCAAGCACACTATTTTCTTCTTTTTATATAGTTTTGGAAGAGAAGTCCCGCATAAGTCTTACCTTTGCCTCTCCACAGTTGTTTTGCTCCTCTGGCTTCTGCCATGATTTTCTTCTTGTGTCTGGTTTTCTGTGCCTAGATGTAGGTATTTTGGTATTTATTCTGCTTCGTGTTCTTGGTTTATCATGGACCTGTGGTTTGCTGTCTGCCACAAATGTTGAATAATTTCCAGCCATTGTAATGGCCTTCTAATTCTTTCTTAGAGTTCCCATCTCTGTTTCCATTAGCCACCTCTTCTTGAGTGTCATCCATATTTTTCATCAGTGCCCTTAGCATATTAATCATGGTTATTTTAAATTCCTGGTCTGATAATTCCAAAATCTCTGCTGTGTCTGAGTCTAGTTCTGATGTTTGGGCTATCCCTTAAAATTGTGTTTTTACCTTTTGAATATGCCTTGTTTTGTTGCTGAAAGGTAGACATGAGGCATCAGGTTAAAACAACTGGAGTATTTATTTGGGTCTTTAGTATGAGGGTCTGTGTTTATCTGGTCAGGAGTTAGGCTATGCTTGTTGTTCTTCATTGTCCTTGTTTTGTTTCCCCTGTCATCTCTGGGTTTCTCTACTGATTTCTTTTTAGAAAGATCTGAGATATGCAACTCTTTCAGCTGGATTCCATTTTATTGCACAGAAGTCCTGTTGATGAGAGTTAAGTTGTGGAGGAAGGGGGCACTCCATGGCCCAGTGATCAGGTCTCAGTCTTTCAGTGAGCCTGTGTCCCCTGGCTATGACCTTCATGCGTGCTTTTCAGTTTTGGCTTTTTGCCATCCCCAAGCCCCGAGCCGAGGTGAGACTGGAAGGTTAGGGGGAGCTAGAGTGAGACACTTTCTCCCACAGGTTGGGTGGGCTCTGTTAAAATAGTTCTTGAGGGCAGACTCTGTTAAGAACAGAATCTTGGGGTGTATTTAAAACAGCCATTTCTTCTCCACCTGCCAAGCATGAGACGTTCTCCAGTCTTCTCCTGCAGGGAACTCACAGAATGGTAAGGGCCTACATGGCTTCCCCGCCCCATCTGCTACCTGTCCCTTCAGGTTTCTGCCCTGGCGCTGGCTCCCCAGAAGCTTTTGCCCTGGGTTTCTGTTCAGGAGCTGGGATTCTCTGCATCTGCCCTGGGACTTCAGTATCTACATGGACCCAGAGCTGCTGATTCTCTGTGTTATATTCTTGTGGTGTGGATGGGATGGATGCCTTCAGACTGGAGCAGAAACTGAGCTGAAACGTCTCCTTCGTGCCCATCCTTCCACTCTGTTGTACTTTCTTTGTGACACGTACTCCTATTGGAAACTTTCTGGTTCAACCACTTATGTCAACCAGAGCTCGTCTCACTCCATGTTTCTAAAATAAGATCCCGCATGGCCATGTGCTTTCTGCTCCATAGTGATGCCGCAAAGGCTCAGGTGAGAGCGTGCCTGGGCTTCTGCTGGCACCTGAGGAGGCTCAGGTAAAAGAGAGTTTCTGAAAACTGCGAAGATCGGTGAGGCCATTTGGTATTAGGGCCCAGAGCACTCAGAGGAAGCAGTGAGACCTTAGGAAACTCAAACAGGGTGGAGAGGGACAAGACTGCTGGTCCTCTTAGTGAAGGCGAGAGAGGTGCTTCTCTGTGGGGCAGGCAGGGAGGAGGAAAGTCAAAGAGTCACTGATCTCCAGACCACAAAGACATCCACAAACAAAGTAAGAAAGAAGGCCCCTTTCCACTTTCTATCTTTAGTAGCATATTTTAAAGGGTTTATTTGAAATATACTCTTTAATAAATGTACGCATTTCCTCCTATAAGTAATACTAGAAGCAATTCTATAATTAGTGGGGTGGAGTTGTGATAAAAGTACTCCGGAAGAAAACAAAGGAGCAAAAATCCCCAACAAGAACCAACAACAAGGCAGCCAGAAAGTCTGTGAGATGACTCTGCCATTCGGGCAGTGGGCCTCACTGCACCGTACTTCTGCCCTGACCCCTGGCCGGGCCCAGCGTGTGCACAGGGACCGAGGGGCTGTGCAGGGCCCACAGGGCCTGCCTCAGAGCCCTGCTGCCTGCCCCACGGCACTTGTCGCGAGCTGACTCTGGTCAGCCAAAGGAGAGGAGAGAAACAGGAAGTTTCAGGAAGACAGGCAAGTCAAAGACCAAGCAAGAAACAGGAAAATAATGTCAACTTTTTAGGAAAATCAACTGAGGCAGAATTCTCAAAAGCCAAACTACTGTGAAAGGTAAAAGACAAGTGAGGGGTTTACTGCTAACGATCTGTAGACTGTCTTCCATCTGCAGTGCAGCTCACCACATAAATGAACATTCTCTATTCTTCGGCAACTGCTTGTGGGTGACTCAGTCTTTCAAAAACTGGACAAAAGGAGTCATATAAATCCCCTGTATCCAGGGATTTCTCTAATTAGAAGTGACAATGCATTAGAGAAGAAATTTGATTTTAATATCACATCTGCAAATGACAGATGCCTTTTCGTGTAGTGTTTGGTGTTCTCAGGGATCTTTTCTAAATAAATGTATTTATTTGTATATTATGTTAGTTCACTTTCCTGAGTATTTCCCAGAGTATTTCAAGGTGCAGGATTCAATCTCAAAAAGGTTATTTAGTTGGGATTGGCATAAATGTTTAAGAAAATTGCACATGTGAAATAGAAAGAAAGAAATGCACACAGTCACGCCGCAAAGTCAAACACACCCCCTATCCCAAAGCCACTCCAGTGAGCGGGACACAGCCCCTTTGCACCCAGGTGCAGCGCTGGCTCCTCCCGGCCTCCTGGGTGATACTGCTCTGGGACTTCTGGAGCATTAGCTTCTGCCAGCATTCTTCTGGGAGCCTGTTCCAGACAAAGGTCCCGGGCTGGATGTCACTCTGAACAGGGAAGCGCGCGTGTGTGCACGCGTGCGCGCGCGCGCACACACACACACACACACCCAACACACTCTCTCTCTCTGAACCGCTGGAGCTACGGAAGACCAGAAACCACCTGGACAGAACCCTGGACAGGGGATCTGGGATGAAAGAACCCACGGGCGGTTTGTACATTCCCCGACAGGATGTTGAAAGACCTTGGTCCCTAGGCGAGAGACCAGAAGAGCCCTGCCCGAGACACCCCCCTGCCGGGTCCTCTCTCCTGTCCTCTGACTGCTTATCGATTCCTCTCCTACACCCACACAAGAGGAAGTGCATCTTGGAGAACATTCACATGTTATCTGTCTGTAAAACCAACGAGGAGACCCCTCACCCAAACCCCTCGTGTCCCAACTGCTGCCCGGCAAGGCTGCTTCAGAACATCCTCCCTGGTCACAATGTGCCTGAAGATAAGTATGTCCCCCAACTCGAAACAAACCTTCACAGATTCATAAAGGCAAACGCTATGCGGATGCTTATGCTTTGCTTATGCAAGGCAAACGCGGGTGCCACTTTCTAAGTGTTGAAAGAGGAGGACAGCAGCATGCTGGTCCCTGTTGCGTGGAGGCTCTGGGAGTCACACTCCTGAGGAACATGGGGCGTCCCCTCCAGCCCTCAGAGTCCCTCACATACTGCCCCATGTGCAAGTCCTGCCTGGACGGCTGGCTTGGGGTTGAAAGTGCAAAAATACATAAGCCTGGCCATAAGCCTGACAGTAATACATTTCTTTTCTATGACCAGTTGACCAGTGTGTCACTGTTTATGGATATGGGCTTATTCTGAAATTAATTTAACAAGGAAATGATGAAATAACAATGAATATACACCAATTTTTAAAACTTTAATAATAAAAAGAAGTTCAGTACAACACTCAAGAAGTGAGCAGGGCCCTCAGCCGCAAGGGTTTTGTGTACAGCACACCCGCACTCTGACACACCATACCACAAATGCCGCGTGCTATTAAGAGGAGGCGGACTCTGCCAGGCACATAATTTGTATATTTAAGGGAGGTGTACGGAATGAAAAAGCGAAATATGTCAGATTTCAAAGGACTTGGAAGCAATGCTGCCTGTGAGCTTGTATTACAAATAGCCCTACATTATTACATACGCTAGTAATGAGGCCGAGTGAATGAAAGTACAATTTGAATATGCATGACTCTATCCAATGAGCGGGACTTTTGTGTACCGATGAGGTTTTCTTTTTCCTCCTAAAAAAGGATTAAAATTATTCTTAGAGAAGTATGGCTGCCCAGAGAGCAGTAAAATAAATGGATGTAGACCAGTCATACTATATTCAGATGAAATATACAGGCGCTGAAAGAGGCCTTTGGTTCCACCTACATTTCAGAAACTTGTACAGACCCTGTCCTCCTGCGAGGGTACCCCTCAACTTCAAGCAGCTGCATCGTTACAATCTCTATGCAAAAATAAGGATTTTGGTGGCAATCCCTAAAAGCAGGCAAAGTTAAATAAACCTGAGTACAAAGCCTTCACTTCCGTAGTAAGGGACTCCAGTTAAAAGACGGAGCGGGTGAATTATTGCACCAAATGGCTGAGAATTAATCTCCACTGACTGGCTGCGATCTAACGAGGCGTCTGTGTCCCGGGGAGCCCGCGGCATGTCCCTGGCGGTATGTGCAGCGTGTCGGGTCTGCGTGGCACCCTTTGTCCTCACTCGCAGGCGGCCTCCCCTCATTGTCCACAATGCCCTCGTGCATCTGGGACGCGCGGAATGCATTCGCACTAACAGACTCGCCCTTGTTTTCTCTCGGAAGCTTTGTTCGGCAAAGACTGCATCATGGTTACTGATAATCATATTGCTTAATTAATCAAGACAAAAAAAATTTGCAAATCATTGCCTGGTTGCCAAGCAGGGAGACAGAAAATGACAACAATACAAGCTGAAGCAATATAACAAAAGTAACAGCTATCTGATCAGAAATTCTTCTATAATGAAGCTATTAGTGCTAAACCGGTTAATGTTAACATTGCTCCAGGTGTCTCTACTTAGATGCAAACAGGAAGGCTAACATTATGGATATAAAAGGCCAAATGTTGCCCATGGAGTCTGTAACCTGGTAGAGAGGACGGCCTTTTCATTCGATTAGGGAATGCAATTTAAATACCAGGGCCCGAAGCCAAACAAACAGACTTTGCCTCCGAAAGCCTCTTCCATTCGCCCCGGGGTCAATGCATAGTGAACAAAGGTCAGCCACACTTGCCCTGGAAATGTCTGGATTAATTTTATTACATTGTAATGGTCCGTACTCTAAATGTAGGGATAACACTAAATTTCCCTTGCCCATTATTCTCTTCTTCCCTTTAGGCTTTTTGAATTAAAATATTAAGAAAGCGATTTGCTCAATTCATCTTGTCAGAATTTGTGACCACAATTTGGAAAACTTACATGTTTTGTCAGAAAATGTAAAAGATATGTTAAGGATTGCCTTTATACATCTCATACCACTTTTTAAATCATTTTTGACATTTTAAAGTGAATTGAAATACCTTTCATGGTCATCATTTACTTCAAAAATAAAGGCGACATACCTAGGACTTTCAATGACATTTTAGAGCGCCGTCTTGAAATTGAACTGATAAAGCCAGTTGGTCCACACTAAATGTCTAGTTCTGAAAGCTATAGGATACTAAATTTATTGGATCTCTAATATTAAAGTGTTCGTTTAATTCTAAAATTAAAAGCAGTGCTCCTCATGGACAAATACGAATGTGAGCACTAAACCATCTTCCTATAGTACAAAACTGAAAACTTGGGATGCACACGGAGGTCTGGAGCAGAGACCATACCAAAAGTTACTATGAACTTGGACCCACCCTTCTGCGGACAGAGACGAGGCTCTCCCTATGTCAGCCCTCGTGCCAGGCTGAGCAGGACGTGCCTGGACTCAGGAGTGACCTACGATTACCCAGTGTGAGAATTACTCTGCATGATAAACATGGACTTCATTATTGATTTTATTTCTATGAAAGTAACTATAACAAAAATACTAACAGCAGTGATAAAATAGTAAGAATAATATCTAACACTGAAGCAGCTTTTACTCTGGGCCTGGTACTGTTTGGAGCACTTTTTACTTATTAGCGCATTTAAGCCTCACAACTTTAATACTTTAGGTTATCAACACCACTTTGAGCAACAGACCTCAGTGAGTAACCCACTATTTTAAATCTTGGAGAGCTTTTACAGTGGTAATTTTCAGCTTCTTTGGGACAGCGGTTTAGAATGAAAATGAAGATCATATTTAATATCAAGCCAAACACAGGTCATTTTTTTCCTGAGTAGTTTAATATGATAAATATTTAATGTTAAAACTTAAAAAAAGACCCTCCTAATAATTCAAAAACAAAAATAAGTCACTATAGAAAGCACCACTGAAATAGCACTGAAGGCATGACAAAGATCAAAACTGCATCCCGTCTAGTACAGGGGACAGAGATCACTGGATTGTTCTAGCCACCCCACCATCAATGGCAATCGACAGACTACACTGATTCGGGGGCAATGTGCAGGGACTGTTAAACCCGTCACGTGGGCTTTGGCCCGGGGCCACTTCTTTTGGGATGTGCCTGTGGTCACTCAGCACCGATCTCCCTGGCACTCGTCAGGGCTCAGTGGTAGTGCCCACCCATCACATGAATCTTGATTCTATACCCACAGTGTTTCCTCAAATGCTAGATGTGATAATGGGGTTCCTTCACATCTTATTATTAACCAGCATGCCCAAAATCTAATATTAGAATATTTTTAAAATAACAATTTTTTGAAAACTCAAAATATTTAAAAAACATAAATTTCTCTGATATAATTTTCATGCAGGCCAAGTGATGAAATATGAAAGTTTGTGCTCATGACAAAAGATTCTTGAAGATCCCAATTCCTATCGAATTCCCGTATAGCACACACAATTCAGAGATACGGAAGATAGTCACCAGTTGGAGATGAGCCTTTTTTAGCATAATCACATGACCGCTTTTCAGTGCTGGTGACACAGCAAATGCAGTGAGTCAGGACAACGAGGCAGGGGAGACGTACCTCAGGTTTCTTGGTTATTGTGATGAAGAACATGTGGTTCTTCATCGGGTAAATGATGATGGAGACATCACCGAAGGCTGTTGGGATGATGCCCCTGCGGTAGTCCCTGGAGTGTTCAGACCAGACGATGTGGACCTCGTCGTTCCCCAAGTGACGGAGCTGCAACAGCAAATCGGGGCTTTATTAATCAAGGGGCAACAGCAGTTTAAGGGGTTGAGGATTCTCAATGGAATTACAAAACGCTGAGGCAAAAACAAAAAACAAAAAACCTTTACTACCAAAAAAAGGCTGCAACATTGATGTCTTCTACTGACTTTAAGTACCATTCCACACAAACACGGCGCATCTTCCATGAAGCACATCTGGTGTCAAGACCAGGCATACTGCATTGAGGGCATAGTATGGTGGGATGGGGCCAGGACCTTGCCAAAAAAAATCTTTAATGGAGTTTTACTTTTGCATCAGAGTTATATGCTTTATACTGCTGAGCAGGTTTCTAAACAATTAATGACATAAGTTTTTTATTCCATATTACATTAATACTTTAAATCTTCTTAATTCAATGGTTATTAAGAAAATATACGAATATAAATGTAAGAGAACATAAGCCATTATAACAAAATTGTTAACAAATGTATAAGAAACTAGCATTGTGTCAAACCCTTAAGAAAAAGAATATATAAAGCTGCCTTTGCTGAGGAAGCGAATGAATATTGCTTCCATGTGACAGACCCCAGCAGCGAGCACGCAGACAGCGCCTCACTGTGTGCCAGTGTGCCGACAGAGACTGCCGGCCAAATCCTCCACTAACTCTGAGGATGACGAGGATGACGACGGACCATGATGATGCTACTTCATCCCTTTCTTATCACACAAGGAGGAAGCAGGCTCAGGGAGGGAAGGCTCTGCCTCCCAGGATGCAGAACAGGCCTGGGCGCCTGACCAGGGTCGTCTGTGCTGTCCCTCAGCTAGCTAAGCCTGCACCAAAAGCTACACACGTCATAGTTCAAGCAGTTTAGTCTGCCTGTTTTATCATTTACGCATAAAGAGGTTGCAAAGTCTGAGGACAGACTCCTGGCCTTTCTGAGCGCCCAGAGCGAGAAGGCCTCTGGGGAAGGATGCTCTGCCAGCTCTCCAGGGCAGCTCCGCCTGATGCAAGATGCCCTTGACACGCTCCATCCTGAGCTGGAGAACGCGCACAGGAAGTCATGGGAGGAGCGCGGGAGTGTGACCAGAAGACACCGGATGCTGAAGACCACAGCCTGCCCAAACTGGAGCCGTGACACTGCGGGATGCTGGGGAAGGCGCAGACGCCTCCTGGCCCCGGGGTTCTGCCTGTGTGCACGGTGAGTGTCTACCACCGTGAACACGCGTTTCCTGCCCCTGCTTATCTAACAGATGAACACTAGAAGCGACCGAGCTAAAAGCACCTTCAGACGATGGAGATGCCGTGTCAAAGCTAGTGTTTCAGTTTTATCTTGAAAGATAAAAAGGGTACTCCGGAATACTACGTTGTTAAAGCAAGTTTGCATATGTATTCTTTTCTTTATAGACTACTTGACCTCACTGGGAAAATCCACGGTGACCCCAACATGGCCTCTTTTCCATTTATAAGGTCACAAAGGAAGCTGTTTGCCTCAATGCCTGCATATTCTTCCCTCTCATACTTCCGGGAACGACAGTGCCAGCCAGTTACTTAAAAAGAGCCTTGCACCTGGACCTTTGTACCTATACGGAGAGTGCACCATTCAGTGTGTCTGAACTCGGGCTCTGGGACAAGTGTGACTGCTGGGGCTGAGCACAAGTCACGATGATGGAGAACCATTCGATGGAGTCAACAACTTTTTAAATGCAAAATTACCCAGGACATCTTTTTTCTTCTCCCTCACAGCCCCCTCACAAATATAAAAGCTAAAGGGGTAGCTGGCAAAAGGTCTAGCCAAGCTGTTACACAAATAGTTAAAAAGTACAAGCTTGGGTTCTCAAAGTAGGGCTGAATGCGCCTCCTCTACGCCCATCTTTCTTTCCAGTACTGGAGGTGGGACCAGGGCCCTGTACGCACCGGGGAAGCCCTCTCCCTCCGAGCCACACCCTAACCCCACTCCCATTTTAGATATTACAGCATTTCTTTCCACTCATCTTTCCAACTCTCTTTCATCCCTTCCCTTATTTCTCTCCCTCCATTCCTTCCTCTTTCCCCCTTTCCTTCCCTTCTTCCTTCTTTCATTCTCCTTTCTCCTTCTTAACAAACATGCCAAGACCTTACAACACACTCCAGCAAGTCAGTGTTTCGGAGCGCAAACACACAGCCAGTGCTGCTGACAACACACAGCAGGCAGGTTTTCGGGCAATGTGGATTGCAGCTAACTGGAACTCTGGGAGGAATTTCGACCAGCAGAAGGTAATCATGACTACGCGGGCCTGTGGCTACCGGCCCTCACCTTGGGAAGAGAGCTGCCCTCGGGGGTTCTGGGCTGTCTGGTACATGCGTCCAAAGGGGAACAACACACATAACCAAACACTTTTCAAACACACTGCTCGCCCAATGCCGGCACCCACCTCCACGATAACTCCCTTGGTCCATAGCTCCTCAGTGCAAGGTGTAAGCTCTGAGGTGACACAGCAAGTGCTGAGATTTCAGTTGCTCTCCCCTTTCTAAATTAGGTTAACTCAAGCAGGTCTCTCCTAATTTTATTTGCAGCTGTGTCCTCAGAACTACAGCCTGGGAGAGCAGTGTCACACTAATAGACCCTTCCTCCCTGCAAGGTGGTTCTGTAATTAAGGAGGAGCTATTTTTTGTGTTAATAACACAATATTGATCACCTCAGAGCTGCTTTCAATGTCATACACCTCAGACTTGGGGACACGTTGCAGTTTAATTAGCTAAATCACCAAACTAAGAGATAAGGCTGTGGGTCAATCTGGAGCAAAGAGTAAAAATACTCTCTCTCCTGCCTCGACAAGAACACAAGTGGGTAAAACAAATCTGATGCCTCGGGATGAGCTGTGGCCCTGCGGGATAGCACAGCATGGCCTGGACCTGAGCGCTGCTCAGGCTTAGAGTTTCGCCACAGAGGTGCCACTCTGTGACTCTGGGCACCTCTGAAGTAGAAACTTAGTGGCAGCCGGCCTGCTGCGCGTGGGCAGCGGGCAAGAATGCACCCATGCCAGCTCCCACTCCCTCTGCTATGTGGGCTCCCGACAGACGCCCCAGGCCCTGCCGCTTCTCGTCCTGACAGAGCTCTAAGTCCCTCTGCCTGGGCCGCCCCGCCTGCCGCTGCCAGGCCGAACGCCACTGGTGACGCTGTCATGGTCCATACCTAATGGGCTGACCTCCTTTCCCGACTAATTGCATTACATCGCCAGCTGGCTCCAGAAGGAGTCGTCTGTTTGATTGAAGAATTCCTGCTCCTCAGTGGGCCCGGCTGCTACTTTTACTAAGTAACAGTCAGGCTTGACATCCCCATTGTTCAGCTGACAGTGTGCCCATCCTAAAATCTAAGTTTTATTTGTAAATTAACCAAGAAACTTCCTGCCAGAACAGCGCTGCCTGGAGACTGATAATGTGGGCCTTTCATCCCCTTTCACTCGCACTGTATCACTGCCAATTTGTTTTTTATTCGGCTGGCCAGCCTGGGGCTATAAAAGCCTTGTAAGACATAAGTGCAATTATAGTCCTGGAGTCAAATGAATTGGACAAATCCAATAGCACAGCTCTGTCCCCACTCTGCAAACCCCTACAGCAGTTAGATTAGCTGTGAAAAATCTAATCTAGCTGGAGCTAACAAATTTCTGCAGTGAAGGATCAAGAGTTCACTATGGGGTTGCAACCGAATTGTGGGACTGAAAAAGTCTCCTCACGACAGGGGCAGAAGGGAGCATGAATCACTTTAGAATCTTGCAGCTCATTTTTAAGCTGTTAGGGACAATTTAGTTAAAATAAGACGAGGAACTGTGGGCTGCTGTTTCTGTGACTGATTTTTAGGCTAGCTGTGAGACATCCTGATAAAGAGAGCTTATCGCTAATGATGCTCTAAATCTTAGTGCTGCAAAAGGTATCAGCTGAATTTTGATTATTACAGTAGGGAATCTTTCAACTGGGCCTCACCATGGAACATTATTAATAGCAAGACATTTTGTGGAGGAAAGTCTGGCTTTTCTCAAGAAAACAAAAAACCAATCTGCTTTCCTTAAGAAACACTTTTTAAAAATTTCATATGTCAATCTATCTTTTAACAAAGTAGTTCTGTCTTAAGAAAATCATAGAATATGGGCACATATTTGCAGAAGACCAACAATTCACAAGGTTCCTCAAATTAAAAAACAAACATGTGACCCAGGGCTTAGGATAGTGATGGCAAACCTTTTAGAGACCAAGTGCCAAACTGCAGCCCAAAGCCCACTTATTTATCACAAAGTGCCAACAATGCAATTAAATCTGAATACTAAAGTTGTAGTTCAGAAAAAAACAACTCTACATTAACATCTTCAGTCATAAAAGAAAAACACAGTAACACCCATGCCATAGGTTCGCCACCACTGGCTCAGGGTCTTGGAAGGCTGCATTGGACTGGGCCCCAAGGGAGCCCCTGGAGACAGGGTCCATCCCTCAGAGCCCTGCAGCAGGGGTCCCGCTGAGGCCTGGGGCCCCAGCTCGTGGCAGTTCCTTACTATGGCCCCCATTCCAAGAGGCCACTGCAGCGTACAGTGCTTGGGTGAAAGGGTGCGGAGTGCCTGAGTGCAAACCATGCATTGTACACCCAGGACAGCTGACTGCTGCGCAGGTTGTCTGTGACTGGGCCGTGACCCAGGTTCTGAAGTCCCATGTACAGGGTGTCCACCATGGACGAGGACCCAATGTCTATGGCTGCAGTGAGGGAAAAGAAAAGTCGCAGAGAAGAGAAATAAAGCAGGTACAGTGAGGCCCTTGAGCTGGCATCAAGCATCTGGCCACAGGGCAGAGCAGGAAGAACCAACTAGACAATGGGCAACAACCAGGGCTAAGTCAGGGAACGCTTCCTGGGCACTGTGCTAAGCGGCCTTGCAGGCATCATCTCACTGATGACTTCACTCGGCAACTGTTTTCACTCTTAGTCAACAGGTGAGAAACTGAGGCACAGGCTGGTACAGTGACTAGCCACACACTTGTGCCCAGGTCCACAGGGCCTGGGCCTGGCACTGCCTGTGTCATCACACCTCCTGGTGGCCACCCTGAGTCAGCACCTGAGGGCTGTCCTCGCTCCTTGCAGCTCTAGGCTCCACCGCCTGCCAGCCAGATGAGTGCTTGGCTCAGTTGCTCTGGGCCTCAGCTACAGAACTTACTGGACTAAGTTCCTCTTCCATCAAGGTGCTCCTCACACTTAATGCAGGGTCACCTGAGGTGAGCACCCTGCAGGCCGGGAGGGACAAGACCATGCTCCTCAGGAACACTCCCCCAGGGAGGCTGAGGGCGAGCAGGTGTGCAGCAAAAGTGGGGGGTGGGGTGGCAGCACCTTCCTTCTGCACTTGTCATCTGGACACCGCTGCCAATGTGCCCTGTAGGCCGGAGCTGGGGTGGGCATGGAGGCTGCCTTCTCAGAGCCCAGGGGCTCTTCTGCCACGGGGCCATTCCATGGGACTTCTGCCAGCCTGTGAGGTGACAGTGTTACTTCCTGTCAAGTGCTACTAATGTGAGAGAAGATCCCAAAGGAGTGACATGGAAGGCCCTTTGTTTCACTCCCCCTCATCTCAGGGCTTAAAATTGTGCCAAGCTGGTTCGGAAAAGCCACAGGGACACCAAGTCCTGAGGACAGAGGCGGACTCCACACTAGGGAAGCAAGGATGGCCTCCAGGGAGGCTTGTACCTTTTTGGTGAGCGAATCATCTGAGTCTGATGGCATCCGAGTGGAAACGTGGAAAATCACTTCCACGGTGGAGGTAGCATAGTAAGGGGCAGTCTGCCCAGTGCTGCCGTTGCGTTGCAGGCCGCCCATGAAGCCACAGTGGGTGGAGAGATCCACCTGGGGAGGCACACAGAGGGAAGGGTCAGACGGGAGCAGGAACCGGGATTTAACAATGTGCTCCATTTCCACAGCTCTCCTTCTGGTCACAAATACAATACAAGGTCGGACACAATTAAAATGTTAAAGAATGAACATTAAAAATGAAATTGCTCTGTAATGCTACCAACTGAAGAAATCACTACAAGAGTTTAAGGGTTGGGGTGTAGCTCAGTGGTAAAGCATTTGTCTAGCACGCACAAGGCCCTGGGTTTGATCTTCAGCTCTTGACAAAGAACTCACTCCCCAATTTTGTTGTATGTTTATCTAACTTCTCCCCCTCACATGTGTGTTCATGTGCGTGTGTGTTTGTGTGTATGTACACGTGTGCAATAGTTTCCACCTATGTGCAGGGGATAGACACGGCCCAGGGATGCCTAACACCACAAATAGTACCAAGCCACCAGATCCTATGTGCATGTACTATTTTTCCCATACATACGTGATAAAGTCTGTAATAAAAGCTGTAGAAAGGTGCTCTCTCTCGGGTACCTTAGAGGAAGCACTCTGTGACTGGCCTTTGGCAGCAGCCCCGCTCCACCCAGGGTTGGTGTGCAAGTGAACACACACAGACACACCCGCGGCTCCCCACTGGTGGGTCTGTGGGGGTTCTGCTCTCCAGGGCCAGAAGGAACCTGGAAGAGTGTTTCTCTAAAACACTGGGTCGGGGGTATAGATGTCAGTTAGCAGCCAGTGCTAGAGTGCCTTTCAAAGGTTGCTCCAGTCTACACCACTGCCAAAACTCTGAGTCACAACTAATTTAGGGTTACAGCATGAATGCTCACTTCTTGGTGCCTCGACCTAAATTTTCAACTTATCATGAAGTATTATTCTTTCAGTAAAGCACCTATTCTAAAACGAAAGAAAGAAACAGAAAAGTCTGTTCAATGCCAAGCATACTCCGAATTAATTTTCTAGTCTTTTCTTAAAACTTTAGTTGAGAATGTATGCTTGAAAAATGTATTAAATAATAAATAAATTCCATAACAAATGAGAAGCATCCCTATTAGCAAGAAGAACAATGATTTATTGAAAGCCCGGGAAGTCTTGGACTAAAACACACCGGACTTTTTAGGAAGTACGTGGTCTTGATCTTCACATAGTCTTACTCTGTCCCATCTCTCCAGCAGGACCCTTACTAAGCCTGACCCTGAAAGGCAAGCCATGCTTATGCACCCTGGAATTTCTCCTTAGCATAAACGAAAAACAAAAACAAAAACAACAGGAATAATTTTAGGTATTCTGATTTCCACTTTAATTACTTTATCTTCAAATGCTTGGAATGTATTTTCTTTAGACTTGGGTTGCTAGAAGACAGACATATGGCTGTATGTCTGAGTACCACTTAATCAAGGAAATACTAAAATTCTCAATACCAGCCATTCACATTAGGAAAGTAGGTTGATAGGTAACCGTCATGGCTACTATACTGTAGTTTTGTTCCAGCTTTTGACCTCATCCCACTCTTTCTTCCTCTCTTCACCTCTCAAGCCACTGCTATTCTCCAACCTCCACACCGAGGCCAAAGCCAAGGCTGCTCTGCCTGCCTCTTTCCTTTCTTTTTTTTTTTTTTTTTGTGGTGCCGGGGATTGAACTCAGGCCCTTGTGCTTGCAAGGCAAGCACTCTAATCACTGAGCTAAATCCCCAGCCCCGCCTCTTTCCTTTCTTACTACAAACTGTGTGTAGCTAGGTGAGTCCATCTGACTACACAGCTCTGGTGCAAAGCAAATGAAGAAGTATCAAGGGGACAGTCGAGAAGCAAGAGTTTCCGTACAAGGTTCTGAGAAGCGACCAGAGGAAGATGTTAAGGGCAAAGCCACATGCAAGGAGCGTTCAGACACAGCTGTAAACAGTGGCGGTCAATAAAGTCCTGTGGGACGAGATTACCTCCCATCCGAGACCTGCAACGAAGTCCTCATAAGCTCGGCTTCCTCTTTCATTGGACAGGATGGAACACTTGTCTTCTTGACCTTCAGCAATGTAGAACACTGCAATTTTGTGTGTCTCCCGACTGCAAATTTCCAAATTTAAAGAGGTTAGAATTCTCACAGGTAGTTTTATTTCGACTCTTCTTCTGTCACGCTCACGTTCACTGAGGGGTCAGTCACTGTCCTAAAATGTGCCGACACACAGTCTCACCCACTCTCGGCAATGGCTCCAGGGAGATGAACGTTATCATCACTTGCCCTGCAGATGTGCCTGAAAGGAGGCACAAAAAGCTGAGCAAAAAGCACACACAACAAGCAGGAGATGGGGGCCTCCGGCAAGGCTCTCTGGTTTCTGAGATCACAAGGAACGCTCAATAGCAACAGATGCCACTGGGCAACTCCTCTCTTTTAGGGGCAAAGAATAAAATCTTTTAAAGGATTTTAAACAGATACCGGTTGTGAGTAGACCGATGTGACTGTCCACATGCCACTTTCGACACTTTGAGGTAAGGCCGCCGGATAGCTGCTCCATGACCACAACTGCAAGCTGCGCCATGTGTTTGTGAGAAAGAGAAACGCCTTCCCACGAGCACGTGTGCCATCTCTCTGCATGAGAGTGCAGACCCCGCGCCCTGACGCTGAGGGTGCTGGGAGAGCGGACCGACAGCGGAGGAAACCCCTTGGTCTGCTGGGTCCATGATGGACTTGGGGTGGTTTACTGTCAAATCAAGATGACATAAACTCTGAACAAAGGAAATCTGCCTCCTTATTTTTCACACATCTAGCATGGGATTTGGTGCATGGTAGAGGCTCAGCTAAATGCTGTTAAACCAACCAGTACATGATGGGAGTCTTAATAACTAGCGTCTACAAGTCACACTGTGGAGGAAAGTGCCTAAGTAACTATCAAGCAATTTGGTGATAGTTTAGAGACGAAAACACTGTTTTTATTCCAGCAGTGCTTTAGTTAAGAATCGCTCATTCCACGCCCCATCATCCATGAGTTTTACTATCATCTCTGATTTTTCAAAATGAGATCACTGCTTCTGGAGCAGTTCCACTCTTCTCTCTGGCTATACAACATTCTGCAAAATCTCACAGAAAAACTATCAAGTGCTTAACAATACAGAAATGTTTGGTTGTCTAATACTTCCACACTGTAATCTGATTAGACTTCCATATAGGTAGAACTGGCTCCAAATTTTAACAAATTTGCTAATATGTTCTTCTGTATGGGTTATTTTTCTGCCTAATAAGCAGGACTAATTGAAGGTCAACTAGTAACTGGAGGCGGAGAATGAATTTTATTCATTTAGACAGCTCTTCATTTCCCCCAGTTTTCCTATAGTAAACATACTTGGAACAGTAATTTAAAATACAGAAAGGAAAGAGAGGAATAAAAAGAAAAACAAAAAACGGTTGGGCATGGTGGTGCATGCCTGTGATCCCAGTATTCAGGAAGCTGAGGCAGGAGGATTATGAGTTTGAGGCCAGCCTGGGCTACAGAGTGAGTTCCAGACCAGCCTGGACTACACAGCAAGTCCTCATCTCAAAGGAAAAAACAAAAAAAGTTTGCAATTTGAACATATGAAAACACAAGGCCCAGCAAGTGCAAGGCCCCGAGTTTGATCCCCAGCACAAAAAACAAAACAAAACAACAACAAAACAAGCCTCCCCAACACCCCACAAAACTGTCACTGACTTAGGATGCATTTTCGATGTAGCAGTAGTTTCTCATGATGTAGTAGATTCTCATGTTTCAACATGTTTCTGTTATACAAATAATTTTACACCTAAAATATTTGTGAGCACTTTTTAAAAATCTTGGTAAGATACACAAGGTAAAAGTCACCATGTTAGTTTATTTTTGAGTGTGAACACTTGTCTCATGCGCTTCTGTAAAAGTTATTAATGGTTGTACAAGAGTCCATTATACTGTATTGATGAACCATGTCTCCAATCTTCATCTAGTTGCTCCTATTTTTAGACATTTTCACATTATCTCTCCTTAAAGATAACACTTAATCTTTATAAACTTTTGACAAGATTTTTACGTCCTTAAAAGAAATTCCCAGAGTGAGAACTGCTTGGTTCCTGGGCCTCCTAAGGCTCTGATCCCCACCTTTCTGTGCCTGGCAGGCAGAGTATGCTGAGGGCCTCAGGCATCTCTCTAGATGGACACAGATGCTGCCAAGAGGGAAGGTTTTTGTGGTACTGGAACCTGGTGTGTGTATGTGTCTGTGTGATGCTGCAGTAGAGACCTTATGCTCCCAGGCACACAGACAGACAATTTGTCCTCATGGAGCAGGGAGCTCTGAAATTGTTGCACCACTAAGGGGGCCCTAGAAGCTGACTAGCTCGTCCCAGGAGCCATGATAATTGGGGCTGCAGTGACGATAATAGCTATTCTGACCTCTGACCTAGATGGCTGTCTTAACAAAAGGAGGAAAAGTATAGCTGCTCAATTTCTTTCTGCAGCTTTCTCTACATACTGAAAGTCCTCAGCATTTCACTTTTCTCTGCTCTACAAACACTACACACGTACAAATGGCCTCAGGTTGATCAGACACGTTTCTGTTTACTGTCTTTAGAGTTGAGGCTTTTTCTGTCATAGCTGCTCAGTCATCAAGACCTCACTGACTCAATCTGGAGGCACAGTGCTGAGCCCCAGTGACGTTATGAAGGAAAGGTGACATTTCCTCAACATGTTCAACAAATTTCACATCCTCCAAAATGTTAGAGCCAGGCTCTGAAATGGCAATTGCAACACTGACAGCGCTTCATAACCGTGGGCTGCATGATGGTGCGGGAGGGACAGTAATTCAGGAGCACGGACAGAAGCCAACAGCTTCCTTCCTCACCAGAATGCATTTCTCGTGTTAGGAGTGGACCAGAATAGCTCAGTTTTCTTGTGCTGTCACATGAAAGAGCCAAACACAGAAGCCAGGATTTTCACACCTGCCTCCCCTGTGCAGCAAGAAGGTACCCATGTTTAAAGGGTCCCCTGTGATTCGTCTGTCCGTCCGTCCAAGGCACTGTTGTCTTTGGACCTTTGCTGGCTTCACAGAGAGAGTCTGCAGCTGCAAGACTCTGATTTTCCTAAAACCATGTCAGGAAGGAGCTGTGTATTCACAGGAGCGATGTGTGCCGGCAGCAGAAATAACCAGAAATGTCCCAACTGAAGGCTGAGGGACAAGAAGTGTCCTGCTGACTGCCTGACCGGTCTGCAGGTTGGACCAGCCTTCTCCTGGTGGAAGAGCCCAGACGTAGTTCCTCTTTTCTCTCGCTCTCTCTCTTTTTTTTTTTTTTTTCCAAAAAGAGCCTTGAAAATACCCTTTACCATAAAATAAATTGATTCAAATGTAGGTGTCAAGAAGACACTAAATCCAGGAGTTGGGGTTTTAAGTGAACCTTAGTCAAGGGGCAGAAGATTGCCAATCAGCAACCCTAAGCTATAGTTTACTGCAACAGCACCCCAGGGAGCTAATTCAATTGCACCTCATGCAACTAAAGTGCATTAACACTCAACAAATTGGCCACAATTACGATGCCACTGTATTCACTTAACACTGAGAAGCAGGGAATAATTCAGCATATGCTGGAAAAGCTGATTCTGGGACCCAAATGACTGCTAGTTGAATATGGAAGGACAAGTGGGGGAAGGAAGTGAATCCCTGAGTCACTCCAAAGAAATCCCTCGTGGAATTCCCAGGGAACTCGGTCTCCATTTGTCTGGAGAGAAAGAAGAACCTCAGACAGGAACTGAGTTGTAGGAAGGGCACTGTGAGGAAGAACAGCTCCAGGGTCTTCATCTCTACTGAAATCTTTCGCTGTAAGTCTCACCTGACCTGTGATATGGCCACAGAGCTGGAGCTTCAGGCCCGAGGACAGTTTCTCTCCCCAGGCACAGCTAGTGTGAATCATTTCAACACTGTGTATGCCTTGACACTAAATTATGTGTCACTCTCCATACAGCAGCAAAGCCACCTACAAGGAGCAGCCTGCACCCCGCTTCTCTGGGGGAACGAGGCTCTCCAGCCCCACACTGGCGCTCACCGAAGACTCAGACAGCACACAGGGCCACAGTGTGCATGTGGCTGTGGGAAGATCTGGCGTCCTGAGGACGGGGAGACTGTGGGAAGGCCAAAGAGTGATGAAGAACAACAGCAGAAAAGGGAAGGAAACCTACATACACCCTTACTCCCAGACAGTGTTCAACGCACGTGAAACATCTTCATTCTCGATGTTTCTGAAGGAACAGAGGACACGCATCCGTGAGAAAGCCTAATGTGATTTTATACCTTATCTGCCTGGCCCTTGGTGACAAGACAAAGGTGCTTTTTAAAATGAAAAATGAAGCCATCTTCCAAGTATGATTTATATACTTTTTTGGGGAGTTACTGTGCTGGGGATGGAACCCAGGGCCTCGTGAAGGCCAGCAAGCTGTACCACTGAGCAGGACAGCAGGCCCTCAGGTATTTAAAAGAAAATTACAACTGGAATTTACTAGAAATTGTATTTGTATTCAGTTCAAGAATTTAAACCAAGAAGAATCACAGTGGTAAATCTTATATACCAACAATAGTGACATGAATCAAGAATTTGCCTGAAAATGAAATCTAGGAATGTGTCACTCTGAGTTATGATCAGAACTCTAAAATGACCAAAACCACAAGAAGGCCACCTAAACCCAGAGGATGGTGAGAATACTCGCTTAGTGGACTGTTAACTCACTCCCCTAAGCACAGGCAGGAGAAGTTAGTGCCTTGACACAGAGGCTGGACCAGGGTGAAGGGTGATCAAGTGAACGATGTCAAAAGTTCTAGCAATTTCCCTAAATGCCACATTAGGACCTGTCAGGCCAAAGCTGGGGTCTATTACTCCCCTTTCTCCTTGCTTCTGTACTACCCTTTAAGAACCTAAAGCTTGAATATATTCTAAAATTAAAGAGTTAAGTAAGGACTAAGAGCCGGGCATGGTGGTGCACGCCTGTAGTCCCAGCATGTGGGAAGCTGAGGATTGCTGTGAGTTTAGGCAGCCTGGATGACACGGTGAGACCCTGTCTCAAAAAACAAGACGGAAACCTAATGTTTTTTTTGGGGGGGGGGGTTGCTGGGGATTGAACTCAGGGCCTTGTGCTTGCAGGGCACGTACTCTAACCACTGAGCTAAATCCCTAGCCCATCAAAAAACAAAACAAAACAAGACAGCAACAAACAAAAAGAGTAAGAAATGTATAGTGAATGAAATATAAAGGGAAGAGTATTTTACACAGGTTTGAGAAAAATGGCCTGAAATTTTTCTTGTGTGTGTGTGTGGGGGGGGTAGCTGATGGAATATAAGGGCAATAAGAGGGAATAAAGCTCTTTTTTAGTGTTTTTTAGAAACTACAGATTATGAAAGCAGTTTTCTCTTGTTAAGACTTTTGAGCATCTACTGGGTACTGAGCCTATCCTTATTCTTCATATGTGGTTCCGGAAACACACATTTTCCCAAGTCACGGACCTGGCAGTGTTGCGAGAGCATCTTTAGAAATGCTCCTGTGCCGGAGAGGCAAGTGTGGACTGAGCCTGACAGGTCTGGCCACAGTTTCCCCATCAGAAAGAGTGGGCTGCAGAGAACAAAGGGGGATCCGTGCCCACTGACTGCCACCCTGAAAGGCGCCTGGTCTCAAGCCTAGGTTCTCCGGAGCCTGGACTTCTTAGGACACCAAATGTGTGCTATTCCCACAGGGTGAAAGCAGGACAGTCCTGGACTAGAACCACCCTTGGGTGTCTGCAGGCATGCTCATCCCTGCAGCTGTATCTGGCCTCCAAACGCACAGGAAGGCAACAGGACAAAAGCAGGCTGATGTACTTTCACATACCACTGACGGGAGTCCAGATTTTTTAGCTCTCTCAATAATTTTGAATTTTTCTTCAACAGATGAAAATTCTTCCTAGAAAGAAAAATGGATGAAAGAAAAAGGTCATGCAATTATGGATCAATTCTGCCACTCTCCAAACCTACCCATCATTCATCCATCTACTACCCACTCACTGAAGGTGTGACAGAAACCTCCAAGGAGCTCCATTCTCCCATGACCAGCAAGGTGTCAAGATACCACCACAGCCAGCTGCTCCCCAGGGCCCTGCGTGACTATGGCCAGCGAGTGTGTGGCTGTGCACACGTTTGTGCCTCTGGTTCCACTGTCGGCTCTGCTGCTAGTCTGTTCCCCCCTGCAAGGTCTTCCCTGCTGTTGGATGGAGCTGCTCCCCTGAACTCCTGCACCCCTGCTCTTTATCAGAGGTAGCTCATGACCACCTCCCTCAAGACCCCAGGTTAGACTGTGGCCAATTCACTCTGCAGCCCATTTTCATCTCCAATAACGGACAGAGAAGTAATTAACTGAAACACATGCAGAAAATGTTTGATACTCTTCAAAGTATCCAACAGGCGTTAGAATTCAATCTGTGTACCACAGCAGCACAATCACCATCATTTCTACTTTTAATTTAGCAGATGGGAATAATTTGTGAAGGTCGAAATAGAGAAAAATCTCCATTTCTAGCCTTTAGAGAACAATCAGGTGAAAACAAGGACGAAGTAACTGGAGGACCAGCGCGCACTGTTACCTTCTGTCCCAAGAGTTCATTCCCAAGTCATCAAGTAGCAACCTGCAGAAATAGAAGGGTCCTCGGGGCTCCACTGGGGAGGGCTGCCCTTGGCTGGCGACCTTCATGGCAGAGGCCGAGTTACATCTCTGAACATGCTCGTGCTCCTGTGCACTCTGGCGCAGGATGACCTCGATGATTTCCTTCTCCTGCTCGCCGCTCATTCCGCGTGGGGGTGGGGAAGGCTCGTTTAGCTTTAACTGGGATGGTAAGAGGCATTCGGGACTTGTGTGGCCAAGGTTCTTCAGCAACTTGTCCAGTACATCGTCCCCCTCCTCAGGCTGAGGAAGATCTTTCTGAGGTCCGAAGCTCTGAGGCTGGCAGCCGGGAATCCAAAAGGTGGGACTGCACCCGCTGGGTGCCGGGCAGCCCTCTGGGGGTCCGTAGAGCACCTTCCCATCCCAGGAGTACTTCCCTGAGACGTCCCGCACGATGACCCGCACATCTGAGACAGTGCCCCCTGGGGACCTGCCGCTTGTCCCCTCTAGGGGCATCTGCAGGTAGGAGATGAGGGTGCTGTCGTTAAACACGAAGAGCTGCAGGTTTGGGCTCCGGAACACCTCGGAGGACAGCTCGGTGCCCTCGGCATGGGCGTTGTCGTGGTTCTCACTGACCAGGCTGTGCAGCACGGCCGGGCCCCCAGCCAGGGGGTAGTGGCCCAGGTGGTTGACCAGGTGGGCCATTACCATGCGGGCGGTGAGCGGGATCAGCTCCAGGCTCCTCCTCCTCCTCTCTGTGAGTGCGGGAAGAAGCACAGGACAGCAGGGGGTGAGACCAGAACCCACACCCCGCATTTCAGAACACTTTCATTTTCTTAGTCTGAGAATTTTTTTCATATATTTTCTTTCTTGACACTAATTCCATTTGAGTTTGAAAGTTTAAATGGATTGCTAACATGAGCATCTCATTCTGAAGGGGACATTTTAAAAGCTGTAGACACAGGACTACACCAGAGTCCATCCCTGTCCTTGAAGAGCTGGCAGCTCAGGGAGGCCTGTAAGGACACTGTCCTCACTCCGGGGCCAGAGGTGGCCAGGCTGCACCCCGGGGTTGGGGCACCCTCATATAGGAGTTGGTCACACTCAGGGCTGTTGAATCAGATTGGAAGCAATCTGCTTAAGAATCGTGATAATTTATATTTTGCTGCTAGGGCATTTTAAATATTTAAGAGAATCTGCCATGTTGATATATCACGGAGATAGAGGGCTTTAATGAAATCTGTAGTTGATTAAATGCTCAAGAGCAACTGACTTACAAAATTTTTAATACTTAAAATGTACACAAAGACTTGGACAAATGTATGTACAAGAAGGCCTCATACAGTGAGGCACAGGAAAGCAGAACGGGACATCCGCGAACTTGGTCTGACACGCTACTGCAGAGCAGTCAGGGGATTCTAGTCTGCCAAAGGGGCAACATGCCTCACGCATCATTCTAAGAACAAGTGAAAATAAAACTGTTAATTTAACCAAAAACTAGATATTTAAATAAACTAAGATTTATAACACAAGCTTAAAGTTTTAAGAAATACTTAGCTTTGAAATTCACAATATGAAAAAACAAATTAAAACAAAAGTAACTGTAAATGTTTTTTCATGCTAAACATGTTCCCCCCAGACATTAAAAATCCAACTTACGTATTTATAACACATCAATTTTGTGATGTATAAATCCTAGAAAGAAATAATAAAATCCTGAATCTAAGAAATTCTGGATAAAAACTATGGAGAACAAGATTACTCTGAGTTTTCCTGGATTTCATGTTTTTTTTTTTAATAACTAGAAAATCTGTATTTAATAATGGAAAATTTCATATCAAAGACTCTTTTTTCAGAAGCAGAGGTGGTCACCTACATCTGCTTCTGAAATTAGACTCTCCCTCCCCATCCCTCGGAGAAGTGTGCACGATCCCACAGAGCAAGCTGAGTGTAGCGCTCACATCCAATGCTCAAGCTAAGAACTGCCAGTGCCCCAAAGGGCAGGCTGAAGCTGCTGGGGGTCTTAGACTCCTAGTGTGGGAGACTTCCTTGTAAAGACAGGCAGGGCTGCGTAAAGCTCTGGTGACAAAGGTCCACTTAAAGCCAGGAAGAAAATAACAATTAGAAAATTGGGCTGGGCGTGGTGGTGCACGCCTGGTATCCCAGCACTTGGGAGGCTGAGGCAGAAGGATCACTGCGAGTTCAAGGCCAGCCTGGGCTACACAGTGAGTTCAAAATTAGCCTGCACTACATAGACAGGGCACAAGGCTCTGTCTCAAAAAAAGAAAGAAAGAGGCTGGGGATTTAGCTCAGTGGTTAGAGTGCTTGCCTTGTCAGCACAAGGCCCTGAGTTCGATCCCCAGCACCAACAAGAAAGCAAATCATTTCCCTTTGCTTTTACTCACAAGGGCTGTGCTTTTGATTTGTGGTAAATGTGTGATTTTATGAATGTGTTTGAATTCTATAATAGGAAATTAACCTAAAGTCACATTGATTAGATCATAAATCATGACATAATGACACAGCTAATAAAAACCTGTAATACTGAAAAATAAGGGAAAGGAGTATATTTGAAATAATAATCATTCTTCCTGGCATACTTCAGGTAAATCTCTTGCCTCTGAGTTCCCTGAGAACGGAGAGAAAATCTAGACTCTGTTATAATGAAAAACCGGTCATGACTTCTACAAACTATTAAAAACTAGATTCTAAATTTCTCTGTTTTTTTCTAAATTTGCAAAGGGAATGTAAAAGCAGGACCTTAGCTCATCCTTTCACTATGGTGTTTTGGAGCCCCACCCCCAGCAGTTTCAGTGCAGGGTGCCTGCTGCTGATGATGGTCTGAATGTCTCACTTCTAACTTTATTTGAAAGCAGTAAAAATATCAAGCATTAGGCAATGACCTAAGAAAGAATCATTAAAAATAACAGTTAAAAATATAATATTGCTTATCAGAAACATTACCTGACTAGAAATAGTTTCATAATGAAGGATGAATTGTGCCACTGGGTGAGAAATACAAACACATTTTGCTTAACCTAAAAGTTAGTATGTTTATTTATCCTCTTCACTCTTAACAGGATGGACCCACTTAGAAAGAGTATCTGTGCATGCCAGTATGCTTTTAATTTTATGGCTTTTTTACTTAGATAACATGTGAGTGCATTTTAAAACCCTTTCGTCAGAGAAGTTTAAGTGATTACTTTTAGTACTGTAGACCTACATAAGGTCCTGAGGTTTTCTTGAAGAATAAATATTCAGGTCAAAGACCACTGCACTTTGAAAAGAAAACAATACCAAAATTTAAGTGCTCATTTTTAGGTTTTTCCAGTTTCATAAACCGTCTAGGCTTGCTATTTTCAAGTGACAAGTCACAAGTGGTAATCCTAGTGTAGTGACAGCCATGTGGATAGGTGTCCGCTCATTACTGTAGGAAGTTTATTTCTTATAAGACATGGATTGTAAGATAGGTAACAACAAAAGAAAGGGATCAAGATTGATTTTGATTACTTAAAAATATTATCTGAATTTATAAGTGTAAGAGAAATGTTGGGAAGATATTGCGGTTAACAGACATGGCAGGTGGGCAGCATGAAATGTACCACACATGATCCACAACCCTTATTGCTCAGGAGTCTTTAGTCTACTCTGTGGCCGAATATCTAAGTAAATAACCTATTCCGGGAACTTATTCATTGACTAGTAGGCTCCAATTCCACCTCTATTATTTCTGACCTGCAGACCCTGGAGAAATCCCTTAACCTCAGTCTGTTCATCAAATGAATGGAGCTAAAATCTGAGCTGTTGGATCTGTAGCCCTTGCTCTTCTATCTAGCCCTAATTCTAGCCCTACACCCCTGCCTGAACCATACTCCCGCCTCGCAGTCCCGCACGCACATCCTGGTGCCTGTGCCCTCCCTGGCTGCAGCCCGAGGGTGCGCCCCCTGCAAGGGCCCCACAGGAGGGGTGTGTCTGCCGGTTCTCAGGGGTCATGGTGCAGGGCACCTACTCCTGCGATTGGGCTGGACCAGGCATTCTGTCCAGCGTGCTCTGGCCAAACCTACAGCCAAATATGCTAGGAAATAAAGCTGCTCCTTCCTGTTTTGGCCTCACCTTCCCTGGGCTTCGGAGGCACCTGCACTGCTGCTCATCCTCGGCATCACCTGCCTTTCTCTCGGGCTGCCCTCTTGGTTCCTTCCCACTTCCTTGGCTCTGCTTCCTTGGTGATGGTACTTCATTCCTTTCCCTTAGGTGTGGCTTTACCCTCAAGGTTCATTCTCGAGGCTAGACTGCTAACTTGTGATATACGGTTTTCATGAGTGACCTAGCGCTCCACACCCACATGTTTTTAAACTTCTAATCTTGTGACAATTGAAGATCCATGTGTGTTTGTAAAAAAAGAATAGCGAGAAAGATAACAAATATCCTTCAACTCAGTGTTAACATCTTGCCTACCTACAACGTAATATCATAATCAGGAAACAGACACTGATGTAATCCACTGATATCATTCAGGGCTCACCTGTTTCTATGCCCTCATTTGTCCTCATTTGTGTGTCTGATTTTCTGCAATTTTACCACATATGCAGATGACACACACACAGGCATTCTGACTCACAGTCCAAGGCCTGGCACTCCTGCTTGCTGTCTTGGGGAGAGGGGTGGATGAGGAGGAGACACAACAAGCAGCCCCTCAGTCCTGACAATTTGCAAAGGCTCTAATGCAGACTCAGCTACAAGCAGAGCAATCTCAAATGATGGCAAGGAAATCCCCACCCTCTGCTCTTGGGTCTGAGTCCAGATCGCTCACCCTCCCGCCGAGATGAGCTCAGTCCTCCTTCATGGGAAGCCTTGATGTGCTACGGGACCCCCCGTCTTTCTGGGGGCCCCCGTCTCACCCACTGCATGCAAGTCTCCTTAGGGATCAAAAACGAGCCTTTTTAAAGTAAGTTCCATGGGTCTAAGGTACATAGGTCCTAATACAGAACCATTCAACAACTAAGATGAAAGAACAGAGAGAGGGGAAAATAGAGGAGGAAAGGAAGAAGGAAGAAGGAGAAGGAGAGGAGGAGGAGGAAGAGGAGGAAACGAGGAAGGCAGAATTCCCCATCAGAGAGGACTCTAGACAACAGAATTTCAACGTCTTCAGCTAGATTTTAAAAACACCACAGCAAGAACAGACAAAAGGCTACAATCTCTCCCCTTCCCGACCATAGGGTTTATTCCGGGACAACACTCACCCTCCTCCACAGTCAGAAGGTTCCCCAGATCTGCCGAGGAATGGTAGGTGACTGGCTCGGAGCTCCTCACACTGGCCAGGGGCAGGAAGGGGTCATAATCAGCAGAGGACAAGTCGGCCAGAGTCAGCGTGCGATGACTCTGCTGGGTGTATGTGCTCGAGCCACAAACGCAGCAGTGCAGGACCTGTGGGAAACGCATGGGGATGACACTGTGGATGCCACCACCCCCGTGCCCAGACAGTCTGCCCAAGAACCACAGCGCCTGGAGCTGGGACGCCTGTGCGGGAGTGTGTCAAAACACCGAGTCCTCTCCATGCTATTAGCGATGCTGTGCTCATTTGTTCCTCCACATAAGTGGCTTCTCTCACACCACCTCCCATCTTCCGACACACCTTCCTACTGGTGTCACCTTGGGCGAATGGAGGAGGATGCAGGTATGTGCAGTCACATAGGATGGTGATACAAGCAGTTTTTCACTTTTGCTTTCCTTTTGCCTAGAGAATATATTTATTGTCACTGATGTGAAAGAAGGAAAATAAATTTGCTAATAGCAAGATGATACTTGCAAACTTCATAACAGTTTATGAGTTTAAATTAGTGTAACTCGTGACCCCATGATTTTTAAAGTACAGTTCAATAAAAGTAAATATAGATTTCTGAAGTATTCTTATTTTTCACAAGGTCAGTGTTCTCAATTTATTTTTTAAGATTTATTTGAGGCAAAAAGATTACTAGAACCATTATACTGTTTTCTTCCTTTGATAAACAGACTTGTCAAACTAATCCTCTGGATATTCCTGTAATATAAATACTTCTTTTTGAAAATTAAGAAGAAACAGAATATGTTCCATGAAAATTGGGGTGTTGTGACCAAATAGCAGTTGTTTGAAGGTTCTAGAAGACAGTCACGTAAGAACGCAACATCTTTACCTCGGTAACGGCTGCTTCTCTACAGCAATATCTGTTCTGCTTTTGCTCTTCAAATAATTAATTTTTAAAAATGCTTACCCCGTCCCAAGTCCTTTTCGAAAGGGCACAGATAAGCAAGTAAATGCACAGAACGTGCTTTGGTAGTCTTCTGACACACAGTTCCCCAGCCTGCGCCCTGAGGCCCACGCGCAGACTCACCCTGTAGATATAATCCAGCAAGGGCGCCCGGGGCGGGTGCTGCTCCTCCAGGATCGCGGTGGACACGGGGTGCAGAAGGGCGCTCACCGGCACGGCCATGCACCAGTCCAGGAGGCAGAGGAGCAAGGACACAATGAACTGGAAGGAGAAGCACACCAGTCCTTAAGCGGCAGTCCATGTGACAGTGACCAAGAGAACTGTCCCTACACGGAGCCATTACTCAGGGGACACACAAATGCTTGTGCAGTAGGTAAGTGAATAAGTAAATAGTATTTTCACAGGAGAGACTTGCAATATCATTTGTCATTCTACCTTACATTTAAAAAAACTTCAGGGAAAAGTTAATAATGTGCCAACCTACCTTCTTATCTGCTTCCACTGAGGAGTACTCTGCACTTGGTAAAAGAAAAGCAATCGTGGCCACAAGGATCTGCACGAAAGGGAAGTCAACAATCAAACAAACTAGTTTGGAAGTCACATGCTAGGAGTCCCGGGGCGGCCTTGCCCCAACCCTGGCCTGGTGCCAGCTCCCAGAGGGAGATGACAAAGTGCTGCAGGGCGCTGCGCATGTGATTTTGGCAATCAGAAGGCTCTGGGGTCGTGTCCAGTTCCACCCGATCTGCTGGTGGAGAGCCACAGGCCTCAGGAGGAAAAGCTTCTTTCTAGAGTCATCTATCCCACCATCAGTCCCCTCACTTTCCGGGTTGCCCAAAGATACTTCGAAAAGACTCGTGAGAACGCTGCCCGCTATCTTGTGCAACAGCATCCTCTCATTCTCAAAACGTTTCCCTTCCAGATGACCCCAAACCCAAGTTTATATTTTATGGCATTTTATATTCCCATGTCCACAGGTCTGTTTCATTCTAGGTCACTTAAAGTAAAAAAATCACCTGTGATTTTTGATGTGTTTCCAGGGAACAAAGTGATCTCCCCAGTGAACTTTGTCTAGGCTGAGAGGAAATAAATCAGCATTGTTTCTTCTCTCTCCCTGTGATTCCTCAGGGGGACAAATCAGATTTCCTCAGTCACACTGGCTGTGTAAAGGACAGGGGTGTTTTACAAGTGCAGCTATAAAGACTGGCAGGCAGGGATGCACCTGACCACCGACAGCAGAGCCCCTCGGAACTCTGGGCTGCTATGGGCAAGAGCTTCTGCTCCTTCTGGCCCTCCCCCCTTGTAAAGGTGGCGACTGTGGTCATCTCATTACAGCTGGGAATTCTGCAATGGCAGAGTGCGGTCCAGGGCTTCAGTCTGCGAGGACCCTGCTCTCCACACAGCCGCCCCTCCGCCCTGATGGAGGGCATCACAACCAGCTGCCCACTCCTTGCTAGCACTGTCCAAATTACTCTCAGTGAATGAAACCCAGTCTACAAAAGGACTCTTTGTTTTGCTCATGTCTGCCTTTCAAGCACCCTGAGTATCAGCCTCTGTCCTGGAACATCACCGGCTTCTTTGCACAGTGCCTAGAATCACAGCTGAGAGGACCCAAGATGGGACACACAGTAATTCACACTTCTTGCTAGCCATCATGTGGGGCTTTCTAATTAACTGGATATCAAGGATGCTGAAAGGAGAGTCTCGAGTGTTAGCGTTATGGGGAATGGACTTACTTCTGCCATTTTCCGAGGCAGGGAGGTTTCAAACATCTGAAGTTTCTCCCAGTAGGAAACCAGCAACTGGAGAATATCACAAGCTACCTGAGCCACGATTTTGTTAGGAAACTACAAAAGGAAACAAAATCTCAAAGTAAATACATAACCTAATGTGCATTATTCTCAAGGAAGAACAAAAGGCTATTCCTTCCCAGTTCCATACAGATTACAGAC
Source organism: Hystrix cristata (assembly GCA_004026905.1). Classification (NCBI taxonomy): domain Eukaryota; kingdom Metazoa; phylum Chordata; class Mammalia; order Rodentia; family Hystricidae; genus Hystrix; species Hystrix cristata. The sequence goes on from PVJO010000023.1 coordinate 214,959, forward strand.
ACATGTCTGCATAAAACTGATGAAAACTACGTCCACTTAACAGCGAAGTTACACACCATCATACCCGCATCTGTACCTGCCTCTTGTCTAACATAGCTGTGTTGATTCACACGATGTTGTACAGAAACAAGTAGCTGCCACTTGACCACTTGTAAATTAAAACCATCATTTCAAATTCCTTATTAAGCTCATTAAATCATAGTTTTTACAACTAGAGGAAATCAAAATGCAGTACAGGGGCTGGGGATTTAGCTCAGTGATTAGAGTGCTTGCCTTGCAAGCACAAGGGCCTGAGCTCGATCCCCGGCACCACAAAAAAAAAAAAAAAAAAAAAAAAAAAAAAAAATGCAGTACACTGTTGAGTGACCCTGTGTGCTGAACCTTTTCCAGGAATCTCACTCGCGCTCCCACTGACGAATCTTCATCGACAGCTCTCTAAGGTAGGTGTATCCTCACTTTACACACGGGGAAACTGGGATTGATCAAATGGCTTTGTATCCAGTGACATGAAACTCAAGCCGTGTGTGTAACACGTTAGGAAACATGGAAATGTAGAGACTGTGAGGCAGGACATAATTTACAAGTCTCGGTATATCTCCTGCGGCTGTTGCAAGTGTCAGGTCACCACTTAGGTGTTCTGGATGCTTCCACCTCTTGTGAGATGGATGGCAAAGGTCTTGGTTGGCTGTCCTGAGGTACATAAGTGCAGAGAACACTCCCCAGGCGTTTCTTGCTGCCAAAACCCTGGAGCTCCACAGCTATCTGTACCTCATTATCTAGATCAAGAAGACCCAGGGATGATCTTGTGTCACTGGTCTAGAAAAGCCTCGCTCCAAGCTGTGGGAGGCACATAAGTATGTACCACAGGACACCAGCAAAAGGTCAATGTTTGGCGCCCAGTGACAAGTGCACAGGATGAAGAAAGGGTGAGGAGAAGATAACCGACTTTACTTCTGCAGAACACATGGACTGGCCCCCGATGGAGCCAGGGAAGCCCAGGGGCATGACACCCACCCAGGCTCCTCCAGCTGCCAGCCACCAGACTCCAGAGGACTTGACCCCACTGGCCTCCATCCACCCCTCACCCACTCTGGCTTGTTGCTGTCTCAGGGCCTGTGCACCTGTTCGTGACTTTGCCTGGAACTCTTATCCCCAGGTCGGCATGTGGCTGGCACTGCTACAGTGCTCAGATCCTGGCACAAAATGTCAGCTCCTCTACGAGGCGACAACGCTTACAGAAAGGTGTGGCAGCTTGGCCCGCCAGTTCTGTAGCTCCACCTGGCCTCCGTCCTAGTTCCTCCCCAGCACTAAGCCAACACAGCCCATCCCTGTGCTTGCTGTTTTCCTGCACATGTGGTCACTTCTGGATGCCTCATGCCTGCCCTGGCCCGCAAGGACGTGCATGATCTGTGTACCAGGAAGACGGACAATGAGGAGTGGGATAGAGTGAGTGGGTGCTGGTCAGGCTCTGGATGCCAGGTGCTGGAAACAGGCCTGGGAGGAGAGTGTAGGAAGAGGAGACAAAAGGGCTGGGGACAGAGAGAAGGAGCCAGAGGTCTGGGCCCAGAGGAATGCAGAGGAGGGCAGAGTCCTGACACCTGGAGCCAAGCAGGGAGAGGTGGGGAGGAAGCCACTCCTTCACACTCGGCTACAGGGACTGGTGCAGTGCCATCCCTGGGTAAGGGCACTAGGTAGACAGGGACCGGTAGGGTCATGGGGCAGCAGGGACCTGGCCTGTGTGCTCTGCCCCTCCAAGAGGTCTGAAGGGGCACCTGTGGGCAGCCTAGGCTGGGGACCGGGTCTGGGGACCTCTGGGGGCTCAGCAGAGCCAGTCCCGGGAGGGGTGGAGGAGTAACTGTGGACAGCAGTGGGTAGTGAGGAGGAAAAGCCAGCACCAGGAGGGGAGCAACAGATGGGGCCAAGGGCGGCCTCATCCCCAAAGGCAGGAGGCGAAGTGTTCAAGAGTGTGATGCCCACCAAATGTTGCATTGACGGGTGGAGTCCCTGGGCCCACCTACTGCTGGGGAGAGCACCTCCTGGTGCACCCAGCCACACCCAGGCCACCCCAGGAGGTGGGGGGGTTCTGAAGGGCACAGTGCCAAGCAAGGTGCTGGGGCTGCACAGAGCCCTTCTGGGCTCCTTAGCTGGCAGTGAGGCAGGAGATTTAGGGTGTGGCAAAGAGGCTGGGCAATCTGTCAAACATGGAGATTTGGGACACGCACCATACAGCTGCCAAGCCCTGCGCCTGATAACAATCATAGAATGCTACCTTCAGTTCTTCTGGCGCAAGATCGAGCAGGGTTTTGATACGGTAGGACAGCCTGGATCTGACATCAGAATGGGGGAATAAAAGGTGGTGGTCATTACACTCCTGACTACTGCTTTACCTATTTTCTTTCTCAGAGGCCCGCACTCACTGTGCAGAGCACTTCTTTGCAGAGCACTTCTTCTCCCTTCTTTTCTTACCTTCAATAAATGTAAAACCTGGCTACTTCATTTCCTGTCCAGTTCTTTATCCAGGACAGCAACGGTAGTGGCACGGAGCCACCCTGTCACCTCGCACGTCCCCCCCGCCCCCCCCGGCAGGGCCCACGTGACCCCTGGAGTGCCTCCCCTCAAGGAGGCTGCCGCTCCCACTGTTTCTGGAACCTCCTTTCCTCCGAGTCCTGCCTGCCTGGACTCGTGCCGGCGTCCTGCAGGACAGCGCGGTGGGCCGGCAGGCGGGCAGTGAGGGGTCAGCGGCCTCCTGCTGTCAGCACGGCTGAGGGAGACCTGCCTGGCGTTGTCCCAGCCCTTCGAGTTCTCGGTTCTCTGGAGCTGGCTCCCTGCCCCTCCACGCCCCTTCTCCCTTCCAACGTGGAGGGCGTGTAGCTAGGCCGGCCCTGAGAGGGGGAGCTCGGGGGGTACATACGCACTGCACTCCGAAGCCCACGGAGCCTGGCTCCACACTTGTGGCTGCGTTTCTCCTGCACTGTGTTTTCCTCATAAGTATAGAAAAATTGCAGGCTTTTAAAAAAATTCATGGAAATGCACAGAAGGTATCTATCCCTCCATTATTCTGTTCCACGGCTCTGTTACTAATTTCTGCCTTTTTTCTATTGCTTTATATTAAACCTACAGAGATTTAATTAAAGTTCACATTTGAAAAGGAGATCTTGGAATTGAGAAAACAGGGCATCTAAAGACTGACCCAGTCTATACCCTTCTGCATGAGGGTTTCTCTGTGCTGGCAGCCTCTGTGGCAGAGCCGAGGGGCCGGGGGCTCGGGCAAGGCCCTTGGTCTCCAGTCGGCATGCTTCTCTCAGCAGGTGGCAATGCCCCTCCCCCCAGGGACTAGAAGTGGCGACCAAGGTCAGGCCAGCACCCACGGTCGGGCGGCCGCTGGGGGGATCATTCTTCCACTCCTCACCTGGGAGCAACAGCGGCATCCTCCAGCTCTCCCAGGTGGAGGGGGAACCTGGAGGTGGGGTGCAGAGGGTACCCCGGGGACAAGAAGCCCTGCGACCCCAGAGGGTCCGATGCCAGCCTTGGCCGCTATGTCCGGAGTATGCACTGCGGGCGGCACAGCATGGGGGCCGGCGCCAGCCTGAGGAGGGCCACCCAGCATCAGCTGTCACTGCTGTGACTCTCACAGCTGCATGTGGCAGGCAGCAGAGACAGGCAGGCAAGAAGGGCCAGGACACTGGTGAGGGGCGAGGGCAGGTCTCGGACCTGACTCAGCTGGGCGATCCCACAGCCGTGACTGAGCTCCTCTCCTCTCCCACCTCACTCCTCCACAGGTGAACTGAGGACAGTAGACTCGCCACCTGGAAGGTGCCCCAAGCCCTCGCACGATGCCTGCCCGAGGTGGGCACTTGCTGGTTCTCGGTGCAATGCGCAGCGATGCTGATCACGACTGCCATTCTAAGAGGAGCCAGGAAAGGACAGAGCTGGAGCTTTGGTTTGGGAAGCAGTCCAACTGCACAATCAGAAGTTCAATCATCTGCCTGCATGCCGCGGACTAGAGACCTAACTTCGGACTCTGATTCCCTGCGGTGAAGAACAGGGATCGTAACAGCTACCTTGGGAGCTGTGATAAAGATTCACAGAGTATTTGGACAGCTCACCTTTGTTCTGGCCTCGAGGGAGTACCCAATAGACAGCAGCTTCTCCTCTCAATACCAATGAAAGAAAAGCATCCCCAAAACATCCCAGGCTTAGCTGCTTGGTGAACATGCCTTCTCCAGGCCTGTCAAAGAGCCCAGGGCTAGAAATCCCACACTCTTGCCGCACCCTCCCCCAAGGTAGCAGATGTCCTCTTTGCCTCAGGAGCTGCCCAGCCACCAGGACCCACTGGGCTTGGTGAGGGGACACTCAGACTATCTGTGACTGCAGCGGCCAGTGGGGAGGCGGCTGCAGAGGCCTCTGCTGGGACCCTCACAGCATGCTGGCCAGGGCTCTCCACAAAGTTTTGAATCACTGCCTCTTTGTAACATGGGAGACACAAAGGCAGGGCTAATTCCAACCTAAACCGGATTTAGCATAACATCAAGTGACAATACCTTTAGCGTCACACCAACCACGTTGATGGCCTCCTTCACCTGGGGGTGGCAGGTACACTGCACAAGCTCCTCGCAGATCCACACCCCCAGGGAGCAAATAGCGATGCATCTTTCCAAAAAGAAGGAGGAAAACTCTCATGAAACAATATGGTTTCTTAGCATTTTCAAATGACAAAATGTTTGACATCTGAAACACAAATTATAGCTAATCAACAAGATGTCTTCTTCAGAGAAAAAGATAAGGGACTCTCAGTAGTCCAGTTTTCAGGACAAATAGGAACACAGGAACACTAATAATGATTAGTGTTTATGAAGTATGGGTAATATTATGAAATAACTGAATCAATATTAAATAAAGTGGTTTCTAAGATAAAAAAGGTCATCCATCCTTAGAAATACAGAGGGTCACTACCTAAATACAAAAGATTTGATTCATATAGAGATAGGGTAATTCTAAACTTATATACTAATAACAAAACCTCAAACTGTATGTATTATAAAATTCGACACAAATACAAGGAGAAATAGATGAAATCCACATAAAAGGGGAAGATTTAAACAAGGCTCTACTCAGTGAATGATCAAGTTGAAAAAAATCAGAAAAGATACAAAAGATAGAGAATGACTGAAGTACCTGATTCAAAGAATTTCATACAATGGATTCATCTAGAACACCATGCCAACAATTAAAGACCAATGTGTACATTTACATGTTTTGAAAAATATACAGGACAGTTACAAAGAGTGGCCAGATGGATAGTGAGCCCTGAAGAAAATCTCAACAATTTCACATACAGTCATCAGACAGACACCATTTGGATCCATAGTGCAATTAAAATATCATTAGCAAAAAGATACATAGAAATAGCCATGTTTGAAAACAGAAATATGTATCTAAGCAACTCATGATTTAATGAAGGTATCTCAATAGGAAGTAAAAAAAGTTGGAAAGAAAAATATTACATATTGAAAGTACAAAATTCAGATAAAATAACACCTAGAAATAAAGTCTTAAACGTTTACATATGTAAAGGAGAAAGGCCAAAAGTTAATATACTAAGTACTGTATACCCCTTAAAACGTGAGAAAAGGAATAACAGAATGAAAATAAAGAAGAAGACTGAAAAAGAGCTGCAAACAGGAAATAAAAACAAACAGAATAAAATGTTTGAATCCAGGGCCTCACACATACCATGCCTAGTTTTGACAAAACCAATAAAACTGTCAAGTTTTTGGCTAGACAAGCTTTAAAAACTCAGAGCACACACAAAGTGTCAGATATTAAAAAGTAGATGTAACTATGGAAGTCAAAGAAATAAAAGAAAAAAAAGAAGACTAATAGAACTTGTATGCTAGGATACTTCAAACCTTAAATAGAAAAATTTTCTAAAAAAAAACTTCTTTTTTTTTTGGTGCTGGGGATCGAATTCAGAGCCCTGTGCTTGCTAGGCAAGGACTCTAACCACTGAGCTAAATCCCCAGCCCCTAGAAAATTTTAATTTATCAAAACTGCCAGAGAGGAGGGAGGGAGGCAGGGAGGGAAAGAGGAGAGAAAAAAAGAGAGTGACAGAAAGAAAGACAGAGACAGAGAGAGACAGAGACAGAGAGAGACACAGAGAGACAGAGAGAGGGAAGATGAGAATGAGAATATTACAGTTTTCCCAAAACATTGCAGAAAATGTCAGTGGTTAAGCTCACAAAGAAAATACTAGATCTAGGGTGTTTTATTAAATACACAAGAATATTAAGTAAATTTTCACAAACTATTCCTGACCTAAGAGAATAGAATAGTGCCTTACTCATTTTGTGAGATTCGGTAACCTATAACCAAACCTGCTAAGAGCAGGATGAGAAGGAAATCACAGGCCGTGGGTAGAAACCTAACTTTCCTGAGCAAAACATGAGCCACACCAGATCCAGTTCCACGTTAACCAAGACGGGTTTGTCCCGAACCCCAAGTCTAGTTTAACACTAGCAAAACGATCATCAGCACAGCAGACCAGGACACCTGGACTAAGCCACCCGCTGAAGGTAACTGAAGAAGTCAGGTGAAACAGAAACTTGAATGTCATCGGGGGTAAGACGCTGGTGGGGAGCAGGGGCGGCTGTCTCAGGTGGTCCGGGAGGAAGTGGTGAGGGGCAGGCTTCCGTGCCGCCCGCGGGGCTGGAAGCCGGTGTTGCCGGCCCCGGCTTCAACAGGAAGAGAGGCAGTGGACCCTTCCTTCTTATCATGTGGTTGGCCCAAAGAACCACCTGTCTGCTCAGAGACAGCCAGCACCCCAGACGCCTGGCAGAAGCAGCCAAAATGTTCCAGAGACTGCCCAGTGTCTTCTGGGGCACTGAGTCACAACTAGTTGAGATTGTGACCCTACATACCCCATTTTTATAAACTGTGGGGTTATCCTTCCATTCCCCTTATTGAAAACATCAGGGAATTCATGTATATATTTGTAAGCTTGCTTTTCTCTTACACAAAAGATAGCATGCTATATATAATCTTCCGCACCTTACAAGCTGCAACTAGTAATCATGACTTTTTAAATAATCAAGCAGCCTGGCATGGTGGTGCACACCTGTAATTTTAGCACCTGGGATGCTGAGTCAGGAAGACTAGCATGAATTCAAGGCCAGCCTGGGCTACAGTGAGTTCAAGGGCAGTCTGAACTGTGTAGTGAGTCTCTGTCTCAAAAACTCAAAAATAAATAGATAAGCATCAAGCAAAGCATTATCTTGACAGAATTCTTATGTATACTGTGCGTAAGAGAGAGGTGCAAGAAGTGTTTTCTTTAAACATAAACTATTTACACATAAAAGCTTTCTTAAAATTCTAAGAGTTTACCTCTTGTTCAACATTTACCTTGCACATTCATTTGGCTCCTCTGTGGCATTCTTCAGTAAAATATTTATGAGGTAATTCTAAAAACACAAAATGAAGTAAAATAAAAACCTTGTTTCTGTGTCACGACTGGTTTCCCACACAGCCAACCGCGCTCCTGGCAGCCAAGAGCTGCTGAAGGCCTGGTGAGCTTGGGCGCCCCGCGGGGTGGGGCTGGGGCACAGGCAGCGGTCTTTCTGGGTAGCAGTGAAAGCAATGAGACCTCCAGATGGGAAAATCTCCCTTTGCTCTTACACTAATTGAATTATACATTGTTCATTGAATTACGTATTGTAATCATGTATTATAAATTGATTGATTGATGCTGGGATTTATTTTTGTTTGCCTCAAAAGTCAGTTGAGGAGAGAATAAGTACTTTTATTCTCCAAGAAATAATTTGGAATTTCAAATTATTGGTAGTATTTAATCAGGCCAACAACAGAATTGTGTACTGTACTTAGCTTACTTCAATTATTTCTTATAAATTCATTTGGTACACTAACACAGCATAACTAAGCTAATGGAATTATTACAAAGGATGATTTATTACATGATTCTGATCCCTAGGCATGATAAACAGATCTAATAAAAAACACCCGAGGAATATAGCTACCAGGTCTAGCTGCAGGATGCTCTGAACACGTTCATCATCCCTCAAACAGATTTCTGAAAACAGCTACCAAAACAGTAAGAAGATGCAGCAGAACTTCAGGGAAAAGTAGATCAACGTGTAATAATGGAAGAAATAGCCGGGCCTATAAAATGCTGAACCTGAGATGCGGTCAAGTGTGTTACATACCTTGACATCTTCAGTTCCGGTGATGACCTCACTCACTTCTGGCACTGACTGCAGCAACGGGATCTCCCGGTAGGTGTTTGGGAAGCAGACGAGGGAGCCAAGGATGGTGAGCGCTTCGGAACGAGGTGCCTGCATACAAGGAGCGGGACACACACAGCTTTCATTCTGAGGGGCAACGACACGTTTTGCTTCATGGTTTTGAGAGGGAATCTTGATACTTATTCTATCCTGACCAGAAATATCACCCTATATGCCTATTTTCCTGATGAATATTTAAAAAGAAAATTTTCAAGGGATGGGAAGTGTCACTTCACTTAGAGATAAACAAATGCATGAAAACTGGTCTGCAGATTCATTCAGAATAGAAAGGACAGGACTGAGTCCTGACTGTCTTACATTGTTTTACTGTTAGTGTTCTTAACAAAGCGAGGTAAATGCAATCAGCTTTTGCTGTGAAGAATAATTAAGGAAAATTCGTAAGGAAGCAGTCTGGAAGTAGCTATCACAGAGAGGACGCCATCTACCAAACTTCCTGTGTCTCAGCAGGAACAGCCTTGTAAAATAACATATACTGACCAACTAAGTTACTATATCTAGTCAGATACTAATCAGTTATTTGTCCATTGTTGGAATTAGGTATATACTAAAGAAGGCAGATCACCAGATTTCAATTCAATCTAGCAGCTACGAGTAGCCCAGAAGAGGGTAGGCACAGTATTTCAAAGGTGCACCATCCAGCCACTACCCATCTGCCCTCCTGCCTATTTGTTAATAATGACAATGGTAGCGAAGACTTCACAGGCTCTCGCTCTGTACCAGGCACTGTTCAAGTGCTGTACAAGCATCGCTCGTGGAGTCCCCTCAACAACCCTGCATTTTCCCTGAGAAAACTGAGACCGGGAGAAGTTGAGGGGCTTGTCAAGTCAGCTGGCCCATAGGCAATGGACCCGAAATTGAACTGAGGCCAGCGCAGGTCAGGCCCACCCTGGGCCTGTACTGTGAGACGAAGAGAACGTCCCTCCTTAGGAGAGATGGGTGTGGAGAGGCAGACAGAAACTCACTAGCAAATACTAAATTTACACAACTGCTTCCTTGAGGGTAGGGACCCGGACACCCATCCAGGCCAGGTCGTGGCACACAGTGGTCCGTGGTGAGTGCTCCCAAAGAAACTCCGCCTTGTCTCTCCTCCCCAGCTGCTGCCCTGCCACCCCAGATGAGCCTGGTGCACACTCTGTTGGCACCGAGACTTTTCCCTGCGTAGCCTTGAGATATGGTGTAGTGTGGGAGCCTAGTTGGCAGGACGGAATTTTTATTGAATTCACTGTTTGACAATTAAGTGCAAAACGTTAGATCTTAATGAATTGTTACAGCTTTAGTCAAAGAATGCCATAAATCTAGACAGTTTTTCCTCTAAGCATTGAGTTTGGACCCTTGTTTACAGACAAGCATGCAATGGATCCCTGTTGCGTTTTTACTGTGTACAAGTTCCAGGCCATGTACACACTGCAGTTCACTTGTTCTGTTGTCTGTGGACATTCAGACTGGCTCTAGATTCTGTGACAGATGACATTGCTGTGCACAAGCTTGTCCCCACTCTTTCGGGGACCTAAGCACACATCTGGCACTCTGCCTCCACGGGGAGACTGCAGGGCAGGGCCCTCACACTCTTAACTCGTGTTATCTGAAGACCCCGATGAGCAGGTGACTCCAGCCTCTGCTTGGCTCCCCTCAAGGTGAAGCAAGAAAGCGGTTCAAAGAGCTGCTGTCCTTTCTGCAACTTTTACAATCACATTCTCACTCATACTCTGTTTTTGAAAAACATTTCAGACTATGTATTATTTGTTGAATTCTTTGTGCAGCTATCTTCAGGTATAACTGACAGATTAAAAACGGTACATATTTAAGGTGTGCAAAATGATGCTTTGACTACATACACATTGTAAGAAGTGATCATAATCAAGCTATTAACCTATCCATCCCTCATATAACTATCCTTTTTGTGGTGGAAATACTTTAAATCTACTCTCTTAACAAATGTCGAGTTCAGAATACAATGTTATTAAAGACAATCATGTTGTGTATTAGGTCTCTAGAACATAATTCACCCTGCGTGACTGACACTCCGTACCCTTTGACCAGTATCACTGCAGCAGCTGGCGACCCAACCTACTCTCTGCTTCTGAGTTTGACATGTTTAGATCTCATATACCAGTAAGATTATGCACTATTGTTTTGCTGTGCCTGGCTCATTTCACTTAGTATAATGGCCTCCAGACTCATCCATGCTGTTGAAAATGGTAAGATTTCATTCTTTTTTCAAGGCTGAATAATGTTCCACTGTGTACACATATATTTTCTTTATCCTTTCCTCTGAAGATACACGTTCAACTTGGCCATTTCGAGTAATGTCGCAATGAACAGGAGAATGCCGATATTTCTTCGAGACCCTGGTTTTATTTCCTTTGGCTATATATTCAGAAGTGGAATTGCTGGATCATATGATAGTTCCTTCTGTTTTTAATTTTTTGAGGAACTTGTTATGATTTAGATCTAAAATGACCCTCAAAAGTCTCATGTATTTGAAAGGTGACTGGATCGTGGGGGTGCTGTACTTGTGAGTGGATTCGTACATTGCTGAGTCCACAGCTGAAGGTGCCGTGAGAAGCGGTCCTGATTAGAGGCGGGTGGAATGGGATGTGACCTGGAAGGGTGTGCTCTGCTGCTGGCTCCTTCCTCACGCTGTCTTCCCTTGAGTTAAACAGCTTTCCTCCTCCACACCCTTCCACATGCCATTCCTGCGCTGCAGTCAGCCACCAGAGACCGAAACCATGCGCCAAGATGACTCTCTTCTCTAAGTTTTGGGTGTCAGGTATTTGATTCCCAACAACAAAACAGTAGCTAAGACAAATCTGTACTAGTTTTCAGAATGACCGTACCTCTTTACATTACCATCAACAGTGTACAGGGCTCTCTTTCCTCACATTCTCAGCAACACTTGTTTCGTCTTTCCGATGACAGTCATTTCAACAGTTGTGAGATGGTTATCTCACTGTGGCTTTAATTTGCATTTCCCTGATGACTAGTGATGCTGAGTATTTTTCGATATACCTGGCAGACAACTGTATGTCTGGGAGGCTATCTGAATAGCTCGTCCAGCTACACGACACACATGCACAGAGAATGGTCACCATGGAAAGGTATATCTATATATCTTGCTCCAGCATTTTTATAGAAAACTCGCCTAGCAAACAGTACAAGTACTTTTCAGTAAAGAAATATGATTTTCCTGCCTGGATCTTGTAAGTTTTTTCAATGTTGATTTAAGTGGTTAAAAATAAATCTGAAGGTTCTTTGAGATTACCCTAAAATCTTTTTCAGAGATGATATTCATAAAGCAGTATGACAAGTTGTCAAATTCAGCATTTTTCTTCTCTAGTTTTCTTCCCTAATTCTTCCTGGTCTCTTTTCCTTTCTCTTGCCTGTAACTTATACTAGTAAGACAGAGTTAGCACATGAAAAGAGTGTGAAATATCAGGTATGCAGAATATTAAAAATATTTAAAACCTACAGCTTGAAGTTTGAATTTACCTTGCACAGAAAAAAATAAGTAAACACATATCAAACAAAATTTAGGATGCTGACTTCTCACACTGATGAGTTCAGTGAAAATCCTGGCAAAAAGGAAAGCTCATTTTAGTCATACCATTTGAGGGGGAAATATGACTGAAAACAACCGTCATCCAGAGCATGAACAGGAAGGACGGTCCTTTAAATAGAAATGCAGAAAAGTATTCTCTTTAAAAGGCATTAAGATATTGTGAAATAGTGGCAGTAAATGCGGAGATTGAAAATAAATCCCTTTTGTAAGGCTAAATGTACATTTAATCCATTTGCTTCTGATTTTTCAGTACAAGAATTTTGCCAGTGTTTTCTTGCATATTTTTAAGAAATACATATCCACTTCTGGTTAAAATTTTAGTTTTCTTAACATTTTAAGAAAATATTTTGGGGCTGAGGGTATAGCTCAGTGGTAGAGCATATATTTAGCATGTTAAGGCCTGGTTCGATCCCCAGCACTGCAAAAATAGATAAATAATAAACACATCAAGAAGTATTTCCTGTAAGACTTCAATGACCAAGACTTAATTTTTAAAGAGTGCCTAACTGCTAATGTACACTTAAAATTCTCTCTTTACTTCAGATGTTTATGTCTATGCCACCATTTGCTAGAGAATGCTGATAAGATTCTAAGAGACAAGCCCTGCCTCTAATGGTGTAAATGTGCTGAGGCATCAGTGAGGATATGATTTCTCACACTTTGGCCTTTTGATGAAACGCCTTTCCAATACCAGTATGTCATCTTCCCCTACAACCTCACACATCAGCTGCCAGGGTATCCACCCTGAGAGCCCAGTTTCACACTGCACTAATGAGTCGACACCTGTTAAGAGTGGAGAAATCTGAACCCTGTTAGCAATCGCAAGGCCCCCTGGGAGCTTGGACGCTGAGCATTGTCATACTTACCGCCAATGTGTCTGTGCCAAGGACCCTAGCTGCGGCAGTGATGAAGTCCCCCACCAGCATGGAGAAGCCAGGCAGACCCAGGGAGAAGCAGCGGGGTGGGCAGTGTCTTATGATCGTATTCAAGATATCCTGCAAAGGAAGAGAAGTATGTGTGACTGAATATTCTAGGTCAAAACTCCACGGTCGGTTCGTGTACACATAGGACCACTGTACACTCATCTACAAGGACATGGAAGAGAGATACTTTTCGGTGACAGGGTACCAGGAGGTGAATGACTACAGTGGTTATTGTACCCACCTTACAGGGAACAGAATGAGACACCAAACTGTGACTTATTGGAAATCTAAATGGTGGCATTTGAACTAGACACCAGTGTCTTTCACCTGAAGGCCAGCTCCTTGGACAGACAAGGAGTATTAAGGTAAATAAATACATAAACCCTCCAAACATCCATCACAACAACAAAGAATAGGTTCTGTCTTTAGCATGCCCAGGGGCCTTTTGTGCAGGATGCTGCACTAAAGGCATCATCTGCCTGCATGCTGGTGCCTGTGTCTGTGTGGGCCTCTTGCTGGTGGCTGGCCGATCAGCCCTTCAACACATCTGTTCTGTGCTGAGATGATCACCTCATTCCTGCCTGTGGCAGGCAGAACCCAGCCCTGGACAGCATTCATGCCGTCACGTAGAGGCCATGGAGGCCACACCTCTGAGGCCATCCACATGAGTGATGTGCGTGCATGTGTGGGCACAAGCGCAATTAGTAAGTAAATAGCAAACTTCATTTATGCAGTTTTGGTAGGCACGTTAAGCAGCTACACTAAAGTACAACTGTTTTGTGACTTGTACTTATACAACCTATAACTAGCATTGATATGTATTTAGGAAAGACACAAAGTACCAAGACCTTTGGTTTCTTAGTTTTCAGGATCTGAAAAATCTAAAATAATTCTGGTTTAACTCTGTCAAACTAGAACTCAAATCCTTCACAATAAATAACCTCGCTGAACAACTTGCCTTCTAAAACAGATTATCTATGTGTTCCCGAAACATTTTTCCTCCTATAGTACACTCATTGAATTTCAATAAAACACTATTTACATCCTTAAAACAACTGCACTGTGTTTAATCTACTCGAATTCACATATGGCAGTTTAGCAAGTCCTAATTTAAAGTTTTGGCATTTCAGCAGCCTTTTTCCTATACCCAAAATAAACAGATAGATAGATAAAAGGAGGAAAGAAAGGGAAGTCAACCTGAACCACACTCCTTCCCAGTTAATGTTTAAACCTGCTTTAATCATGTCCTGCCATACACTTTGGGACCCATATCAGCCAAGGCAAACATTCTAAGGGGCCGAGCAGATGGGTGCTGCAGCTTAGAAAGTGTGTGGTAAACTCGTGCTCCGGGAGTGGAACAAAAGATCCACCTTTTTCATAATTAAGCCTCTGATTAATGCCCTGGGCTCCTCACCACACACCTGTAATTACTCACAGAGGTACGCATTGTGCCGGGCCTTGTCTGGGAATATCAAGCATCAGGCGCTCCGGCGGCAGATGGAAGCACATTGCTGTTGACATATGCTGCAATGAAAGGCTTCGTGCAAACCTGGTGAGCAAGGTAGCAGAATGCCATGCATCTGAAGATTAATAATGCAAACAACCATGATGTTAACTGTGTTATGTTTGCGTTAATTCCATCTGTTGAGATGAGGAACTAAAACCCCGAAGCCTATGGGTTTTAAAGATCTTTAGCACATACTTAAGTCAAATGAGCCATTTTTACCAATGGAATTTTGAGATTTGATTAAAAAATGCTTTTCTAGGATAGGTTTGTGGGAATTGGGAACTAAATCCTTTAATAAGCTAAAGCCAGAATTTTACGTGGAATCCGTCTTGCTTCATAAGATCCCCATACGTAAAGGTGTTGATCTGTGAGCAGGGTTCAGAAAAAATTACTAAATTAGCACTGATGCGAAGACAACAGACATCCAGGAGCTGAGTCACGCGGCCCCCCCAGGCCCTGGACCTCGGCCAGTCCCTCCAACGGAACCTGTTTCCACGGGCAGGAAGATGGAAGAGAGGACACGCAACAGATGGCTGGCCTGCCCTCCGCCGCCACCTGCGTGAGACAGCGCCCAGAGAGGCAGGGAAGGGTGCAGTTGCCGAGACAGCACCGGGGTGGGGTCGATGAGGGGGTTGAGGAGGGCGCCCTCTGACCAGGCAGCCGAACAACAGCCATGCGCCTGCTTGTTGTGCTCATCCACAAGGAAACGGGGTGACCCAAAGAGTCCATCTTTGTGATAACGCTGTACACACAGGGACAACCGTGTGCTTTCACAGACAGTAGCTTCATGTTCCCCAAAGAGCGAACCCAGAGAACTCCGCTCAGCTGCAGCTCACAGCAGGACCCTGCGGCTCCTTCCCCTCTGTACACAGAGACCACGGCTGTGACCGGGATGTCCAGGAGTGCAACGACAAAAGCCCCGAGATCACGAAGCTCTCTCCAGGGTTTAACGCACAGGCCAATGACAGGGCAAGCCTCACACCCTCTGTCGCATCCACCCCCAAAGGGAACATCTTGCCTGACGACAGTTTGCCAAAGTAATTCACTTGGTTTGAACTTAACTAAAACCATTCTGGAAAATAAGCGTCCTTGGTCATAAACAGAAAATGACCCTTGAGCCAAACAATGCTAGTCAGCCAAGGATGCTGGGCTTTTGCTAAAACATCACTCTGGTGGTCTGGGGCTCCCTTCACTAAGAGGGTGATGTGCAGGGTTGGAGTGCTGTCAGAAGTTCTGCTGCCAACTCCGAGGCCTGCCCAAGCATGTCACCAGGATGGGCCTAGACCAGGGCAGAGGCTGCCATGCCTGTGGGGGTGGGGGCTGCTGTTGCACAGGATCGCTCTGCTGTGACAACTAGCAGGAGACACCCCTGAACTCACACTCAGCTCTGGGGAACAGAACACCAGGACTGGGGCAACGAGGCTTGGGGCTAAGCCTGGTGTGGGAGACTTGGGCAGATCGCGTCACTCCCGGAGCTTCAGGTTCACTTCCATAAAATGGCCCGATCCTCCCTAAAATGTAGTTTCCAACAAGAAAGAAGATGTGGGCAAATGCCTTCACAAGCTGGCAGGGCCGTGCAAAAATAAACAGCACTGAAAGAAAAAGAAAAATAAAAGAAAAAGGCCTTCTATTTCTTTTTTTTTTTTTTTGGTACCGGGGATTGAACTCAGGACCTTGTGCTTGCAAGGCAAGCACTCTAACCACTGAGCTAAATCCCCGGCGAAAAAGGCCTTCTAAAAGGAGGACTCTGAAGGGTTTTACTCTGTAGAACGCACAGGTTTACTCTGTATGATTCGGTAAGTATTTTTCTGATTTACACAAAGAATGTTCACAAACGTTTCAAAGGAGGCACAAACAACCTCTAGGATCACACATTATCCTAAAAAGCTCTAGAAATCAGTGCCTCAAACAACATCCTTAAAAAGCATTATAGCAATCAGGCACAGGCATACAATTCACAGGGCAAAAGGAGAAACAAAAAGGAAAACGACCACTTTAGATTTTCTAGGATTCATTCTTGTGAGAAATACTAGGACTTATTCCAAACAAGTTGAGTATAGTAGCAAGAATTAGTTCCTTTTTCACACTCTAAACAGACTAAAACCATAAACTAAATAAGTTCAGTAGCAAATGGAGTCTGAAATAGGAATTATGTTTATTCTTTAGAGCTGACCAGGAGGGAGCACAGACAGAACTCTTCCACATGCTGCTTGTTCAAAGGAAATAATCCAACAAAATACTGTAATGTGAGGAACAGGCCGTGAAATTGGTGCTTTTCTCTTGTTTTGGTGAAAAGTTCTTGGCGTGCTACACATCGAGTGTGAAAAGCTAGGTTTTAAGGTGGTAAGTGCGCATTTGCGGCTTACCTGGAGATTCGGGTTTATGAGAAAGTGAGTGGTGAGAACATCTGTCTCTTATCACTGATCTTGCAAAAAATCAGGTAATTCAAACAGAGGCGTGTTGTTTCCTCCCCTCCAAAGCACAGTTCTATAAACACCAACCACATTCAGCCCGGTAAATGAATCGCTTTAATTGGATGCTATGTACACAGTAACTGGAAAAACCATAAGTGATAAGAAAAACATATGGTGACGGCAACAGAAATTGGTTTCTTCGTTTTGCATAGTGTTGTTTCTTTAGTTCTCTTATAATTGACCTTTAGAACGATAAATGTGTAAAATAATTTTGTTTATTACGGCTCCAAACCTTCCAACAATTACACAAAATGAAAATTTAAAAGGAAGGATTCATTCTGGAAGCATTTCCATTGTTTACATAATTGCACAGCTATAATTTAGTGCTCATGTTGTTATGGAAAATAAAAAAAGGGGACCATTATGGGCCATTTCAATTCAAAATATTGCACAGTGGTGTCAAAAATGGGGGAAAATGTTCACCTTGAAGCAGTTAAAAATGGATTAACCCTGTAAATAAAAATATTTCAATATAGGATTCTCTAAAACACAAATCTTCCAGAATAGCCATCTTCAGACGGTTTTAGGAATGTCGCAACTGTACTCTCTCACTGATGACATATACATTACTCACTCACTATTCGCTCAGAGCCAGCACACGATGTCTGTAACACAGTAGCCGGCCATCTGCCTCCCTGCCTCTCTCTCCTCTGAGAGCAAACAGAGCCCCTTATTCCCCGAAATCGCTTGGTTCCCCTGCGAGGCCAAGCCAACTCGAGAGAGAAATGTGGGCATGTGAAACCATCCAGCCCCTTCTCTCACTTCATATTTTAAGAAAACTCCAACACTACATGTTAGGTGACTTCATTGCTATTTTCCAGGGAAGATGTCTGTCTTTTCTCTAACAAATTTTACTGGAAGCTCTTCCGTTTGGTAAAGTGGGAAATGCTGGGATCTACTTATCCCAGTGATCTGGCTAATACAAAGACAGAACTTGACCCGTATTTGGATAATTAATTGTAAAATATCTGAATGCAGAGGAATACTTTGAACAGTAACTCTGGATGAAATTTAAACTTTCTGTGACAATCATGGCAGCCACAACCTGTGCTACCTCGAGGACATACTTGTAAATAGCTCTTTCTGCTTTAATGGCAAAGCTCGGAAAGGAACGAGAGGCTGAGTCACCAGAACAGATCTTAGTGTCAGACCCCCAACCCCGCCCTCTCCCGCCTGCTTGTGGGTGTCTGCTCCTTAGCTGTGTGTGTGTGAGGGTATCCTTTACACACTACAAGCTGCTACCCGGCCCCTGGTGACAAAAAGTAAGGCCTTTGACATTATGGCCCTTGACCAAAAAAAAAAAAAAAAAAAAAAAAAAAAACAACAACAAAAAAAACAACACAAAACAAAAAAAGCACAGCAGAACATGATACCCCATATCACACTTCCAGAAAAGTCGCTGGGAATGAAAAGATAGCAGGACAGAGCTGCAAACTGCTTCCACGATCTGGCCAAATAACATGTGGCATGTGCTATATGTCATTTTTTAAATGGCCACATGTGATACAATCTGTTCAGGAAGAAAGCAAAGGATTTTCCCGGTGCCGGACAAAACGTGACTTCTCTGGATGTTACGACGTTTCCAAGGCTGGGAGAAAGGGGCCAGCACAGCGTAACTGGGTTCCGACACTGAGAAGCAGAACCGTCTGGGGCTTTGCAGCAAGAGGACTTCGTGGAGAAGACACGGGGCTTCGGAACAGGGCAGGGGAAAAGGGGAGGCAGTCCAAACTGCTGCTCTCTCGTGTTATTGGAGACGGCTTTACTGAGGTATAATTCATACATAATAAAATCCACCCTGCAGAGTGTACAAAATTGCTTTTAGTATAGTCACCAAATTGTGCAATCATCCCTACTATTTAATTTGAGAACATTTTCATCAGCCCAAAACGAAATCCTATATCCATTAGCAGACACTCCCCATTTTCCCCCTACCCAGTACCTAGCAACCACTGATTATCTCTATGGATCTGCCAACTCAGGACATCTCAGAATATGGAAGCATACTGTATGTGGTGCTTTGTATCTGGCTTTTCACTTAACGCGATGCTCTCAAGGTTCATCCGTGTTGTAGCATGTAGCACTGCTTTATTCCTTTTTTATCACAGACTAATATTCCACGGTGTTGACAGTTCATGCTGTTATCTTTTCATCAGCTGATAGACATTTGAGTCTTTTCCGCCTCTTGGTTATTATGAATGGTGTTATCAAAACTTGTGCACAAATTTTCACCTGAATATTTTGTCAGTTATTTTGGTGAAGGATCCAGCAGTGGAATTGCTAGTTCTACTAATTGCATGTTTTTGAAGAACTGTCAAACACTTCCCCACAGCACCTCTATCACTTTATTTTTTCACTAGGGAAGTATGTGGGCTCCCATTTCTCACCTCCTTGTCAACACTATTTTCATTTTTTAAAAAATAATGATGATAGCCATCACAGTACCAAGCATTTCTTGTGTGTGTGTTTTTTTCTTTTCTTGGGTTTTTTTTGGTGCTGGGGATCAAACTCAGGGCCTCGTGCTTGCAAGGCCAGCACCCTAACCGCCGAGCTAAACCCCTGGCCCCACTTGTGGTTTTAATTTGCATCTCTTGTGACTAATTATGTTGAACAACGTTTCAAGTATTTCTTCTCTGAAAAAAACATGCATTAAAGTCCTTCCCTCATTTCATATTTTGCCTATTTATCTTTGTGTTGCTGAGTTCTGAGACCTCTTCCCATATCCTGTGCGCATTTATCAACTACATGATTTGCAAATATATTCTACCATTTTGTGGGTTGACTTTTCACTTGCTTGATAGTGCCGTTTGAGGAAGAAAAGATTTTAATTTTGAAGAACAATTTATCTACTTTTTTCTTCTGTTGCTTGTGCTTCAGGTGTCATAGCTAAGAATTTACTGTCAAATCCAAGATCACGAAGATTTCCTCCTTCCTTTTCTTCTGAGTTTTGTCGTTTTGGATCTTAAGCTTAGATCTTTGATCCACTTTAAGTAAATTCTGTACACAATGTGAGTTAGGGGTTTGATTTCACTTCTTTGTGTGTAGATATCTAGTCCCAGGAATACTTGAGACTTCTTTTCCCATGAATTATCTTCAGATCTCCACCCAAAATTAGCTGACTGTAGATACATGGGTTCATTTCTAGACTCCATTCTATTTCATCAATCCATATACATTCCATTTTACTAATACCATACTGTTTTGAATACTATAGTTTTGTATTAAGTTTTAAAATAAGAAACCATGAGGTCTGTGTCTGTTTGTTCTTACTTTTCAAGATTATTTCAGCTATTCAGAATCCCCTGTAATTCCATGTGAATTTTAGAACCAGTTTTTCATTTCTGAAAAAAAAAAGCCATTTGGATTCTGATTGGGATTGTGTTGAGTCTGTAGATCAGTTTTGGGAATACTGTCAACATTAAGTCTTCTGAACTAGGAATACGGGGCACTTTTCCATCTGCATAGGTACTTTTGAATTTCCTATAGCAACATTTGAGTTTGTAGTGTAGTTTGTGTTGATCATCTGCTTGGATGAATCTATTTTTAAGTATGTTATTCTTTTTGATATTATTATAAATAAAATTTTTATAAATTTCATTTCCAAATTTTCCATTGCTGGTGTACAGAAATACAGTTAGTTTTCACATATTGATCTTCTATACTGAAGCCTTACAGAGGTCATCTACTAGCTATAGTAATTTCTGAGTGTGGTTAGTGCATGTGTATTCCTTAGGGTTTTCCAAATATGAGATCAAATAATCTGTGAATATAAATAATTTACTTTTTTCTTTCCAGTCTGCATGTATTTTATTTTCTTATCTACCTACCCTGGTCAGAATCTACAAAACAGTGCAGAACTGCAGAAGAGAAGTGATGAAAACAGACACCGTGTCGTGTTCTTGATCTTAGGGGGACTATAGGTGCTAAAAATGGAAATTCTTGTTAATTCTTTGATGAAGAAAATCAGAGGCTGTGATTAGCACCTAAACCCAGGGAAACGATTTTTCAAAACAGTTTTGGGGGGTGGCAAATTAATGCTTTCTACAAGAATGTGGAGAGTACCATGGGGTGAGATCTCCCAGAAAGAACTTCCTCTCTGTCACATGAATCAAGTCACGCCCTTAGCATCAAGTCCTTGGCCACATGAACAAGACACAATGCTCCTGACCCCGACCCACACAGCATCCCTTGTGCCGCTGAGATCAAGGGTGCTGCTGTCCTTCACGTCATGTCCTACACTGGGCACCGCACAGCCCACTGGGAGACTGGCGGGAAGATGGCCAGCCCAGAAAGGATTCCAGCACACTCACTGTTATGTACAATGAGAAAAGCTGCTGGCCGGCCACAGACAGAAGCAACTTCCCAGCTGCACCGACGGCACCCTGAAGACACAGGGCCTGACCAGGCAACGACTATCCTAGTACCGACCCTGATGCACCCTCCAGTCCCCACCACTGCACTCTGTATGACAGGCTGGCTTAATGAGGCTGATGCAGATGCTCAAGGGCAGTCATCAAATCCACACAGTCAGACTTCAGCAAACAAGGGCTGAGACAAGTTGTTGCCGCAAGTGACAACAGTGGATATGACTTGGCCACGTCGGACTCCACACACTGTCATGGTTACAGCAGCCAAAAGACCAGACCTGAGGCCAAAGCCGAGGGGCACACTTGTGCAGAAGACACTTACACACTGCCAAGGACATCAGCGGTGCCTTGGGGGTTGGGGGGGCACTAAAGTCAGTTTCTGTGTGTTTCGGAAGAGGCCAAGCTGCATCCAGTCTCTCTGGGGGTCTCCTGCACCTCCATCCCGTGCGGCTTTCACAGTGTTCTCCAGCGGAGGGAAAAGCAGAGTCAGTCCCTGCCAGCACAGGGAGGAGGATGGATCCGCATGCATTTCTGGTACATCATCATGCAAGTACTATCCTTAAGGCAGGAACTGCCAAAGGGAGTAGAATACGCCTGCACATAATTAACACAGGTGCTAATGAGGCAGGCAGCGAGGCTGCGCGCAGCTTTACATTCGTTCCTGCTCAGAAACGCACTAGTTAGACCTATATTCTCAGAATACAAAGAAGAGACTCTCAGATGAAACCACAGCATCCCCACAGTCAGGTCCTGCCTGGCATCATGGTTGGAAGGGTGCGGGGAAGATTTAGTCAACACTGTCAATAACAGCGAGCAAAATAGTCACCTCAGCCTCATGTGGAGTCCCAGCAGCCCCAGGCACACAGCTGTGTCTCCCAGACGGAGCAGACAGAGATAGTGGGGAAAGCACATCCCCGCTGAATTTGGGCAATGAGGTACTGTATTTAACTTTGTTTCCTGGAATCATAAAAACTTAGAAAAGAAAAAGATTCAAGAGCTCATCACACAGATCTTTTCCTATTACAGGAGGTGAGGAGATGGGTGAAGGCTGGAACCAGCATTAGTGGGCCGGGGACAGACGTGGGGGTCAGCGAGGCACTGTTTGAGCTCCTCCACACTGCGCCCGCACACAGGGCAGGTGCCCACTGGGGACCCTTACTCAGCTCTGAACGTGGACTGTTCTCTCACCACATTGCCTAGCCTAGGAGACACTGACAAATGGAAATAGCACCTTTGAAAGTAATACTTTCAGGTGAAGTCAGTAAGTCCGCAAGCGTAAATTCCATCTATTCTCCAGGAAATATTATCACACAAGGGAACTGGCCCATGAGATGCTATCTTCACAAGAAAAAGCACTCTTCTTAGGAAAGTGCCAGGAGAAACTATGTGTGTGCAGGTGTGACTTTCAAATGAAACTCTAGGGTCCTACTTTTCCAGAACTGAACCCTGCAGAACGCACACCAGTTGTGGCTTTTGCACCAAGCTGACTGTGGCCTCAGCTCTGCTAGAACACTCAGGGCTCTTCCCGTGCCAGCAAACCACACACCCTCCTGCCTGCTCGAGTCAGGAAGCCTGGCCTTCTGGTCTGCAGAAGCGAGGCTGCTTCATGGCATGGGGTCTTGGGGAACTGTTTCCCAGCTGACACTTGAGAGCAAGCCAAGGACGAAAAACGGCTTCTGTGGGAGCTCCCATGTCTTCGGTGTGCTTTCACACTAGAAAAGAAATAAGCTTTGGAATATGTTTACTGTTTTAATTCTAGAATAACACAAAATGCAGGCTCCATAGTTTGTTTTCACATAAATAAAATCGTTCCATCTGCACATAGCAGCAAAACTGAAGCTCTCAACACATTTCTGTGTTCTGTAAAAATCAGGACAACCCACATCACCGAGTTCCAGGCCCTATCAGTGAGGGTGGGGCTGGGTGGGTCATACACAGCAGTCACCACGGGTGAGGTTTCCCTTCTGCTCAGGCAACAGAATTACAGCTTTTTTTGTTTGTTTGTTTGGTTTTTTTGGTAATTTCATTTGTGTTTGGACTAAAAGGGCTCAAGAATGGTTGAAATTTGACAGAAGAATCCAAGAGAATCCAACTTGACCTCCTCGTTTATGGCGCAATGTCAGGGCAGATCCACTTGTCTGACAGCCCATTCAGCCTCCTGCATCCCAGCAAGGAGGAGGCCTCTAGTATTGTCAACTCTGATGACCAACAAATGCTCACTGCTGCACATGCTAGGAATACCTGCTGCATCTTTTGGCTTCTAAATGACAGAGAAGGAAATTCATTTGGGGAGTGTAAGAAACATTTTTTCTTTACACAAAAGTACTTCAAGGCAGATGTTGGCAGAAACAAGGAAGGAGGAAAGGAGGCTTAAAGGTAAGAGTCCAGGGCAACCCATTCGGGTCCCCTCCTGTGTCCCAGGAGCTCTCTCTCAATAAATTTCCTACTCTTAAAAAAAAAAAAAAGAGTCCAGTGTCACATACCACTTAATTGCCATCTGACCCCAGACACACATTTTACCTCCTGAACAGCAATTTCACCACCTGCAAATGGGAATGAAGATGCAGCACACACAGTGCGGTCAACAAACACACAGAATGTTTACATTAAAAAACCTGTTATAGTAAAAGACACATTGCCATTAATCCCCCTCAAAATCCTCCCCTCACCTCAAACAGACATCTCATCGTTCTTGCCACTTTCTGAAGCAGTACGTTTTTGTGACTGTCTTTAGTTGCCCTGTCATGGTTGACTCAAGGTACTCAATTCATTCAAAATGTTGACCTCTCTTGGTCATTTTGACTTTGGGGAACAGCCAGAAATCACATGGTGTCAAATCTGATGAATAAGATGGATGAAGACTCACCATCATGTTTTTATTTGACAGAAATTTCTGTGAATGTTTTGAATCAATTCAGGATATCCAGGATGCCAAGAAAAGACACTCACGAAAGAGCACTTCCAGAACTGCTTCAGAAAGTGGCAAGAACTATGGGGTAAATTTGTTCAAAAAGATAGAGAATACTTTGAGGGGGATTAGCAACAAACCCCTATCTTTTACTGTGATGATTTTAAATTTTTATTTAAACAATCACCATAGTTTTTTTTTTTAATTTTTTTAAGTGCCATTACAAAAGATCATGCCTGAAAGCAGTTGGTAAATTTGAAGCTTCATACATTATTGAAGCTTCATACATTATATAAATTTGAAGCTTCATACATTATTCCTTTCACTAAATTATATATTTATAATCATCATCATATTAAAACAGTAATGTTCCAAAATTACTTGAAAACAAGTGAATTTAAAATCCACCTATTAAAAAAGTCTCCGACATGGTACTGCCAACCTGTAATCCTACCACTCCAAGAGGCTAAGACATGAGAACAAGAAGTTCCAGCCCCACCTTAGTAACTAGTGAGACTCTGACTCAAAACATTTTTAAAAAGGGCTGGGGATACAGCTCAGTGTGAGTTCAATTCCCAATAATGGGTACAAAAAGTCTGAAATGAAAGCCACACCATCCTTATAATTTCCTATAAAATATTTTAATAAGTTGATAAATTTCTCAAATGCCAACTGGATTGAAGATACCATGCCTGCTGCTGTGAGGGTCTGTGGCAGAAGGAAGCATGGTCCCTGGCTTTCCCGAATGACCTCTCAGGGACGGGGGACAGTGTATGCCAAGAGCACAGGGGCATTCAGCATGTCATGGGGACCAGGGAGGGAAACCATTGTGACAGAGGTGCTGGGTCTTGGCAAGTGGACCACCTGAACATGCTCACCAAGACCCAGCTCAGGAGAATTGGCGGGCATTTTACTGTTATGTCTTACCACTAAAAGGTTCTCAAGGTTCTGCTCAAAATTCTCTGTCCTACAAATACCTACCAGAGAATATTTTTCCACGGGAGAACAAAAGGGAAACAGTTGTTTATTGTTTCTTTAGAAAACAATGTTCTCAATGAAATGTGCTCCAGTAAGTAGCATTAATAGCAACACAATCTGCAATCACCGCACTACCACTTATTGTTGTGAATTAAAAAGAAATCAACCAACAAAAAGAGATTATTCCCCACAGGGAGAGCACTTGCTCCAACACGAAACCTGCAACTTAAAATGCTTTTCTTAATGTTATTCCTTGTAGCCAAACCTACCCTTTATGGATTATAAACCACAATCATGATTTAACGTAACTCTTATGTTCAACAGTCGCTCCTCTCCCAGTGGGAGTTGAAGCATCCCCCTTCCCCCAGGACAGCTTTAGGCCTGGAAAGGCCTCTGGAAGCCAGGCCCCTGCTCTCAGTGCCTCTCCATCTGGAGAAGACTGAATTTTCTTAACCTCTTCGCAGGACTCTAAATGAGGAAAGATGCTCTTGCAGCTCAACAAGCCACATCCCCAGCACTGGGAGCGCCTTCAGCAGAGGATGCTCCAGGGCCTTAGAAGGCCCTGTCCTCACCTGCAGGCCACCGAGAGCCGTCAGGAAGTACCTCTCGGACCAGGCAGACCAAACCAGGAAAGGCGGCCTGGGCGCCGACTCAGGGTGCAGCCCCCTGCACCAGGCTCCTCTAGACAGAGGCTGTACACAGTCAGTCACCTGCCCTGTCTGAACAGAACCATGCCAGGAAGCGTCCCCAGGGGGAGATCATGTCCCCTTAGTGCTAGCTCTGGAGGTGAACCGGCCTCGTCTCTCCCTTCTGCACTGCCTCAGGTGTGCGGGGAAGGCAGCGACTGTGCACTCGTGGCAGCTCTCCATCCTTCCTCGTCCCGGCCCCTCAGCAGCTGACACGGGACGGACCACCGAGCCCTCCCTGCCTGGCCTGCTCCCATTTCCCGCTCTGACATTGCCCTGCAGACGGGCCTCCAGGAACAACCTACCTCCACCTTGGATCACTTTCGTGCTAACACAATTAATCAGATCGCTCCATGTTTTACTTCATAAATTGATTTCTTTCAAATAAGGGAGGAATTTAATAAGTTGAACCCCATGAATCACACTACCCCTTGAAAACGTCAAAAATTGACAATTTTCCTATGCTTCCACCTAAAATATTTACCTCGCGCACTCCAACCTACCTGGCAACACCCCGCACGCTAGTTCCCTGGTTAGGTGGGGGAGCTGGTCCTCCTGAAGGACCATGCATCTGAAGAGCTGCTGCAGCTCTTCTCTCAGCAGGCCGTCTCCACTGACATCCTGGCCACAAACTCCTTCTGGGGCAGTGCATCAACAAGACCCCTGCCTCTCCATGCCGGAAGCCATCGCACCCTTCTCCTTCGCCACAACACAAAACACCTTTCTGGACAATGTCCAGGGTTTCCAGGCACCCCCTGCCACTGTTCAGAGGCCACGAAAGCCCACTTGCTCCCCACGGTTCAGACCCTGCTCGGAAACTGAGAGCCACAGCCGAAGCTCAACCAGGCGGTTTGGCCTGGCACCTTGGGTCACCCGTACTCGGCCGCAGCACTATGGGATTTGGAACAGCCAGCCTCCGAGGGAGGTCCTTTTCTTCCATTTTCCATCAATCAAGTCACTTACTGAGCATCTAGTCTGTCTGAGAAAAGAGTCTCCATCAACCAAGGCTCTGACTTGGGCCTCGGGAGCGGGCACAGTAGTCCTCTTCCAGAGAGACCTTGGGGCCAAAGAGCACATTCTGTCCTGGAAAACCGCTCAAGCCCTCCCCGGGTAATATGGTGATGCTGGGAAGAGCAGCCTTTCGTTTCCCACACACGCCGAGTTGCCATCATAATGTGTATTTTATGCTTTCAATTATTTCATGTAGCATGTCTTACTGAACACCTGGAAGATTTATGATCAAATATGCCTAATTTACATTCCTTACTGATAACACTGATGTGAAAGAAATTCTTTACGTCTTTAACTCAGGCAAGAGACTCAAACAGAACTCCAGTCCTGGCCTCCCAGGTAGACAGCTTCCCAGCACCAGCCTCTGAGCTATCATCTTACTTGGTTAAAGCTGGGAAAGAAGTTCACTGCACACGTGTTAAACCCTGTAACCGACACACCTGCCATCTGCTACCTTCTACATATTTCTACTTTCCTGTTGAGGTGAGAGTGCACCGGGTCTGCAGCTTAATGAAAATAATTACTGGTTTTACAGCTGGAAAAGAAAAGAAAGAAAAACCTCTAGTTTATCGTCCTGGTGTGATCACGCCTCTGAAGTCTCCATGGCCACCGACAGCTGAACAAAGTTATAAAGAAACTGTCTTTGACCCTACTTGACTAATACACGGCTCCCACATTCCCAAGAAACTTCTGGAAACATTCAGAAATCACTGGATGTTCCTCAATGGTGTTACCATTAATGACACGATAGTTTCTTGTTACTAACAATACGCGTCAGCAGACAGTTGACATACACTCCAGTTATGCTTGCAATATCCTTGCAGTTATTATTCTTCTACTGAATCTAAATTTAAAAGTTTTATTTACTGATGCAGAAAACCCTTAACATTGATAAAATCTCAATTTGAATCATGAATTTAAACTGATAAAACTAGAAAACGCAAAGAGTTTGCCTTTAACTGTCAAATTACTTTGGAAAATACTAATAAAATTGGCTAAAAAAATCACGTTACAGAGACCTTGAGAAATTCTATTTTAATAACTCTAAATAAATCTACAAATTGGATACTACCTGTTTGAATTCCAACAGGGCTAAAAATGTGTTCCCTTAAGCGAGACAAAATGCCCCTGCAATCCCTCCCACACATTTCTAATTCCTAAAAGGCAAGAATTCTTTGGGGACACCCCTAGGCACATCGCCAGTGTATCTGCTTGCCTGCCCAGCGCTATGATGTCCAACACTGAGCGGGTTGCAGAGAAAGGACTCACTCTGTACAGTCCCTTCCGCCTGCTGTGCTGCCCTCCTCTTTCTCAGTCCCTCTCCTTGCCCATCTAAACTGACTCGGCTTCAGGAGGTAAGGCCAATAGTGCTGGGAGCTTCCACCAGATTCTCAGCCCTTTCCACTAAGCACTGTGTGTGCCTGCCCCAAATTGTTAACGCACAATACAAAGATATGTGCTCAAAATATGTGTGCACACATGTGCGAATACCCACATTTACATTTAAACACACTTGTACTCGCATAGCCCCGAACCCATCTTGCCTCAGTCACTTGCCCCAGGGCTGTTACCACGATTCCCTTCCGTTCTTGCTGTCATCGTCTCATGATGATAATGTGCCACATAATCACCGCAGCTTAAGCTTCTTAGGACACTTTGGCCATGCCTCGCGCCATGCCCAGAACCTTTAAAAGCTCCCCATTACCCACAGCCTGAAGAGGACTCTGAACGAAGGCTCTAAATGCCAGGTTCAGGTTCACATAGCACTTCCACGCATGTACCTTCACTAACTCAGAGCCGCCCATCACTGCTCCTCACGCATGGCCTGCACGGTACTCTACCTTGGAGGGCTGCTTTTTGTCCTGTCTACATCCTATCCATCCTTGAAAGTCCTGCTAAATCCCACCTCCTCCATGAGCTGCTTTCAAACCGACCTAGCTAGAAGGGGATTCACCACAGTCAAATTTTCACAATACATGTACCACTTTTTCGGTTCTTTGCACAAGATAGAAGACCTTACGATATTCAGTCCTGTGTCTCATACCCTCAAACTCTCACTAGGTCTTTACCATGCTGGGGAAAAATGCTCAACATGAAAATATTATTGAACCTTGTGCCATACTCAGGAAAGAGTTATGTGGCCCTGATAATATAATGCCTAAAAGTAAAGCAGAGGACCAAGTACGCTCAAGGGCTTTAGAGGTCCTCTAACTCAACTCTTTCTTGACCAATGTGGTCAGCTTGGGACCCTGTGGCCAGTGAGTGACAAAGCCAAGTCTAGCGCCCAGCACTCAGAATTCCCAATACGAAGCTTGCCATACATGAAGGTTACATACTGAAGACATTTTGAGGTCCTAAATCTTGAACAACATCACCCCATACTAAATATCTTAGGACTATGACTCAGAGGTTTTTCCCGGACTGTTCAAGCCTACAGTGTTTTAATAAGCTATTTTTAAATGAAGTTTTTACAAAATTAGCCTTGTAAAAGGTCCTCTACTAGTTCACAAAGACTGTTACTTCGAGAATATACGTTAAACTTTTGAAATCATAAATATGTACTTTATCCTGCTAGGACTGAATTAAAAGTTCATGAATTTAAACCTTGGTACAAAATCACTGCATAGGATGAGCACTTTAGAGACAATTAAAATTATTTCCTTGTGTACGAGATGAACAAGGTCCCCAATTTGCCATTTTAATTCTTTTTCTGAACATTATTATCTGTTTAACCTCTAATACATTTAAGGCTTAAATATATTAGAAATTGGTATGTATCTAACATACTCGGTTCTAGCTGTAAGTCTAAATTTTCAGCGAAGGCCAGCTCTTTGTCAGGGAAGATGATGCAATGATTACACATCCCTGCACGATCTGGGCTGTAGGGGTTGTTGAGATCTGGGGACGGGCAGTTTATGAGGCTTGCCCCACGCCTCCCTCCCATGGCTCACAGCAAGTCTCATACTCACTGCAGGGCCCCATGGGATCTTTTTACAAACGACTGTTTATTATTATATTATTCCGTCATATGCCTCAGGAGAGGAGTTGTAACATCCGTTAAGAAAATCCTGAACCATTTAGACTTCTAAGATATTGTGCTATATATGGTGCTTAAACTTATGTTTCCTTTAACAATGGGTGGCAAAAGGTTCATTAAAACAAGAAGTTAAAAAAAAGTAAAATGTTGCGAAAACAAGTTAAATATTCTTGGCTACAAAATAAGTGGCCAAAATTAAGAAAAAATAAGTGAGTTAACCTAATGCACAGGGACAAATCTGCATGGGCCACGCACTGCTGCCCGTGTACCTTGCAGAGTGTGCACAGCTAAGCCAGGTCTCACTCACTGACAGCAGAATCCACTCTTTGGAGATGACGTGGAAAGGGGTTTACAGCAGCCCTGCATGGCTTGTAGGATTTCGGGAAGTGCCAAGAGAACCAGGAGTGAGTCTCCGAAGCCAAGGAAGAAGTGGCAGGCAGAAACACCAAGCCTCGGCAGAAGGCAGGTGGCTCTGGCAGAGGCTGTGCTACCAGCTCAGCAGGCGGTGACTGAGCAGAACCTTGGCAGCAGGAGGACCCAGCTCCTGTGTGCTGCTGCCCCTCCCTCCACAGCTACATTTAAGTGCCACACTGATGCCCACGCTTGACTCAGCCTTCTCGTTGCTTCCCTGTGTGGATGGGAGTGAGGCAATGGCCCAGACACAGAAGAGACGGACACGACCACCCACAAGCAGACCAAAGAACCCTTACTTACATCTGCCTCAGTACAGGGCTGGTTATTTCTCCACGGATTCTGAAATTCCACCATCCCTTTAAGTTTTTATTCATACTGTTATGTTTAAGACCACAAATGGGTAAGGAAAGAAACCTAATATTTTCAGATACCAGAAAACAAAACCCATGAGGTTATGGGAGCCGCAACCCTCCTCGGTGTTAGCACAAGGTTCACACTTATGAAGGCTGCTGCATCCGCACTCCAGACAGAGTACATTTTCCCTGCTTCAAGTGGGCAAACAGCCCTCTAGGTGGGCACTGTAGTGATCCTCACTTTACAGGAAGGGAACTCGGGCAAGGACCCAACAAGAGTCAGCTAAGAACTGGAAGACCTTGCTCAAGCTGAACGGAGGCCCACACTGTTGGGGTCACACCTCACGCTGGTCACAAGGTGACGCAGCCGGGGCTCAGATCTGTAGGTCCAGGTTCACCACACACACTTCTTGCCTGAGAGCAGCTCACACTGTTTCGGCGCATTACAAAACGTGCAATGCAACATTATAGATGAAAGTGACAAAGATCCATGTTTCCTAAAATTTCTATATGTAAACTTGAAAAAAATAACTTTTCATTAATATAAGCTTTGCATTTAAAAGAGAATTTAACTTTGATGTACAACAGACAAATTATACTAAGACATTAAATCTGTAAGTCATTGTTAAAAAATAGCTTACTTATTTTAAGAAAACTTTACGGTCTTTGATATATGTTCTTAAAAACATGAAAATAAAATTCCTTTGCTCAACTGTCCTCTTCCATTTCACACATATTGATCTTTCCATATGTTTTAAATAATCATGAAATTAATCGGAACTGTTTTTAATAAATCCAAATCATAGCTCCTTTCATGTCGAAATATTTTGGGGAAGACTGAGGTGAAAAAGCGGCTTATACATTAGGAGAGCAGCTCTGGAAGAGGAGCAGAAAGGGAGCTGAGATGGCTTCTGTGGGAAGGTGTCTGCAGATGGCATGCAGCGAGGAGGGCTCAGTGGCAGGACCAAGGCCAGAGCCCAGGTGAGCTGAAGCCAGGGAGGTGGAAAGGCAGGCTGAGAGCCATGGAAGAGACACTCAGAGGGCGAGCCAGGCCCACACACAGCCTCGAGATGTGCGGCACTGGGCAAGGGCCTGCACATTCTGCCTAGCTCTCCAGGGACACAGAGCTGAGCAGAGAAGCCAACAGGAAGACCCTCGTGGGCAGGGGTGGCGGGGGCAGTCATGTAAGTCACCCGAATCTTCTTCACAGCTCATCGATATTTTGAAAGTGTTTATGATCCTATTTCCTAAATTAGTAACAGGGTCAATTTTTTGAAAATCCATTAAGGGAAAAAATAAAGCCACTTCAAAGCATGTTTTCACTCATATTAATAAACTGCAAACACACACTACATTTATATTATGGGAAATACTACTTGATAAAGTCACTGAATGATTAAGTTGTTAGGATAAAACTGTAAAAACCATACAAAAAGCAGTTGTCCAGGAATACTGTACAATTTGAAGTTTGGCCATTGGTAGAGGTGTTGTTTTGGACTAGAAAGAACTGAATTTGTTACACAATGAATTTGCCATCGGATGAGACGAAGCCAGGACTACACAACTGAGTCACAGAACGACTTGTGAGACATCTATCTCCCACATGGGTTTTAAATTTAAAAGCCTTCGATTACAACAAGCCCTACTATGTTTGAAGAGATCATTAACACTATTCAACATGTCACGGGTCACTAGTGACACCATTTCAACGCGCTCAGATCTGGGAAAGCATTTTGTGAGCGCACCACGCCGCTCACGCCACAAAGCTGGAGGGTCCCGGGTCCTGCGGCCCTTTCCAGTCACTCGCCAGGCTGAGTCAGGCAGTCAAGTGCACCACCCAGAGGCGCCAGGAGGAGACACACCTCAGATTTTACTTGTAAGACAACACTGGTAAAGACCGACTTTTTAAAGATTATTTGCTGTTACTTCTCTTGTTTGAAAAACACAGGAAGTTCTTTAAAGGCCCTCTCTGCAAAAGCGGGTCTGTTTAGCGCCAAGATGCAGGTCAGTGCGGCTCTTCCGAGAGCTCTAATAGCATGGAAACAACCCCTCAATGGTACCAGCCACAGGTGCAGTTTGCCTGTTAAAAAATTGAATTTAACTGTATTCTCTACGGTTAGTGCTTCTTTTCTTTTCATAATGAATATAACATGTGTTTCCAGAAGGACATACGAGTTCTGAAATAGCCGCCAGGATCTACTTAGACATGTAGACCAAAGTTAAACTAATTAGCTAGCGACATTTCTTACTTAAATGGGAAAAGTTTCTTTCACTAGATCTTCTGCGCAATTTTCTTCTGGCAAAAGAATAAAGTTCATTTAGAGTAATTCTGCTTGGCAGACACTCAGCTTCTAAAATATATACCAATAATTGTTAATGTTAAAGCAGTTGATTCCATTAAGCCCACATAAAATGTCGACTTCCAGTGGCCTAAACAATAGGCTGAGTATAAAACGGAGATTTATGATAGCCCCATTTTGTCTCAGAAGTCTGGAAGCTGGAATTACTGTGAACGCTGGGCTGTCTTTTACGATTACATATTTTACAACAAACTACAAAAGATCGCTAAGTCTTAACTGAAAACATGACACTCATTAAAATGTAAAAAAGATTTTAAGCATAAAGTTTGAAAATTCCTTTTCCTGGTGATAAAATTTTTTTAAAAATCATTCATAAAATCAGTTTTGGGTTCTTAAATACTATATAATGCACTCCTTTCAACTCATTTTACTTTTAATTGTCATGCCCTATTACCTCAAAATAGAAAGATAATTCTACCACACTGACTTATGTGACTTTCTAGAAAACTCATTCTAAGAAATAGTAAAATTTGTTTTCATTAAGTGAGAAGATTGTAGAGGTGATTATTATTTTCAAATTTTCCCCTGCAAACTTTTAGCAAAATACTGCTTTAAAGTAGAGTGTTCCCAAAAAAAAAAAAAATAGGGCTGGGGATTTAGGTCAGTGGTTAAAGTGCTTGCCTTGCAAACACAAGGACCAGAGTTTGATCCCCAGCACCAAAAAAAATAAAAAATAAAAAATAAAAAATAAAGTAGAGTGTTAAGTAAACTTTTCCCCAGGCAAGCTCATTATTATCTGTGCAGTTAACTCTCCTATTCATGCCCCTTCATCTTCTGCACACCTGAGTCACCTCATTCTGGACGGGACACCTCCACTTTATGGATGGCTGTAAAATAGCTCAGCAGGGCGTATGGACAATTCTGCCTCATGTCCCTAATGCCACAATGACCAAGGAAGTCCAGGAGGCTGTGGGACTGTGTCTGGTCATGGACACATGACCCCCACATACTGCTAAATTCAGGGTGAGCAGGGCAGAGCCAGCTCACTGAGACAGCACAGCTAGGACTCAGACATAAGCTGGGGAATTTAAATTCGAAGGATGTATCAGAGAGTGTACCGAAAACCTTTACATGGAGCCCAGGGTTTGGGGAGATTCAAATACACTCAGAAGGAACTAAAAAGCTAACTAGGAGACTGACCTCTTACACGTACCCTAGGGACATTAAAATGTCTGTGTCTGCATTCTACATCCAAAGGAAGAAACACAGAAAGGACAGCTAACAATCAATTAATAAATGTTTTAAGTTCATTGGTAAGTACGAGCAATTTAATGGGTTTTAATGGGTAAATACTGAAATTGTCCCATTACCTTGAGTTCATCAAGAAGGACTAGTGATAAAACGAAAAGCCTTAAAATTTCTTATATTTTTTCCTTTCTTCTCATCTCCAATGCTACCATCTTAGTTCTTACCATTTTAAAAATCTGTATTAACTACTTCCTAATAAATCTGTCTCTAGACTCAGACCCCTGCTGTACCCACCACCATCATATTTTCAAATCCAACCTCCATATGAGTCTGGAATGATCTCTGTGAAATCAATCATATCTTTACCTGTTTGATGTCCCACACTAAGTCAAAAGTCCCTGTCTGTATCTCTCCCCTCATATGTGCCAGGTGACAACCCAAGGGAGAAAGACTAGGGGCTGCTACACCCTACCCTCAAACCAGGCCACAGACAGCCTGGAACAGCTAGAGATAAACTGTTAACATTACTACATGATTTTCAGTGATACTACTTTCAATGAGTCAACTGCATGATTCCAGCATGGACTAGGGAGGCAACAACTGTACAGGGCAGAGAGGGTGCAGTGCAGCGCTAGCTCCACCTCCTGTCCTTGCACACAGTTCCTGGAATCAAAATCGGGGTGCAGCAGTGATTACATGCACTTGCGCGATTTGGCAAGTTAAAACACAATGATTACCAGTAACAGTATTTCAACTTACCTACGTGTGTGTACCTGTGAAGACAGGCATTTACTGTTACGAATCAGACATATAAGATTTCTCATTTAATTATTAAAATTGGACTTGGGCTATTTCACAAAATAATTTAAAAGAATTAAGGAAGTTTCATTGCTAATATGCATCACCTACACTGTACGTTTTATATGTGGTCCAAGACAATTCCTCTCCACTTAAGCCCAGGCAAACCAAAAGGTCGGACGCCCATGAGCTACAAAGAGGGGGCCGTGGTTGGAGGGCCTTGGGCCTCTCTCTTCCTACTTAACCAAAACTTAACTTCAATTTCTTTGGAAGAAATTAAAATAACTCCTCATCAAGATATGTCAAGAGCTCCATCTTATGAGTAAATTCTTTCACAATTACTAAAACAATATCCATTTTTAAATGACCAGAATCACATTCTTCAAACAATAACAGAGAGTGATCGCAATGGTATCTTGAGGCGGGCAATATCATTTAGGCCACAGAACAATTTCAAATTTAGTTAGCACAATGCGAAGTTTAGCGTGGGGAAGAAGCAGGGACGTGGTGAGACTTGATTTACACTTTTTAGAGACCACTGTGATTGCTCGTTTGACAGAGCTGAAACTAGTGAAATATGAAACATTTCTGCACATTTTCCTAAACGCTGACACCTGCATAGAGGGGCGCACAGCTTCCCGCCGGCGGCCATCGCAGTTAGGAGTTGTGGAGTACCTCATCCTCGCTGGTTAATCCCAGGTGCATGGCGAGGTAGAAGTGCACCAGGAAGTCGGAGTTTGGCAGGACATCCTGGCGCCTGGTCATCATGGCACAGATCAGCCTGTAGGCTCGCAGCTTGCCCTCCTTATACTCATTTGGCAGCGTCGTCGCCTGCCGAGGAGATGATGTTTCCAGATTAAATCAAGTCCAGATGCAGAGCATTTCAACATTTCATTTATTTCTCAGTTTTCCAGAAGAGCTGTTTATGGAGACGTGGGATACAGTGGCTACAGTAAGACTCAGCCTGTCTTCAAAACATGCAGTCTTGGGCAATTACCTTTTTAAAACTCAATTTCGCAAAGGAAGAGGAAGTTGCAATAAAGGAATAAAACATATCCACTTGCCTTAAATAACCATGATGCAAACATTCTGAGTGGCGGGATCAAGAGCGGAGGATACGGGGACGACTGGTTATCCAGGCTCACGGCAAGATTGTCCCGGATCTAAGTCACAGAGGCAGAGCTTCAGGGAAGGGGCACTCCACCTACCTCAAGGCTCTCTCAGTGTTGTCTTCCGCAGCCAGTTACGTTTCTACAACTTGAGTGAAAATCTGTAACATTTACACAAGCTTTTCTTTTATTGTGAATTCTCCTATCCTTCTGAATTGTGTGTCTGTCTGGCTACCTGTATGGATTTAGATTTAAATATAAGCTGAGGGCACTATTTTTCCTTGAATGTTAGTGCCTAGAGAGGTACTGACCGCCAAATAGTAAAGAATGATTTAATAAATTATACTGTACAAACATGAATCATGTTTTTGAAAAGATTTTAAAACACAGGGAAAATGTATGTTTAGTACAAAAGCCAAAACCAAAATGGAATCTTATGTACTCTTTGATTCTATTTTTGTAAAACATACATTTACCCACAAAAATAGAATTAAATATTAGTATTGGTTAGTTTTATGGGATGGTGATGTAAATTTTTTTCTTTGTATTTTGCAAACTTTGTACAGTATAACCAGTATCACTTTTAAAAAAAAATTTTATCAGTATGTTTGCAGCACATACTGATTACCAACATCATCTTAATAAAGAGAAAAACTCGAAGTACTTAACACCCTATTTTAGTATCCTATACTAATATTCTACTTTTGTACAAAATGAAATAATTCTGCATTTATAAAATATGCAAACTATAAATATCACGATTAGCTCTGCGATAATCACACCTACTTTGTCTAAATAATTCTGCATTTATAAAATATGCAAATTATAAATATCACGATTAGCTCTGCGATGATCACATCTACTTTGTCTAAATGCCTGACCTCGTTCCAGAATATGCTGTGCAGTTAACCACGACTCAGTTTTTATACTACGCGATGGAGGAATGAAAGGAAATACCTTGGCCAGTTTGTACCAGAGCTCACAGAGGTAGCCAAACACTTTGGCGTGGATCTTGGGAGACTGGATGTTGTTCACGTCTCCAAGGATCCCCAAGATCCTTCTCCATAACACGGCAGCAGAATCTGGGTGCCAGCCAGCGAGGTTCCCCCCCGCGATGATGCTGCAGTCATCTGCCAGGCACTCGCTGCTGTCTGCAGAGAGAGACGTGAGTGTTAACCCCAGAAACACAACCTTGATTTTTTACTACGGCTTTTGTCCTTAATGCAAATATCAATGTTCAACATGCAGGTTTCCAGAATCATTAAGATTTAAAAATGTGAAATGGCTGAGAGTTTGAAAGGACTGAAAAGCGGGGTACATGAAGAAAGGTTATTATTTTGATTCTTCAAACTCAAAGGGCAACGAGCTAGGGCTGAAGTGACAGTGCCTGGCAAGGGTGTATGAAGAAAGGGTGGGCAAGGGAGACTTCAAGCGGGACGACGCTGTCGAACTGGTGGCCAGGGACAGGCCCGGTGCCGGAGGGACGTGAGTGCCGCTTTTTATGGCTGTTAGCTCGGGTTCACACCTCCGTCCTGAAGTGCTGCCCCTAATCCCAGTTATGCCATGCCTGTTCCTCCTCTGCCTCCTCTTCATCTTCAGCCCTGCAGACCCCGAGGGGCTTAGAGTCGGCAACAATCCAGGTGCTCGCTTCTTGGCTTTCACAGGAGTCCGTGCCCATGTCTCCAGTTCACCTCTGTGGGCACTCACTCCCAGCCTGCGAGTTGGCTGCCCCTGTCCTTCTCTTGCCTGCTTTGTCCTCATGGATTTATGTCTTACTTCATATAAATCCTCTCCATGTGGCTCAGGTAGGTTTCCACGAAGAAGAGGGGCTACTTCGTTCTCTCTGTCTTTAACTCCAATATGCATTAACGGGATTTTTAAAGCCTTTATCACTCATTTTGTTATTTTTAAATTTCACTTATTTCATTTAATTGTATAATTTTATGTTAATACATTTATTTTTAACGTTTCTGTAAATTACTATTTTAATAACAAACTTTATTTTTTAAAGCAGTTTTGAAGTTATAAAAAATTATGAAGCTAATATAGAGATCCCATATATTCCACACTTAGTTTCCCCATTATTAGTATCTTACATTAAAACACTGTAAAGTCCACTTTATTTAGATCTCTTTGGTTTTTGCCTAACGCTGTTTCTCTTTTTGTTCCACGGGCCCACCCATGACAAACAGCTGCCATAACCCTCTGCATGGCTCACCTTGCTGTGAGTTTGTCAGAGTGTCTTCCACGGCCTTGTTTTAATGTATTTTGTAGAACGATCATCAGTCAGGACTTGTCTGGGGTCTTTCTCACTATATATATTACATTTGCGTTCCAGTAATGAACTCCTCCCATATATGATTTTTCCCCAGTATTCATTCTTAGACTTCGTTTGTTGATGTATATTTAGGATTTTTATCGCCTATAAGTGAGACGGTCTCTACTTTTGCTTTTATTGTAGTGACCTTATCTGATATTGTTATCAAAGTTACATAAGGTAAGTAACAGAAATTAGAGAGCTTTCTTTATCTTTTCTTTTTTTTTTTTTTTTTTGGTGGTGCCGGGGATCGAACTCAGGCCCTTGTGCTTGCAAGGCAAGCACTCTAATCACTGAGCTAAATCCCCAGCCCCTCTTTATCTTTTCATGGGATAGATTGGAAAAGATAGTTTCTTTATATTTGAAAGTTCAGTAAAATTATATTATCCTTTATAACTATAAATTTATTCAAACTGTGCACTGTTACTTTTTAAATTTATATTGTTTTTGTAGTTCTGTTCCTTTTTTTAAACCTCCAGTATTTTTTCCTTGGTCAAACTTGCCTGGCTGTTTTTTATTACAATGTTGTTTGGTTTTCTTCTATTTTGCTTATTTACTTTCTAGTACTGTATATTCGTGTATCCTCTTAGTTTTTACTAGTTTCTTTAAAACTTACTTCCATGTTATTCTGCTATTTTTTTCCCTAATTTTTTGAAATAGATCGCATAGGTCAAAATTTTTCTCTTTTAATATATATCTCGGGTCGTATTTTTTTCCACAAGACACTTATTTTCCTTTTGCTGTATTTTTGTCATTCTTCTTACTTTATTTCATCAAATTCACCGAAGTTTTGTAGTTACAAATCATGGACATTTTTTGAGGCAAATGATCAAACTGGTTGATTTTCATAAACAGTCTGTGTGCTTTTAAAATCATATGTATTTCCTAGTTGCTGAGTTCAAAGATCTAACTATATATTTCAGCTATCTCCATTCAGCTGAGATCAATTGCATTAAGTTTTCTCTAATCCTACTCATAATTACTTCTGCTTAACTCATTAGTTAATGACAACTGATATGAAAATCTCATATGATGGTGTTTTTTTTCAGTAATTCCTTACATTTCTGTCAAACTCTGCTTTTCAGTATCTGGAGGCTTCAAACTTCACATGAATTGCCAGGGATTTGGCTCAGTAGTTAGAGTGCTTGCCTTGCAAGCATGAGGCCCTGAGTTCGATTCCCGGTACCAAAAAAAAAAAAAAAATTCACATGAATTCAGAGTAACTGCTATTGCTAATGATTCCTGTCTTAAAGTTTATATGGGTGTGCCTGACACACATACAGCTAAGCTAAGCCAGTGGTTTTCTTTCCTTAAAAATAAATAAATAAATAAATAAAAAGCTTAGATTTATTGCATTTGCTTTAGTCTGCTTTGCTTTGCTTTAGAGTCTTGGGAGGGAATTTAATGAGCTGTGTCCCACCTCTACCAGTATCCCTTTCTCTGTTGTCTTACACTGTTTGTTTGCTACTAACATAATTATTCTCAATCTAGTCTATCCCTCACCCTACCCCTTCACACAGAAGGACGACTGAGTTCTAGGCATTCACAAACCCTCACTGAACACCATCCCGACCACATCTGGCCTTGGTGTTTTCAGAGCCTCATCTGAGACACTGCAGTGAGCCTCTGGGGTTGAGGAACCCAAGGGGAGGGAGGACCACAGCACATCATGTCACTGACGGAAAGATCCCAGGACACGGGGACACAAGATTTAGTGAGGATGGCACTGAGTGTCATGGGAGGGCCTTCCAGGGAAGCTGCTTCTAGAAGAAAACACACCACATCTCCCATTCCCACAGCCCAGGGCACGGGACACATGCACATTCACAGATGCCCCCTGGGATCCCGACAGGCTGCCTGAAGAGCCAGTGGAGCAGAAGCAGGCCCCTACTGGGGGCTTTCTGCACTTTCTGACTGACCCTACATAGCCTCAGACTCCTCCCCAAAGGCTTCTTCTGTGCAGTAAGCCAGCTTCTCCAAGCACCTGTCCCAGAGCTCTGAGGAATGCTACGGCCAAGATGAGCCTCCGAGTGAACAAGGAGAGCAATGAGTCATTCACTCTTCTCACAGTGGATGTCATGTTGTCTTTAATCTCTTGAAAGGGGAAAAGAGGAAGGAGAGTACGTGATTTAGGGCTT
The DNA here is from genome assembly GCA_004026905.1 of Hystrix cristata. NCBI lineage: Eukaryota > Metazoa > Chordata > Mammalia > Rodentia > Hystricidae > Hystrix > Hystrix cristata. The sequence continues at coordinate 255,398 of PVJO010000023.1, forward strand.
TATTTCACTGCCTACCCCAACCTGGAAAATACAGCCATCCAAAATTGAGAGTTGCTGGCATCTCATTCACACGGCAGCTCTGCAGGTAGCAACTCCCCTCGAGTGTGGGCCAGGTGCTGCATGGCCGCATCTCCTTACTACCCCAACTAACATCCCACGCAGAAAGAAATCTGTTTCAATACTGCTGTGCACTCAGAAAAATTCTTGCCTCAGTGTTAAAAATCCTAGACAACATGATGATTATCAAAATATTTTGAGTTCTTTACAAGTTCCTGAAATGACCGTATGCACTTCTTCAATATTATTGTGAAAAAGATTTTAATGAGTTGGGATGTTTTTGCCCAAAATCACCCCACTGGTGGCAGAAGCAACAGAACAGCTGCTGACATTTTATGTGGCGATGGCTCCTTGGTGATGGAGCACTTAATTAAAAGTGGGGATTTGAGAGATTGCAGAAAATTTCATGATTACCACCAAAATACCAAATATTTAATTTCTTTTTCATTAGTGAGCTAGAATGCTAGGCTAGCACCTTTTTGCTTCATTATAACTACACACCATGAGGTTATTGAAGGTTTTATTTTTAATATTTAAAGTAGGAACACTTAACAGACCAAAGTATATCATCTTTCTTCAAACACATATTTAATGGAAAGTTTAGACATTTGCAAATGCAGAAAGGATTTTAGCTATGAATTAAGTTTCCGTCACTGGCAAAATAGGTACTTAAAACCAAGTGGTGGTTTCCTACAGCTGTAACTGTATGTGGGCTTGGGGAGTTGAAGAAATGTAACCTGTGTCTTTGACAATGAATTTCTCTTTTGATCTGAAAAGTACACAGAAGACAGACACTCAAAGGCTCTGGCTAAACCCCTTACTTCTAGAGCCAGAAGGGCCAGCCTGGAACTTCTGCTGCCCATCACTGCAGTCTGATCTGTGTTCCGAGGACTGTTCACTTTGAAGGGTTTGAGAAGGTGAGCTCCCACGGCCACTAAGCCAATATTGTTATTTTCCTTTATAATATCTGATGACATCGAAACAGAGTTAAACCTGGTAAAAATACCATCAACATGTAGGGTGATAATTCTAGTGGCAGACAACAGAGTGGAACTCAGATGCACAGCTATAGCTACAAGCAGAAGGGGCAAGAGGATTTCTATAGACAACGTGTGGGTGCAAGGGTGTGATAAATACACTAAATGAAAGAGATTTTGAAATCACCTTACATATTTATTACCTTAAAAAAATAAAATGTAATATTTTAGAGCAAAATAAAATGTAATATTTTAGAGCTAAATAAACCAGTAACCTGCAGCTCAATGCCTGTTTGTTCATGGATCAAAGTTATCCACGGAATGGTTCTCTCTTAGCAGGCGCTGTGCTAGGAGCCATGATCCACCTGTGAATACAGCAGGCAGCCACCTCCCCTGAGCACACTGCGGGAGGGGTCTGGGCCTCCCCAGGACATGAGGATGCATGGTAACATTCCTCACCAGCCTTACCTTAAGACCCGTCGCTGAGCTGACGAGAACCTGCAGAGCCAACAGCACCAAAGCTGTTTTTGCCCCTGCAGGGTTCTACTAAACCATGGAATTCTTAAGGTTTCTCTGGTTTAAAACTTTGGATTTTGCTGAGGTTGAGCTGATATTTTCCTTGTGGTCAGCTCTGTGTATTTGTCATTTCCTTTTCAAGAAAATCCTACCTACCCTGAGATCATAGACTTTTGAAGAAGATATCTTCTTCCAAAAGTTTTTAAAGTTTTCTTTTCATATTTACAATTTTATTAGACTGGAATTGACTTTGAGCATGGTGTGAGGTAGGGATTCTATTTAATGTTTCCCCCATATGGCTAACCATTGGTCCCAAGGAGATCTGTTAAAGAGCACATTCTTTCCTTGCCAGATCTGGAAAGCTATTTCTATCATATATCACAATTTCATGCCCGTGTGGATTCAGGCTACACTTTATATTCCATTCTGTTCATCTATTTATTTATCCTTGGGATTATAGATTTCTTTAAATCTCATAGCATGTATCAGATCGTTTGTGACCATTAGGATAAATGTCTTGTCTTCTATCCTTGTTGTAATCTTTCAAGACAACAGTGGCTATGACCTATACTCACCTCTTTACTTCTTAATAGACTCTAAATCAGTTATTTCTAGATCACAAGTTTATTTGCTAAATACAGGATGAGGTCCATTAGAAATACTGATTCATTTTTGTAGGTCATAAATATCCCTCACCCTCAAATTACAACCTCAACAGAATTTCCTTCATGCACGCATCATCTGTATTTCCTTATCTGCTGTTCTCTTAACTCCCTGGCATCTGGGCCCCTGCTGATCAGGGATGAACGACACAGTACTGTTTTAGGGGCTAGTAAATTCTTAGAGATAGCAATACCTCACCAGGAAGTGTGATTTTTATACATAAACCAGCCAATCCATGCACATACCTGCCACCTATCTCCTTTATCTGGCTCCGACATATATCAAGTCAACACAGGCCCATCTTATCACCCCAGGGCCAGGTACAGGGTGCCTAGCGACAGCCAGCCAGCCAGGGTTACTCCCACCAGCATTCCTAAATTGGCTGATCCTTCCTTGCCTAGCTCTTGCTGAGGAAATGACAATAAACTTAGGGGCCCCATTTTGTTCCCTCTGCCTCCTGGTGAACGCAGGTGATTCCCATGTGTCCTGCTTCCAGAGACCTGTGAGTCTAAACTTTCTCCTTCATGACTTTCATTTCGTGTCTACAATCGTTAACATATTTGATTAAAGCAAATCCCAGGAACATCTAAAACATGCACAATAAACTTAACTATTATTTTCAGCAAACATGAAATGATTTAAATAAGCAAACCAATATAAAAATAGACTGTTAGATGGCCAGTGATAAAGGAATTCAAGATTTTAGAAACTTCATTACTCTAAGCATTTGATAATTTGCAGGAATATTCCATGAGAAATGATGATACACACAAATTGTCTAATCACTCTCTTTGCACATCCTAATGATCAGGTTGATGTGAGTTTTATTTTGTTCTATTATGAAGGAAATCATTCCTTTAAGGACAGAAAGTTAAATCCAGTACTGTGATCATATTACAGTTTGTCCTTTTCACAGGTGACAAGATGAACTACTGAACTGAGTGTACTGATTCTCTACATTAGTATTTCAAAGAAGAACTAAGTATTTGGCGGACTTAATCACAACACAGAGTGCACCATACAGAGTTACCCCACACAAGTGTATTAAATTGAGTTGCTCAATGCATACTCTCTCTCTGAAATGAGGTCAAAAGTAATCTTCCCCAAAGACAGACAAAAGAAGTAAGCACCTGATTGTCTCCCCTTTCAATAAAAATAATTAAGCCTGGGTCATGTTTAAATACATCCAACTTGTTGAAGATTCAGTGCTGCATCATGATGATGAGTTTCTCTTGGATAATCTGAATACTGCACTAAAAGAAGCCATTTATTTCATGTGTATTAATAAATCTCAAGTAGTTCCAAGGGCCATGCAGCTGTGATTTTATCCACAATGTAGTGGAAAAGAACAGATGTACCACTGCACTTGGAGTCAGAACACTTGGGAAGCCAGTGCCAGCTCTGGCACCTGTTTCCTGGAGAGATGACATCGTTTCTCTAGGTCTGTGCATCCCCATCTTAGGAACAGAAACAGGAAGACTTGACAGCATTACTAGTCATATTTTTTTTTTTTTTGTGCTGAGGATTGAACTTAGGGCCTTGTGCTTGTTAGCCAAGCACTCTACCACTGAGCTAAATCCCTAACCCCAAAATCATTTTCTATAGAGAATTTTATCCAACACCATTATATAGGTTAGTTTTATGAAGTTTTAATGTCACTCCATCAAGGATTTATAAAAATTTCAAAGACTCTGGTTAAATTTTTTATCACAGTGAAAACTAAAGTTTCCTTGGTTAAAAAAAAAAGTCCATCTGAGGTAAAACTGTAGCCTTTATTTATAGTCTTAAATTAGTCTTTAGCATTTTAGTAACTCTTTACTTCTCAGATGCTTTCTGGTTTGGTGCTGCTTTCACAAAAGACATCTGTACGGAGAGAAAATGCACACCAGGGGTCCAGCCTGCCCCACCTGGGCTCCTCCACTTGTTGCAGCAAAGCAAAACAAGCTGAGCTCCTCAGTCCCATCCCACGCGAGAGACCTGAGTGTGTGTGTGTGTGTGTGCACGCGCATGGGTATGCCCACTGTCCTGTGTGCCCCCCACACGTGTCCACACATCCTCTCCTCCAAGGACCCTGGGAGGCAGGAACTGTTTTTACCTCTACAGACAAAGACAGTGAAGGACAGAAGGTGACTGGCTGAAGGCCTTTCAGCAGGCCCTTGGCAGAGCCTGGGTGAAGACCCAGAAAGTCTGCTGTGTTGTCAAAGCATGAATCTTTACAAACACAACACTCAAGGGAAAAAGTTACAAAAAGTAAAGAGTAGGGTATCTTTTTTCTTAAGAAACAAAACTAGATGATATGTTGTTTCAGGACTAGATGATATGTTATGTATGGTAAAATGAGGCGATCAGGGGCAGGGCCCAGGATGCTGGGGAGGGGAGGTGCCTGGAGAGGGTGTTGCTCTGCTTCCTGAATCAGGGCAAGGCCACCAGTGCATTTTATTGCTGTGACCTATGACCTATATGTACACCGCAATTTATATTTATGTATCCAACACCTGATAACAAAAATTAAAAAAACATTAATCAGTAAGCTATCCAACTCCTGGATTTATGATATATGTTTAAGTAAGCTGGAAAGATCATTCTCTGTAGAGGACAGCAGGCAGTCAGGGACGGCAAAGGTGTGGCACGAGTGCATCGCCCCTCCTGGTGGCCGCAGTCACCAGCCTGGCTGGTTGCTTCCCATACCTGGCCCCTGTTTCAGAGACCTCTCCGCACAGGACCCCGAGAACTCAAGACAGACAGAGAGGCAGTTGGTTGATGGTGGCACCTGTCAGCACTGTGCTAAGGGACCTCTGCAGCTCTCGGAGCTGGAACTCTGGGACCGCTCAGCTGCGGTCACTGTGCCCCTTCCCAAACACCCAGGTACCTGTTAGGTTTGAAGCGTCAGTGGGACTCAGCTGTAACCACTGCTGGGCATCAGAGTCAGCCACTGCGTCCGTCGGGGTGCTCAGATCAGGGTCTTCCTCACCCGCCTGCCATGGCTCAGCCTCGCTGCTGTAGCCCAGAGCTGTGTCTCCACTGGCACTTTCACCTGGCACAAGAGAAGGACCACAGTTTGACAGCAGCCAGCTCTGGAGGCCAGCAGTTCACAGTTACCAAGAGCAAGTAGCTGAACCCCAGCAGCTGGCCCAAACAGCAGTGGCCAAGGGCTGGGGCAAAACCTGCAGAACCAGATAGGGTGCAAGTAGTGTCCCCGTGGGGCTTGGTCAACAGTCAGTCTTCCAAGTACAGGGCAGCGAGGGTGTGAGTCACACCCCACTCTATACAACACCTGAGGATGCTCTCTTCATAGTGTCTTCACTCCGTTACCCCATACATCCCAAAGATTATAGCAAGGCCCCAAGTTTTCTACTGAGACTCAGTAACCAAAGGATGAGGGTGGGTGGAGGAAGATGCAGATAACTGGTTCCACCACAAATGCCAGTCTACTCTGTTGGCAAAAGAGTCTAAAGATGCTGCACGCTTCAAGCCTGCTGGGTAGATACACGGTAAACTCAGGGTGAGTCATCTAGGGCCATTTGGCAAGGAGATGTCTTACTACAACAGATTTTCTACAGTAGAAATTCTTTCCTTTAAACACCAGTGTTCTAATTTGTCCTAATATAATCATGCTGAGAAATTAAGACTTCTATGGCTATTTGTTCAGTCTGACACAAAACAAACCTTCCATTCTTGGGAGTCCCCCACACACTTCTGACACAGCCCCCAGCCCAGCTTTCTGATCTGCTGCCCTCCATTCACACAGTCAGTCTCAAACCACCCCTTCCGCAGAGCTCTGAACCACAGAGGGAAGGCAGAGCACGAGAGGGGCCCGCTGTACCCCAGAGGACCTCCGGATATGCAGGGGTGACCAGGCTGCTCTGAGGAGGAGGAGGCCTGGCGCCTGACTTATTCCAACCACATGTCACTAGAACTTATTTATCCCATTGCCTTCAAGGTACTTCCTCTGCTTTGTGTTTCTGGCCTGTGGGAGCTTCCTGGGGACATAGTTTTTTCTTCTGGGTCTGTCTGCTTACCCAGACCCTAAGCCCCTCTGTGCCTCCAATGTGGAGAAAGACCCAAGGGTGGAACCACAGGCCTCTGAGGTGCAGGCAACTGCCTGAAACAGTTTTATTAACTGAATTAACCTTGCATTGGCCTGGGTTCCAGGAAGGAAGATGTTCCGTTTCACAGCCTGCCTCTCCAACTGATATCACTTGAGTTAGAAAGTTAAAAGGGAACAAAACCTGTCAGCTGTGCAGTTGGAGGGACACAAACCACATTTCCTGGAACTTACTCTTCTGTCTTTCCCGACATTTTCCTTGTGTCTGCTGCAAATCATCCTTCAGATCCAATTCAGCAGGGCTGCTGCTTCTCCGAACTAAGATCTTCAGACGAAAAGAAATACTGCATTTATTACAAGGAAGTTAACATGTTAAAAGACCGTAAAGTTCCCAGCCTACTTTTCTAAAGGAAAAGAAACAATAATAACAGCAGCATATTTAATGATGTTTTCCATTTGAAGGGTATGTGTTCACAAATCACTACAGTTGAATTATAATTTTACATCATCTACTTTGTCCCCTGACATCCAACTAAACAGATCTATCAGGAAGTATGCCAAATTATACAGAAGTCATTTATTTTAAAGTTCTGTTTGCTCCCCTGGTCGGGCAGACACACATAGTAAACACAGTCCTCCATCGGCCTAAGCCACCTCGGAGTGCACAGGCAGGGAAAGCTCCTGGCTTAGCACTTAACACTGCTTCCCTCCTGCTGAACACTGAGGCCTGACAAATCGCTAGGCAAGCTACATCCTCTAAAACACCAACAATTTGCTTGGAAAGACAAAAGATACACAAATTAAATTACAATGTACATAAGCAAAATATGCGAATAAATTCTCTCTGAAAGGCATGCAAAATAAAGCATTACCTTAATTGGCTGACAGTTACGGGAGAGCTGTTCAAGGAGGCGACAGACATGAAGAGGCAGAGGGAGGGCAGGAGGGGACGTGAGGCGGGAAGCGGAGCGGCAATCAGCAAGTTCTACATGCAGGAAAAGCAGCAGACTGCAGCAGGCCATGCAGGGCAGGCGGGTGCAGAGGAAAAAGACAAGAAGGAACTCGGACCTTCCCAAGGGGGCAGCTGCTGGTAGGCCTTCCACATGGGAGTTAGGACTTTCGACCTGATATTGACAAACAAGCAACTATATGTTCCAGACAACAGTTTGGCAGGGTTAAACTTATAATTAGAAAGATACGGCTACTCGTTATCTGTGGGACAGAGGAAGGCGAAGAAGACTATTGCCATGAAATCTCATGGTGACTGGGGGATGAGGGTGTAAGACTCCTGAGGGTGGAAAAGGACAGCAAGGTAAGAGAAAAGTTGCAGAGTAACAGGCTAGAGTTTATGATCAGGTCAACATGTAGTGAAGGGAAATTAAATGACAGAAGGGCATAAATCCAGAGGACAAAGAGAATGACTGGGACAAACGGGGAGAGGGAGACAGAGAAGAAAGGAGGACAGAAAGAATGATGAGAAGAACTTGAGAAAGTTTCTGGTATTTTAATTTTTATCTTTGGGCTGAATATTCAAAGAGAATGTGCTATAAATGGGCAACAAAAGCCCAGGACTGGTGAGATAGAGAATAAAGCCAGGAATGAAGATGTAAATTTAAGATCCTCCATGGCAGAGTACATTAAAGACCAAAAAAAAAGCAAGAAAGGAAACAACCCTGGAATTCAATAAACTACAGTTGAAAGGATAAATTTTGAACAAATGAAAAGGGGGGACCAAGATGTGCAATTAAAAGACAAAGTAACTACTACAATAAAGAGAAGCAGGACACAAATAAAATATTTAGGACACTATATGAAAAATTATTGCACAGCCTTAAAGAAGGACGACATATAACCCATGAATTACACAGAAACACACCCAGGGTGTTTCCTTGGCCGCAGAGCAGACTGTGCCTCTTGTGCTTCAGGCTGCATGAGACAAAACACTTCCAACTGTACAACCAGACAAAAGTTTGGTTGCGATTTGGGGCTCAATGGAAGTAAGCCTTTGAGAGATCCATGAGCTCCCCAAAAGTGAACAGAAAGCAGGCAAGGAATTGGAGCTACCCTCAGGGTAACTCCTGTATCACCACTGCTGGCAGTAAAAGGACCAAGACACCAAGATGAAAGCAGAACTCCCTGACTCACAGAAGACACAAATGCAAATGCTGTCCCCATTTAGATACCCAGGTTTTCTGCAGATTAAGGTCAGCTCTAGGAACTCACAAGATTACCAAACCCCAAAGGACCAAGTCAGTCAGCGTAAGAGTGGTAAACCACAAATACCAGATGTGGGTCCCCAGAGGATTTCAGATAGCCACATAAAGAATTTAGAATCACAAACAGCGAATATTTCAAAGAAATAAAAGACAAGACTCACAAGCGAGTAGAAATTACAAGATATACCTGAAAAGAATAAGCCTAAACTTTGAGGCAAAAAGGAAGGGAAGAGAAAATTTTAAAAGTGGCGGTTTTCGAAGCAATGTTGCCAAGGATATTTCCAAAGTGAGAGACTAGCACCCACAGGTGGGTGGCACATAGCCTATACCTAAAAGGGCAAATGAATAAACCAAAAGGAACCTGCTGCTAAAGATAGTGCTGTGAACTGAAGGACAAGGACAAAGAACAGTAAGAAACAACAATTAGAAAGGTGGACAGAAGCTTCTTGTCAGCATCAATTTAAGACACAAAGCAGTAGGTAAAAGGTTCCATCAGAAGGGGACAGGAAGGGAGAAAGAGGTGGGAGACTTGTACTAATTAAGAGGCCAGTACTGTCCAGAGAGACAAATGACCAACAAGTCAAGGCAAGAAGTACCAAAATGAAGGTTTACACGTGGAGGAACAACACACACAAGAGAGGCCAATAAATGAAAAATGGTTTCAATAAATGAGACCCGAGACAAGCAGTTACCTAAGGGGGGAAAATGAGATTGGACACCTACCTCTCTCCATAAACAAGAATCAGTTCCAGGTAGATGAAAGACTTTCATGTGTAGAGAAAAAGGGAAATACGGAATAAATTTAAGGTAGTATTTTTATCCCTGTGAAGTTGAGATTTTTAAAAATTCCGTAAGAATCTAACCACAAAGATACTAATACTGAGTATCAAAATGAAGGATTTTTGTTCCTCAAAAGACATCACAGAAAGAATGAAGATATAAGCCACACATTGGAAGATGTTTGCTATAAACATAACTAAAATAGGTCAGCATTCAGACCATAAAAAGAACTAGAACAAATTAGAAAGGAAGAGACACATCAGTAGGTAAACAACAAAAGGCATTACTAGGTATTTCACAGATGAAACAAATGACCAGTCAACAAGGACAAATATTAAACCTTATTAGTCATCTAAGAAATGCAGACAAGAGACCCAGACAAGAGACAATTTTCACCTATTTGACCTATACAAATTAAAAATCTGACAACAGAAAGGGTTGGTAAGAATGTGAATGAACGGGAACTCTATAAATTGCTGGAAGAAATGGAAGCGCTACAACCACCTGGAAAACAGGCATCATCTTGCAAGGAAGAACATTCTTTTACTGCGTGATTCACTAAGCCCATTCTTAGTGGCCATCCTAGGGAAAACCTTAGACATGTAGATCTTGAGACACATAAACCTGCCCATCAGTAGCAGAATGGAACAATAAATGGAACACATGTATTCACAGTGGAGTGTCACACATCAGAAGAAACTTGATGAGTTACTGCTACATGACGCGGTGTGGAGAAAGCACAGGAACAAAATACTGGGTGAGTATAGCAATAGAACCAGCATAGAACACTTTACTAAAAAGTTGAAGGGAGGAAAAACATATTGTTTAGAGATGCAGAAATAACAAAAGTCTAAAGCAAAACACGGGACTGGCACACACACAGCCACGGTAATGCCACTCTCCAAGGGGAGGTGACAAAAAAGGGACGAAGCCAAAACAACAACACTGGAAATACTCTGGCTCTTAAATTGGGTGATGGGTTTGAGGGTATTTATTTCATTGTTGAAAAACAGAATATACACAGGGAAACTGGTATACGCCTTTATAAACATAAACAAATAAGAAAATTAATGTTGGTTATCTTTCAAACATGGAGGACTAGGGAAAGGCCTTCTCTTTTTATTTTGTACCTTGATATTTAAATTTTCTATAAATATATAATACATTTTAAACATGAATAAATAGGGGTTATCTGCATAAATGGATTATGGCCTATTTTAATTTTCTTCTTTATATTTATTTGTTTTTAAACAAACACTGTTTTTTTTAACAAAAGTAACCACAAGAGATCTTGGTCCATGTTCAAACTTACATCCAGTGGGAGCCAGTTGCCTGAACCAGTGTCAGGAGTGGGGTCTGAAACACAAGCTTTACGGGCAAGGATACCTGCTCAAAAGGATGCAGTGCTACATACTGACCAAGGAGTGAGTTCAATTTAACATTAATTTTTTATGCCTACAGCATGATTGTAATTTTTACAAAGAAAGCAGACAAAACCCACTGGGCCTATTATCCATCTACATGGAAAAAGAAAAATTTTAAATATCACTACCACCAGTAAATTCATTTATTGTGCAGTAATTTATGTTTATTTTTAATGACAAGAGGATGAAGTTTAAAAATCTTACTGTTACTCCTTCATGCTCTCTTTTCACCTGGCCTTTATTCTCTTGACTAGGCTTGGGCTCTGAAGAAGTTAAATGCTGTGCAATTTCTACCTTTTGACCTAGAGATGGGGGGGTGGGTTGAGAGAAGGAATGCGTTATAAGGAAAAACAGAAAAACAAATATCTATACGCACACATATATATATATGAAATACGGCAAGCGCCCCACCACTGAGCTAAGGCCCCTGCCCTAATAATTATAATAATCTTATACAAAGCCTTGTAAAGAGTAGAAAATCTTTCAGATAATACATTTTCTCAGGTGATTTTTTACTGTATTCTCCTTATTTGAAGATTTCTAAGGGAGAAAGCTTTGCTGCTCGATTGACAGACTAGCATGACCTTGATGTTAAGGAACGTGAGGTCGCCTGCCGCAGATGAGGCAGGTTATGTCTCAGTTGAGCCATGACACTGAAATGCCGTGGGAAGCGCCTGTGAAGGTACACGCACTGCCACACGAAAGACACTATCTGCTCACTATTTACCATCCGCCTCTTGGCTTTCCAAACTCTGTTGTTGCTGAAAGTTGCTGCAGAAGCTGTAAATGCTATTAAAAGTTGTGTTTGTTTTTGCCTGGTGCTGTGCCGCATGCCTGTAATCCCAGCTACATGTGTGGCTGAGGCAGGAGGATCGAAAGTTCCAAGGCCAGCTTGGGCAACTTAGCGAGTCTCTGTCTTAAAACAGAAAATAAAAAAAGAACATGCCTGGGGATGCAGCTCGGTGGTAGAGCTCTTGCCTAGCATGTGCAGTGCCCTCGGTGCAATCCCTTGTGCTCCCCCGCCGAAGAAGTTCTTATTTTTCAACCTTGGCAGAGTCTGCAAGCTGCTAATGAACTTTTTCACAAGTCTGGTCAGCTTTCCATTCTCGTTCTCAACTTCTACAGCTCTTCTCACAGCCCGCTCTTACTTCCCTCACACTATCTCCCTGCCTTCTACCTCCTATGCTGCTCTTTCTGACCCCGTTGGACGGAACATTGTCTGCCTCCCTCCTACTCCAGCTGCCCCAGGCTCCTCTGTAGTCCTCAACCATCACGAAGGTGAAAAAAACCAGGTGCGCACACTCAGGCACGTGTGCACACACGACTTAGGTAACTATATTAAACAGTGAAAACATTTCACCGCCAGCAATCACACCCTGGTAACCGAGCAGCAGGCACCGCCATCTGAGCCCCGCCCCGCTGCTCGGCCTTAGCAAGAAGGCCCCGGTACCCTGAGATGCGTCCGGGCCCTGCGGCGCGGGGATGTCCGAGGTGCTGCTGCTCCGGAGGACCTGTTGCTGCCCTGCCGTGAGCTGGCCCGGCTCCGCTGCTGGTGCGCTGTCCAACTGCGGATTCTCCTCCACTTCTGTGAGCATGAAGACAATACATGGTGTGGCTGCACTCCAAGACTTGGAGAAATTTCACCACTTTCCACAACTGATCAGAAACATTAAGTTTTAGATACTTTTTCACAAAGATTTTGCACTAAGATAATGTTCATTTACATCGTAAGTTTCCTATATTTGTTAATACTAATATTCCACTCCAAGAATACATTTTCCTCTTAAATTCTATTAAACCTTTATTTTTCCAAAGTGAATGAGGTGGAAAGCAAAGTAAGCCAAAAAAAAAGGAAATGGTTGAGACCTGTGAGTCATTTGAAATTTTAGGCCCAAAAAGGAAAGAAAGATCCAATAATCTAGTGGGGATTTACATGTGAGGAGAGCACACACGCATACAACACAAACACACACACACACACACACTAAAGGGAGATGAAAGAAAATAGAAATTTCAACTGCGTTATTCCTTTTAACAGAGACAGGCACAACTGTCCAAAATAATCAGCCACTTAATGACTTCTTTGATGGCTTGTATTACCAACTGAAATGCTGAACTACTCACAGATGTACAAAGATGACCTGCTGGCATTTTTAGAGAATCAGTACAAACATGAAATAAGACAAGCGAAGATGAGTATGGACACTGGATAATCTCAGTATCACTGCAAACTATGCTCCCCTGGAGAATGAGTTCCTTCCTGGGTCATTTCTAAAATGTACGGCTCATTCTTACCTCCTAAAGCCTCCTGTGGCCCTGGCACAATCACTCTGCCCTCTAGTGTCACAGCTTCATGGTTGTGTCACCTCTTGTCCACTCATTTTCATAGCCTACTAAGTCATCCCTGTCTCCCTCTCTTTGCCACCCTCATATCGACTCTCTAAGTGGCCCCAGAGAGGTCCCACTGCTCCCTAAGCCCTGTGCGACCTCTGTCACTGGGGCTCCACCCACACTCACAGTGAACACAGACTCTCCCGGTCTCCCCTGCACCCCAGTGCACCCACAGGGAGCTCCGGGCGCTCTTGTCCCAGCAGCCCGACCGGCCTACTGCTCTCCTCCTCCTGCTGTCCTGTCCCTGGCACTGGCCTCTACCCTGTCCCCTCGCTTCTGCCCATGCTGCCTGGGCACATCCCCCACAGACCTTGCCACAGGCTCTGTGTAAGCCCCTCACTTTGCTCCTCCCTAACGCATACTCATTGATGTCGCCACAAACCTTTACACTATATAACCATGATGTCATGTATATATACTGTAAGCACAATGTTTATTTCTTATGGTACTAGGGATTGAACCCAGGGCCTTCACATAGAGCTAGCCTTTTATTATTACTGTTATCATTAAATTTCTGAATGTTTTGCTTTGAGACTAAAGTCAAAGGACTAAATCGCGCAGGCTCAGCTCAAACTTGTGATCCTCCCACCTCAGCTACCCAGAGGGCTGGGATTACAGGTGTAAATTTTCTGTCCTCTAAGAAGAAACTGATCAGAATTCAGCCTGTATTCTCTTACCCACTGCATCACCCCACTCATCCCTGAAAACGGAAACTCGATGCCAAGTAGGGGCCCCTTACTCTGAGCTGGGAGCCAAAGCCATGGCTCCCCTCAAAGAGAAGCTACGTGTAGGATGATACTAAGTTTAACGCACAGGATTTCTGCAAAGGGTTGTGCCATATTTTTTCTATTCAAAAAAAATTCTGTTTTATAGTATCCTGTAAAACAAGACCTGAACATTATGAAAATTGTTTAAGTTCAAGGGCGTGTGCCCTAAGTGTGAATGCGATAGAAGTAAGTGTGGAAGGTGAGAAGAGACGGGCCCTGGTGGCAAGAACGGACAGGCTCACCGAGCCCCGTCCTTCCCAGCAGTCAGTGTGCCCTTCTGTTGCACAGCCATGGAGCAGCACAGGGCAGGTGCGTGTGTCACTTACACACCCCAGCTGTCTCCTTCCGCTGCTCATTCTAGTTACACAGATCCTGCCACCTTTTGGAAAGAAATGTTTGTTAATGAACCCTTTTTTAATCTATTCTCAGTAGAGGGAGCTCAAGAGCTTCCTAATTTTGAGAAAAATAACCAACCAGTGCCCATTTTTATGGGTAGTGGGAAAAGTGGGTTTTAGTCTCTTAAACTTGATGCCAAAGCTGGTAGATGTTGTTTCCGAGCCCACAAGCAGAATAAATAAGAGTTGAGCCAACATTGGCTGCATCTGCCCACAGACAAAGAGCATCACCATCTGCTGGGACAGAGCACAGCCCCAGCACCATGGCTGCAGGATCCACAGCCCCACTGGCCCTCCGCACAGCAGATGGGAAGTGCCTGGCCCCACCCGCTAGCCCCTTCCCAACAGGCAGGCCTCATGCAGCCTCCAGGCCTGTTTGGTAAGGCTGTCGGGGCGACTTCAGATGGAGAAAATCCCAGCCCGGAGATAACTGGCATGGCAGGCACAGCCGTGCCTGGGCGGGAGGGGCGCCCCCAGGGAGGGGTGCTCCTGTGTGGTCCGGGCCCTGTGCTAGAGATGGTGAGAAGAAAGAGAATCTCCAGTTACTCTTAGGCCAAATTTAAACCCAATTTCTTACATAAATGGACAAACGGGTGGGGCGGCACACATGCCAACACGATCCCTCTGTGGCAGTGCTTGGGCTCCCTCTGCTGGCGCCTATTTGCTTAGGAAGAGCAGCCTGTGTGGGTTTCCCTGGCCCGAGCATCAGCAAGTGTCAAGACCTGGGATTCTCCGATAGGGACCACACCACTGCTTCCTAAAGCTCCCTTCAAAAGACCAGAAAAATGACCAAATAAGGCTGATTTAACTGTCTTTTCCCACTGAGACGAGTGTGCATGACTAAGCTAAGTGTGTGAACTCTTTGGTGACTAATTTTTCCAAACGTCTGTTTTTCAAAGCAATTTTACTCACTCTTGAACAACCAAACTTCTGTGTCCCATTTACCCCAGGCACAAGGTTGCATGAGTAAAATTAAGAGTGCAATTTCCCAACTTTTAAACATCACCCATGACAGCAACTTAGACTTCTATAAAGCACCTGGAGGCTTCCCCAAGGCACGTCAGCCTGGTCCTGCCAGGGAGCACTTCCACAGAGCTGAGCAAGGTGCAGAGCCAGCCAGGAAGGCTTCCCCTTAGGACCGGATCCTTTCCAGAAGGGGGGAAGGCAGTCGACCCTCTAATTGCCATTATTACAATACTCCCAAAAGAAAATCTACCACCTTCATGGCCTGTAAGGGCAACAGACTACTAAATGTCCCAACTAAAAGGTGGCTGAAATTGCAAACAGCTGCAAGTGCTCAGGCAAAAGAAAAACCCCTAGGACCAGCTCCTAGGGGTGTGCATGCACATGTGCGTGTGTAGAACAGTTACTCACACCAATGGAAACATACGGTTGCCAGTCTCCCAAAATACAAACATGTCCTTTCCCCAAATATAAATATAAGTAACTCTCCCCAAATTCTCCTGGGGCCAAAGAATTCCCCAAGGATCAGACTAAGATACAATAGTGTCTGAAGGGAAATACTCCTCTCTTCCTTATAAGATTAAAACAATTTTGGTGGGCCAATTAGTTACACAGATTAGAAAGAAAATCATGAAACATTAAGTGAAAATAAAATTGTCAATCATTGATACGGTAATGAACTTGTGGCCAGAAAGGAAAATTAAAAGTGCTGGGTGTGGTGGTGCGCACCTGTAATCCCAACATTCTGGAAAACTGAGGCAGGAGGAGCACTATTTTGAGCCCAGCCTGGGAAAATTAGTGACTTAGCAAGGCCCTGTCTCAAATATAAGAAATAAAAAAGGGCTGGAGATAAAGCTCAATGTGAGGGCAGTGGGTTCAATCCAGAGTACCGCCAAACAATTGTTTTATCTGCATGTATCTAGCGAGAGATTAGCAGTATATGACCAAGCACTTGAATTTAAAGTGGAGCACAAATTCAATACTGCACGGCGCCAAGCAGTGGAGGATGTGTGTGCTGACTGGGCTGACACACATTGCTTTTGACCTAGTCTCTTGACAGGTCAGTCACAGAGGACAATAGCATCATCCTATGTAATAAAGAACAACTGGCATCAGACTAAGAAAGAGCTTGCTCCTGCAGCTTCCAATGGAAGAGAACAGTAGCTTGCTCTCACAGTCACTGTGCCTGAGTCCCTTCACCCTCCATGCTGCCAAACCAGGAACAGGGACGGCACAAGAGGACCCTCAGACCCAGCTCAGCCGGCTTCCTGGCGCCTGCAGCAGGGTCTGCCGCAGCACTGCTCGGGGCCTGACCCTCCCGCGCTGCAGGCTGGCCTGCGCGTCGGGGTGTTTCGCAGCATCCACGGCTTCCACCCACTAGACACAGGCAGTAGCACTGCACTGTGACCCACAGAAACACCTCCAGACATCGCCCATCGTCCCCCGTCGAGCACCCTGCTCCGAATCACTCGACTTCTGCTGGAACCATGTGAATATATACAAGAACCAGAATGTGCGTAAATAAAACGTAATGCTGAGAGAGAACAAAAATTTTCAAAATGAACCTACTAACAAAAAGAAGAGACTTTTGTGCGAAAACATTCCAGAAAAACTATTTGAAAACTTAAGTGAAACAATGCGGAAATAAAGATGACTGTGAAATAAAATTTTTCATCAAGAAAAAAATCTTTTTGGGTATGTATCAGCCAAACAGGGAGCAAAATTATTTTAAATATTTTATTATTTATCTCTAAGGAGTAGCATTTTCTGCAAAGCCAAATAAACTAGCCATAATGGTTATCAGTGATATAACTGATGGTGACCATTTCCCCAAGTTCCATTCTTCTGTTTTTCCCCTTCAGTGTTTATTAAAGTCTTCTAAAAAACTTTATAGTTCTCAGTCTCAGTACAAATAACTTCTTCCCTCATAGTCTGTAAATTAAGTAATATGATATTTTATACACCCACCTGAGGACTTAATTTTTTTTGCCAAACTACAATGATATAATTTAGTGCTACAGAAAGCCACACCTAAGCGCCAATATTTAAAAAATACTAATGTGTCAGATTTCTGAAAATACAAAGAGCATGAAAATATTCCCTTCCTTAATAAGAACATTTAGTTTGTCTTAGAATCACTGAAAAATATCCTGACATAGAAGTAATTATTGAGCGTAGAAAGGTAAATCCTTTTGTTGCTGGAACGAGGCCAAAGATCACTTCCGGTGCTGTGACATCTTTTGTCATAACTGTACACACTTATGATACACAATGTATCGGCTCTTCCGTGTGCGTACGGCATAACGATTACAGCAGGGTAATGAGCATCTCCCTCACTTCAGACTCCTGTCATATCTTTACGATAAGTGTATCCCAAACCCTCTTCTTACTTTGAGACATGTAATCATTATTAGAAACTATGTTTACTCTGCTGCTGCGACATCTCAAAAAAAAATCTGTAAACCACACAGGACTAACTTCAATTTCAGCTAGCTGAAGTCCAGGAAGGACTTATATTTGTCTTGGAAGTTAGCACTTTGTAGCTTTTTTTTTTACTCAAATCTCAATTATCAGTATGAATCTACATAAATTACCCACTATTTTATATATTCATACGATTTATTATCCCTAAGGAAGTCTTATCTTCATAATTACCAGTATATTCAGTTTTTTGGAAGGTACAGTAAGCAGTCTAATACCAACATGCTCAAAACTTGTGTAAAGTTTTTGAAGAATTCCCTTACTTTCTGTAGGCACACTACCCAAGACACATGAAAGCAGGCATCACCTTTACACTATTAAGAACCACGGGCCTAAAAGATCTTTCTCTCCTCCTTCAAGGCCAGCAGGTTCCAGAAGTTTCTCTTGACTATCTAGGCCCTACTACTAGACATCTGACCACACGAACACAGTTATCAATATCCCCTGGAGCCTGACTCAGCACAAGGCAGAACACTGACAAAGTGATGTGATGTAGGAACAGTGACAAAGGAAGCGAGGCCCAGAGGATGCAGGAGCAGACCGGGGACACGGGGGGGACACGTGAGACGGTGTTACAGTACCTGACAGCCTGTGAGAGCAAGAGGAGTAAGAGAGACCAGGTAAGAGAGCGCTCACGGTGTGGAGCAGGAGCGGGACGCTTTTAGTGGCAGGCAAAGCCTCAGAGAGGTGGACACAGCTGCTGACGGACTGGCTTCGCTTAGCTTCCGGGAGAGATAAAGTGATAGCACATCAGAAGAATGTCAAGACCTTTCGCTGCTTTTCTATTATTCTATTTCTGGACTCTCTTTATATATTCAAAGGAAGCCATTTCAAACTGTAAAGAAAGTCAGTACAAAGTGCAGTATTTAATCATAGTCTGAATAAATACAGCCAAATCTCAGTCACTCTGTGGCAGGAGTGCGCAATCCACAGAGAACCATCCTAGTCCAGAGTGCCTTCTGCGCTCAGCCCTCCCTTTCCCTACTCTGCACTGGAGTCACATGTGGGCTGTTTATTCAGGCAGACGTTACGATCCGTTCTCCCTCCCGAAGGACAAAAAAGACCGTGGTGAGGGGAGGCACACAGGGCCTATGATGAAAGTTCTTCTGGAAGGGATAAATAACCCAGAAATCGGTGTGCCGAGAGACGACTGTATTCAAAAGCAAATCTTTGCGAATTAAATATTCTAAAAGCTCAAGATACACATGACAGTCAAGTTGAACATTAAAACATTTAGTATATTAAAAAATGGTAAAATCTCCATGAACTTAGCCTGTTGTGTCATATTTCATGCTTATTTTCTTAGTATCGACTTCACGATACAGTATTTTTAAGTTTTCTATATACTGATTGTAAAAGAGACATTCAGGGAAATGGGTGGCCACAAGAAGAGAACACGCTTCATATATGTAAAACCACAATCTATAAAATCAGTTTTATACTTAAACATATATATAAGGGTTTATTTGCTGTATTAGTATTTTTATGTACCTCTATTATTAACATAAAATAAAACAAACTACAAGCAATAGTGGGACATTTACAAAAAATGGAACTAACGTTTTACTTTATTGTCCCTCTCCATCCTTTGCTATGAGAATTCCCAGAGAGACGACAGCCTGCGACGTGAGTACAGTGTAAGTCATGTATGCAAACGACGAAATAAATGTCAAACTGGCTCACTGCAAATTTCCTAAGAGACTTGCACACCTCTCAATATGTCGCAGACTTTTCATTTAAGTATTTTTTTAAAGTTTTTCTGTTAGCAATCAAATGATGCTCCTTTTTTCCAAAGTAATAACTAGATATTTCAGAAATAATAAAATCTGGAGTGTCTTGTGTGAAGTTAAGACTTGCTCTGATCACGCTCACCAGTCACACCCAGGGACACAGTTTTCCTTTTAGGCTGTGCCCTCCAGGCCTCTGACACTGTCCTCCAGGGGACTCTGTGAAACTCATGGTCATTTCTCTACTCTGCAACTGCTTGGTTTATATTTTATGTTTCATCTTCATTATCTTTCAAAGGCTATGTTTCCAATTTTTTAAAAATACAACTCACCCCTCAGTGGCCAGGCCTGTGGCGTTTAAGCACACATTCCCAAAAGCCTTGACCTGACTGTGCAACAGTGTGTTTCCCACTTTGAGCACTAACGAGCACACCCTTGCTGGCTGAACAGTGCTGAGCAATTTTAACACAGGACGCGTCCACCACACTGGTGGTTCACACCTGCTGGAAATGAGGGTGCAACGTCTTCTGTGGCTGGGCTGGCCAGGGAGTAGCATATGGAGCACTCAGCGCACAGCAACTTGCTGCTTGTTAACGTGTGAGAATAAAATGTGCATTAATTAGCACTTTTACCATAATTGTGATCCAAGGGTGCCAAGGGACAGTGGGAAGTCTGGGCAGCTCAGGCAAGGTGCTAACTTCGCCAAAAACTTCTGATCTGCTTCTTTTAAGGATCCAGTGATGGGAGAAAGGTGTTAGAAATTGGACTGGGAAAGGAAATCAGTGATTGGGCATCCTCAAAAGCTTCATGGTACCAGGAATGAATTCGCTCCTCAGGGGCAGAATGAAGGAAAGTGAGAAGAAGCAGAGCGGGAGGTGCAGGTAAATAAGGTGATAATTGCCACCAAATGCTATGGCAAAAATTATGAGACTGTTTGGGTTAAAGTATATTTTCATTAAAAACTCCAACAGGATTCTAAACCACCTCTATTAACCTTTTAATAAGCACTGTACAGATATGTTAAGCTTGAGTCTTTGTTCTATGGCCAGAGGGCCTTATGATTTTCTGACGTTAACATGCTGAAATCAACTACAATTGCATGGTATTATCGATAGAAAAACCACAGAAAATGGAGATATAGTTGTTCTAACATAAGCCACAGCCTCAAAGCCACTGGGGAGAAGGAAACTTTATTTGTTCTCATTAAATACTGGATATAAGCTTTAACACATTTTTCTCCTTTTATTTTATGAGTAAAAATCAGCAAAAAAGTAGGACAAACTAGGAGTTTTTGATCAAGTTCTTGCTAATTCGAGAAGGCTATAAAGCCAACATCTATCCACAGGCATAAAGAGCTCGATTTTCCAAAGAAACAAAATATGAAAATGTCTCCATTTAGTCCTGAAAAGTGAGTGCATCCTCCTTTTTCTTTGCCAGGATGGGTTACCATACTCTTGTGAGATTAACACTGGTTTAGTGATGACAATAATGTGACAACTGGTGTATCAGGAATCTAGTATCTTCAAAGTTCAAAACATTTGCACCAGTGTCTCCCTCAGTGTTAACATCTCAAGCTTTTTTTCACAGTGAGGGTTTTGAAGTAAACATCAAGAGTTGTGATTTGAAAAGTAACTTGAACAGAGTGCCAAAAAGATGAAGAAACATTTCATTTAAATTCTGAGTAGAATTTTAAAACATATTTTCCCCTTAAGTCAATATTAGATGACTGCTGGATTTTTGAGAACTATTTAAATCATCACTTACCAGTTGCCTTTTGGCGGACGTTGTTTCTTGCCTTCTCCACTCCGGGTGCCCCAGATGTGGTGGCACTCCTGAACCGCATGGGCTCGGTCACATCTGGGTGGCTCCGCCAGCTGAGAGAAAAGGACCTCCCCACAGTGGTCCCTTTCTGAGAATCCAGAATGCAGCCTAATGGAGAAAAGGTGAGAAAAATAGTCTGAAAGCTGAATTCATTACTACAGCAAGCACATACACACAGTGATAAACAAAGGCAGGCTCCTGCTACAGATGAGGGACACCTGCTTTCTCTGCAGCCCAGGACAGCAGTGATGGATCAGCAACCTCAAAGTCCCTGTTTCCAAGTAGTTTCAATAATGTCCAACAGTTTACAAATACTACATCTTCATCATATTTGCCTCAATATACAACGTATTAATAAACCTTTCTCGATGCAAGAAATGTCAAATGGAGTTATACCACAGTTCCTGGGATGCTCCTAAAACCACTACTTACAAACCCAAAACTCAGAGATCCTGATGTTAGGACAGCGCTGCACCCTGGAGGCCCAACCCGTCACAAGTCCTAAGAGAAATCCCAGACTCTGAGTCCTGATGCAAATCTAGTCAAAGCAGCAAGACAATGAAAATCTATAAATAACACAATGTGCTATTTTAGAAAAGCTCCAAATACAGAAAAGCAACGCAATCAGAGATCACCTTCTCCTTGTCTCCCAAATTGCCTGATCAGGTAGTACAAAGAGAGGCCAAGAACCCCAAACACAGCAGGAAAGAGAACAAGAGGCTTGGACTCTAGCACAGGTGTGATGTAGCAAGGCTGCCACCCAGAGGCTGTTTTCACAGCAAGTTCCTCTGCCTGTTGCTGTTACTAGTCTACTGCTGAGAAGGCAAATGTTTCTATAATGGATATTTAAACCCTACTTTAGAATAAAGCAACCCAAATTAGAAACAATCATGTGGTCATTATTTAAATCATTTGTTCTGTAGCGGTTTGAGAAGTGTGTTTGCACAGTGGGAGGAAAGAGAATACTGCAGGGTGGTAAGGGTGTGTGTATGCATGTTGTGCGTGCACGTGTATGCGTGTGTGAAGATTTCAGGAGGCAGGAAATGTACTTGGGAAGGAAGTCCTCATCTCCTCTCAGCTCCAGCACCTCCACTCTGAACGGTTCTCTTAGCAGAGTAAACTCTCTGGGCCAAGAACCACGGGCCTAAGGAACCAAGCTCCCGGCTGGAAGCACCTTGATCCTCTCAGGCCTTGGTTTACATAGAGGCCCTTGGAGCTGAGAAAGAGTACGACAAGGGCCAAGGGCCCAAGTTCTTGGCTCCCTACCCTACTTCCATCCCAAATCTCTACTGTAGACAAGAATCAGTCTTTAACTACATGTTACATGGCTAACTATGACCATCGCTGTGGTCAGTTCACACCTCCCATAGTCACACCTGCTGCTGTCCTTCCCACACTGACTCTGGGCTTCATTGTGTGACTCACTTTGATAGCAAAATTGAACAACCAAAGACTTAAAATACACTTGAAAAGCTCGAGCTTGTCCCATGTTGTTCCTGGAACCCTGAGCTGTCACACGGCCAAGTCTGGACCAGCCTGCTGGGTGATGAGATGTGTGGCCCGGTCACACCACTGTCCCTACAGGACAGCCATCTGGCTGATCACCACACGGCTTCGCAGACTGTAGACCCAGAAGTGAATACAGCAAAGACCAGCAAAACTGACCCACAGAATGCAGCCCAAATTGCCCACCTGTAACAGCATAGTCTAAGGAAACGTCTGTTACATGAAGCTGCCGGGTCACACAGCAGCACCTAATTGATACAGACTGAACTATGGTGATTACTGAGGTGCAGTCTACTACACTCAACCATGCGTCCCCTTGATGAGGCTTTAGAGGAGAGATTTCTCCTGTCTTAGGACATGAAGGTTACACATAATCTAAGGAAGTGGACTGTTTTTCACCTTATATACTCTATGAGCCTGCTGGATGTGCCCCTGCAAAGACCAAGGTCAGGTCTGAGACCGCCCCTCCCGCCTCCCAGCAAGCAGGATGCCTGGAAGGCAAGCCTGTCCCGCAGCAGCCTCCCCCGCAGCTCCGCCCTGTGCATGGTGTCCTGCTTCTCACTTCATCTACTGCACTAATGCTTTTCTATGAGCTGCCCCAAACAGCTCAGTACTTTACAGGCCGAGTACTGACAAACTAATCCCAAGACCATGTCACAGCTTGAAGAACTGTCATCAACCTAGAGGGATGCCAAGCTGTCATTCCCAGTAGAAACCCCCAGGTTTCTTAACCTCAAAAACATCATTTTCCTTTGAGATCCCAGGTCTGTCAGAAACACAAGGCCTGGAGGGCTTCCCTCCAAAGTGCTCTTCTCCACCTTTCCTAGGGAGGCAGCAGACGAGGTCTCAGGAATGCGACATCCTCACTTGGACTTGTCTGGCCCTGATTTCTGCCTGTGCCATTTCTGAATGCTGTGACCCGGAACAGGCACATCACTGTGAAGTCCCTGTACTTAAGGTTTGTGTCTGTGGGACAGGGACAGATTACCGCGAGGGTTGGGGGAGACTGCACGGCACTGGCCACGGCTGCTGTTGCCAACATCACCATGGCCCTGCCTGCTTACCTTCTTTCCCTGCAGGAGTACACCACCCTCGCCAGGGACAGCGGAGGAGGAGATACACGGCAGGCACCACCGAAGGCCCTGACGTTGTAGGTGCAGTTGCAGTAAAATGCCACAGTGAGTTTTGCAGACGAGCGGAGACCCACCCCACCTGGCCCAGACCTGCGTGTACCTTTGCCTCGCTGCTTCTTCTCCTTCTGCTCACTGAGCTTCTCCAGAGGCAGGTTTGTCATCTCCACGCCATACACAGTTCTGGCGAGCACCGCTGTCAGGGAGTCCATGATGCTGGCCCACTCGCTGATGAGCTCCTCCCACTCAGTGAGGGAGGACAACACACCCAGGAAGTCGTCCCAGAGCTCTCGCGAGATGAAAACGCAGAGGTTTGCTCGGATCCACGCCACAATGAGCGTCTGAAGGAACCGCCGCACAGGGACAAAGTGGGGACAGTGTAATGCTGAACACAGAATCTTAAGTCGCTATTAATAATGTCTTAAAATAAGAAGTACTTTTGTGTGTAGTTTTTTTTTTCTATTTCTCAAAATGCATTTGTCTAACTGTAATCAGGTTTTAGTTATTGCTGTGCACAAAGCTACAGGCCTGGTACTGTTCCGGAGTGTGTGCCAGCCCAGCCGTGATGGGGAGCACTCGGCCCGCACCCGCTGTGTGTGAGCCCTGCTCCTGCAGACTTCAGAGGGACAGACCACTAAGGGGACCCCCCCAACCTCAGCCTCCCGCCTCCATTCTTCCTGCAGGCTATCCTCTAAGAGGGACTCTCCACTTCCCCTCCCACTCCTCATCCCCGCCCCATCCTACTTCCCCAGCGCCCACCATCAGCATGTGGGTCAGCTCCAATTCTTTCTCATTGGAAAACAGAAAACACTTCCCTTGGCCCCAGGTCTCCCCTGGCTACAGCCTGAGACGCCAAACCTCTGGAGGGAAGTGCCACACCCGCTCCTTGTGGCCAACTCCTGTGCCCTCTGCACTGAGGTGGCCGCTGAATTTGCACACACAGCCCAGATCACATCTGGGCCTCCTGCCGTCGGAGGCTGCACTCGCTGGGCCCCGGGGCCCTGCATGTGCTCTTCCTGTCCCTCCCCTATCTTGCCTCTCTAATGCCCACTCATTCTTCCGGTAGCAGCTTGGACACCCTGTCCTCCAATGTGACAAATTATATACAGATTTCTTTAAATACAAAAAAACTTTTAACACAGACACAGGAAACTCTGGGAAATATAAATCTGTCTATTATTGGGCAGGACTGTTCTGACCACTTGAAAGAGCATATTTAAAGTGACCTTTTAAAAATACTTGTTCTTTGTGTCTCAAATCAAAGTATGACTACAATGGTCAAATATATCAAAAAAACAAGATTTAAAATTCTTTTAAAATTTGATACTAACATGAATCATTTTTTTAAATTAAGAACAATATGAAAGAAAAAATTTATTATTTATTAATCCTTCACTGAATATTTTTATTATGACTAAAATGCCCGCTGCTAGCTGTTCATTTATACACTACTATTTTCATAAGGAGTTTGAGGCCACCGCCATAAAGTGCACACATACAATAAAACAATCCTGATGTACAGCAGACACTGAACTAAAAATAAGTATCGGTATGTCACTAGACAGGGACACAATCTCAGCAGAGCAGAAGAGTGAGGAGACTGGGGATGTGACAGGACTCAGCCTCACGCTGGCCTGTGGGGAGCGCTGAGGACAAAGCCAGCCTCTGATGCGACAGAAGGCCTTGGCCTGAGGACGTTCTTTTGACTTCACTTTGTCGACTAACAGCAGAAACGAGGAAGATGGTTTCCGGCAGCTTTAAGATTCCTGCTACCGGGTGGCACCAACATGTACACAGCTGTAAATCATCAGTGTGGCTCACAACAGCACCACGCACAGCGAGAGGTGGGGAAGGGGTCCGGAGCTGGGATTGAGGGCGGCCTCTCTGCACATGGAGGTGGGTGCCCTCTTCATCAGCTCTCCTTCTGAGAGGCGAGGGAAGGAGTTGTGCCACTCCCCTGGTCTTAGCCTGGCACAGTTCCCTCAGCACTGAAGCTCACTGTTTACCAGGGGCTGCTTAGCTCAGAAGCTGTGTACAAACACTGCACCTCTAGGGGCGTGGTGGCACACACCTGCAGTTCCAGCACTGGGGAGGCCTGCCCAGGCTGCAGAGCTAGTTCAAGGCCAACCTGGACTACATAGTGAGACCTCATCTCGAAAAAGCTAAATAAACAACCAAGTGAATTTTAAGAACCCTGTTTACCAACCACTGCCTGCCTCCCTCTGCCCCACTCTGAGCGCCCCAGGTTGTCAAGTCACAGAGCCTCCTGTGAAGAGCAGGGCACTGCTTCCCAAAACACCTTCAAGGTCACAGTCCACACGGACATAGATCAGGAACCCAAAAATAACCTTCAAGGAAGATCTGACAAGATTTCTCTATGAATGAGGGAATTTTCCCCCCAAAATCCAACCAAACAAGAAAACCCCACAACTGCAGACTACGTTCTCGCTTAATTCTGCACCAAGTCCTCTCTCTAATCTCCCTGCACACAGCAGCAGGGCAGACAGCTGGTGAGGGAGGCCACATACCCACCAGTTGGACAGTACCCCAGCTCAGGTCCATGGGGTGGCCTGGGTCCAGAACCGGGCATGAGACTATGCAGAGCCAGAGAGCAGAGTGCCCGTGCCCAGCTGGGAGCAGAGCAGTGACCAGTGTCACTCTCAGCTACGGCAAGCAAAGGCGGGCATGTGCAGGGCCACTCCACACCCCACAAAGCAGGCGAGGCCACCAGGCTGAAGGAGCCACTTCCAGGAGCACGGCAGTGCCCATCCACTCTGCAGCCTCTCAGTCTTCTGTCGTCAAGCCGGATCATAATCACACTGACTCATTACATGTTGATAAGAACAGCTGGGTTTTCATGGGTTACAATGGAAACATTTAGCTTTAATGAGTAATTTCTCTGTCACCTCACCTGCATGTGCTACCTGCTAGTCCACATGTTCCTTCTGGCCACCTGGGGAAGGACAGCAGCATCTCTTCCCCACACCCAGCATGCCAGCACCTGACCTGCCCACCCATGTACCAACACCTTTACTCACGCAGAATGTCACACCTTTCCAGAGCATTTTCACACTGCTTTCTTTCAGAAATGCTCCTAAATTCCCTGTTCTCCTGGGCCTTGGGCACTTCTACCCCACAGGAACCCATCAGCCGCTGGCCACTGCTGTTCCCCTCACACTGCCAGTGCGGTAAGGAACATGGAGGTGTCCGGCGCCGTGCTCACACGGAGGCGGCCCAGCCCCGCCGCATCTGCAGCGTCACTCCTGCAGTTCTCCCGTCTCCTGGCCACACCGTCCTCCTGTTCTGGACCATCACGCTGGCGAGCAAGCACGCTTGCTGCTGCAATCCTAAACCTCGCCTGCACAGGCGCCCACTCTGGCTGGCCCCTCCCATACCGGCACTTCCCGGAGGCCTCATCCGTGCTCGTGACCTTCACTGCCTGGCCAGCATTCTCT
This sequence comes from Hystrix cristata, assembly GCA_004026905.1. Classification (NCBI taxonomy): domain Eukaryota; kingdom Metazoa; phylum Chordata; class Mammalia; order Rodentia; family Hystricidae; genus Hystrix; species Hystrix cristata. Next base: position 282,712 of record PVJO010000023.1, read on the forward strand.
CCTCCATCCACTCATTCTCCACTGCCTACATCAGAGTTGGAGGTCTCCTGGCTACTGGCCTCCTCCCCGGCGCACAGGGCGCCCGCCTGTGGCTCTCCTCCAGCTCACTGGCCGCCCTCTCTCAGCATCTGGACCCGGCCCCCTCTCCTGCCGACTGTGGAGTGGCCACTTCTCACTCCCTAGGTGGTGCGCCTGGGCCTGTGGCTTCAACACAACTGTCCAGTGTACTGACAGCGCTCCAGTTTTCACCCCATTCCCAGCTGCCACTCATCCCGAACCTCCCCAATCTCGCTCTCCTTCCACCGAGGACCACGGCACTTGTCACATTCCTAAGTTCTACCACCCTCATGCAAGGCAGGAGAAAGCAGGTGGCAGAGAGGCGGGAGAGCCTAAAAGCCCAATGCTAACTGCAAAAACTAGATCACACTGTTCAGGATGGGGCTAAGAAGGAGTACTTCTAAAAATCTGAAGTTAATTTAATATTACTTTTAACATTCTCAATGACTAAAACTGATCTGCTGTAAAATCTGATTCATTTCCTGCATTTGCAGTGTTTTAATAAAAAAGACTTACCCTACACAGCAGCCCTGCCAAGCTCTGGGCAAACAAGTCCTTTATTTGCTTATCCTTTGGCTTCTGCATGACAGCTTCTGTTATCCTGAGTAGTATTTGCAGCATCTGCTCCCTGGGCCACCCAAAATAAAAGCTCAGATTAATCATCACAGCTCCGAAGCACTCTATAGGTAAAAGAAATACTTTCAAGAATTCACCAACGTTAATAATCCCTATGTTACTCCAAAGCATTAAAAGTCTATATTCCATTTATATCACAAATACCACATTTTATCAAAATAAGCTATTTTATCTTGCAATAGTTCTACAAATTTGCATCCTATATCCGCACTAACAGCAGGATACACAGGTGCTGACGGCCTGACTGCCCTGCAGAAGGAAGGTGAGATGGTGGCTGGGTGGTGCTGGCACCTTAGAAACACTGACCCTGGTATGAACTTTCCCACCCGCAATTCTATTTAACCTAGAGGCCACCCTGCCTTTGTGACGGAAAACAAAGCTGACTTTCTGGTCTTGGTTCTGGGGACACCTGCAGTCAGCACCACAGCACGACTGAGGCCTGCAGTCCTGTCGCAGGCAGAGGGCTGGGAAAGGTCACCGGCCACCAACAGACTCCGCATTCAGGCCCGGAAGGTCCTGACTGCACCATAACACACAGCCGGGACTACGTGGTCAGGACATCACTGTCAGTGTGCACCAGCACTGCAGTCTCTGGAAGCAGGGGCTCTTCGTGGAAGGTCTCTGAAGAGCACACAGGACATAGAGACAACATAACACTGCTAATTACGATGAGCAGCAGTCTAGGAGGACCACAGTGCGCTTTTTCTGCATATGGCTGAGCTCTGTGTCTCCCTCAGAGCATTTGCTCAGTCGCTCTTTCCCAATTTCTCTAGGAGCAGAGCACACGTGGCCTGTTGTGTCTCCAAAGGGAAGGCGCTGGCTCCCCGGTGGTTCCACGCACCAGCCCACTTGGCTTTCCTGCTCTTCTGTTGCGCTTGCTGCTGCTCGGCAGTGATTAAACCAATGATGGAGAGACTACACCGACCAAGTCGGGGAGGCTCCAGAGAGCTCTTCTCTACTCTGCCCCGCTTCTGCAGGGTGGGACATCACCATGCGTGATGCCACACCTCTACGACCTCTTCACTGCACAGGGACACAAAGGCTGCATCCTCCTGGCAGCTGGTGGGCACGTGCTCTCTGGACACTCCACTCATGGGCCCGCCTGCCTCTGTGTGCAGCTGGGGATCCTCGAAGCGCAGGGGAGGAAGAGCAGACAGCTGCCCACCGATGCACACAGGTGTGGCCACCAACTCTGAAGAGAACGGGAAGAAAAGGCAGTGCGGAGACAGCCTGTTGTTGTCCAGGCAGGGTGCACACAGCCCAGTCTCGCAGAGGACAGCGGCACCTGGTGTCCGCTCACATCGCATGATACTTCAGGCGAAAAGCTGCCCCTTCCACACCAGCAGCTGCACAGCCATCACGTGAGCATGGTGAGGACAAGACACACCCTGGGTTTCAAACAAGACCTTGGTGGAGGAGCCACTGTCAGAGCGCACAAGCTGTATGTGGTGACCAGCAGTGACACTGCATGAGTCCCAGGTCCGGACCTAGGGCAGCGAGGAGTGCAGGGAATTCCCACTTGGCCCCTTTCGCAGTTCAGAAAGCCCTTTCCTAACAGACGAGGGGCATGCAGAGTGAGCAGCTGCCAGCCCAGATCACGGCTGCTTCCTTCTGCTCCGGGAAATCTGACTCTTGCTCAGTCCTCCTCAGAGAGCAGTGGTCACAGGTGACACACAGTCAGGATATGTGCGATGCTGGGGCCTGCGGGGCCTGAGGCCCGCTGCACAGCTGTCTCACGCGGGCAGGGTGTTTCAGGACTGCTGCCTGGCATTTTGCCACCACAGCCTGCTCTGAGCCATCGTCCCATGGCCCAGGACACTGTGCACTGCCTGTCTCTCCTCCGCCGGGGACCAGAGTGAGCTTCTGGGAACACAAGCTGGCCTGTGCGACACTTGACACCTGGGGCCCTCAGGACACAGCTGCCTCCTCCCGAAGCCAGGCCCGGCCTGCCCTACCTCCAGATCCCCACTCCCATTCCCTCCTCCTTCCTGGACACCACCTTCTAACCTTTCCCACCATCCCCATCTGACTCCGCCACTCCCACCAGGAAGTCCCTGTGTGACCCGCCCGCCTGAGGCTGCTCTCCCAGAAAGGCCATGGGACCCAGGGCTCGCAAATCCTCCCAGCACCACAGTTCCTCTTCACTTATGTGTTTGCTTGAGGCCTCCTCTATCTACCTCCCCACTGTATCCTCACAGGAGAGGCTGAGGCTAGCACTGGATGGAAAGAAAGAGGTGGGCGGGGAGAGAGGGGAGGAGTGAGGGGAGGAGAGGGAGGGAAAACAGCGCTCATCTGTACTTATATATCTGAGAACACTGGTCTGAGAAGCAGGCGGAGCCTTTCTGTACTCTACTATTTTTATGAGTATTTACATCTATTTCTACAATTTGCCTCGTTACATTTTTACACAGAAATCTCTGAATTATTAAGAACAGAGCACAATCGCTCACTTATTTTCTAGAATTTTCACCCAAATAAGATTATGAAAAGTACCAAAATGCTGCTGGCAGCATGGTTTACAGAACTCGCAGTTCTCAAGGAAAGGAATGTAACCAGTATCACTGGTATAGCAGTGTCTGAGGAGCACAGATCTTAGCTGGAAGACACCAACATCTCCCTTTGCCCTTGACATCACCCTTATGGCATTTAACTCTGTTTAAATCACACTGCATCGCTAATATTTCCAGCGTGAAGGACTGCTTAACTAGATAAACGGTGCTAACTAAAAGTCCTGGAAAGATGGCATTGGAATTGATATCTTCAAGCCATCATTTTGACACTTGGGCTTTCTGTTTGTAGACTTTTTGCAAGACGGGGCTCCTCAGGGCCCACCCTTCGGTGACCTTCACAAGGAAAGAGCTCGACTTGGTGGCCTACAGCTTCTGCAGCCCAGCCTGCCTCGTTTCCTTCCCTGGCCACCAAGTGCAGACAGATTCCTGGCAAAGCACCATTCCTCCTGGCTCCAGGGCACCCAGCAGACGGACGTGGCATGGGGAAATTCTAGTGCAGAATGGTGATACCCACACTGGTCTGTAGGGGCCCCAGGGCTAGGAGCTGAGGCAGAAGAGCACAGGGACTGTGGATGGGCTGGTGGGTCAGAGGACAATAGCTAAGCGGGAGGAACATGCCTGGGACAGACCTGAGAGGCATTTCAGGGTAGAACTGACATGAAGGGAATGGGAAGGTGTGGGAAGTGACTGCAGGCTTTCTGGTCTGCTGCTGAGAACACAGAAATACCTAGCAAGGTGGGGTGGTGCATTCAGAGTTGTTATGGGACAAGGACGGGATATATCTAACAGGCCATTTACCTTGAGGGACAGAACTAACAGAAGAACACAAAAAGAGAAGAAGGAAGGCAGGACAAAACCACAGTTTTATGAAGACACTGAATTTTTTATTGTACTATTTAATTAGTCATTTTCATAATTCATCATTTGGCAGAGTTGTTTCTTCAAGGTGAATTTAAAATATCAAACTGAAGCAATAAAAATCAGTTTTGCAGCATTTCAGGGTAACTCACCTCTCCTGGGCTTTTTTTTTTTCTCTCCCCTGGGCTTATGAAGAATGATAGCATAAAATAACACACTGCTTTTCCACAGAACTGTCTGGTGATGTTTAAAGTGGGAAAAGCTACTACTATTAAGTAATATGACTACTTAGTTCAAGATCACTTTAAAAAACAATAATGAGAATAAGTGAACTACCAAAGCAGTGGGTACTTACCTTCTTCATAGTTCACAAAAACTGTTACAAAAGACTGATTACTGTCTTATTGTTAACTTTGTAAAACAATTAAGTAAATGGAAACAACATTTCAATTGTATTGGGAAACAGAAACATCTGTTTTATAATGTAATTTGAAATAAACTTACCACGTCTTTTTACTCATTGTAAGCTCCATTATCATCCGCCTAAAAATAATCAAAACCGCTTTGCAAGCATCAACTTGCTCTTTCAAGAGCACAGGAACTTCAGCACAAGGTTCCAGCAAAAACACATTTGCAGCATTTGTCAGAAATACCTGAAAATCAGTAATTTTACATTAGAAAAGATAACTAAACATATACACCTGAACAGATTTTGCCTAACGATAACAATGTTAATTTCTGTCCACCAACGCACCTCTTTGGGTTATTTTTCACACCGATTCTCTTTCAGTCTGGCAACCAACGGGTGCTGTGACACATGCTCAACATATTTATAGTTCACTCCTGACAATCGCAGGAGTAAACAGACACCTGAAAGCCTTTTCTGAGGGGCAAATTCCTGTTACATAGAAATAGTGCAACTTTAGAAACCTTAGGACTCATATGAGATCTGAAGATTTCCTTTTGATGCCCTCTCAACAGAAGAAGAGTAAGAGGGAGAAATCTGATAGGATCACACATCTATGGGGAGGAGATGTGGGTGTGGAGCCAGACAGCAGAACTCAGTCCGTGGCCACACACCACCATGAATGAGCCCAGTCTCATCAGACAGCAGAACTCTGACCGAGCTCCATGACTCTCATGGATCTCTCCGGATAGTGTGACCCTGACAGAGTAGGGCCGCACCATCCAAGAGGCGCGGGCCCTCGAGGAGCAGCAATGTGCTGGAACTGACCTAGCCACATGGCCACACTGCCCAGCTTCCAGTGGCAAATTTAATAGGAGAGACAGATGATGTAGTAGAATACAAAATCTAAGTGAATTCCTAAGAGGAAACCAGGTTTTTTAGATCATTAGCTGACTACTCTATGCTCTGCCCCAGGCCTTTGGGACCAACTGTCCTCTACCAGCAGGGAAGCTGGGCAGGAAAATGCAAGAGGCACTGACCCCGGGTCCCAGGCAGCGAGCTGCTGCCTTGAATCACCACAGTAAAAGAGGAGCGTGAGACCTATAAAGATGACACCAGCAGTCGTCAGCTTCAGGTGTCCTATATTGCCAATCTGATGAGGATGGGTCAGCTCCATCTATCAGGAGGGACAGTCTTGTTATGGTTTACCTCTAGATGTCCCCTAAAAGCCTCGTGCACTCAAATGTGGGGCTCTGGGCAGGTGGTTGGATTAGGTAGTCACTTGCTGGAGTCACTTGCTGTCAGGCAAAAAGGGCAGGTCACTGAGGGTGTGACCTGGGTTTTTCTCTTCCAGACTCCTCCCTTCATCCTCTCTGCTTCCTGTCTGCCATGAGGTGAGCAGCTTTTCCGTCACTATAACCCTGGACCATGACGTCCTGCCTTGGAGCCAGCAGACTACGGACTGAAAGCATGAGCCAAAATAAACTTCCCCTCAATTAAGATGTGAGTGCCAGGTACTGTGACTTAGCAAAGAGAAAGGGACAAGGGCAAGGCCCTCTTAGGGTGCTCTGCAGCACAGGCAGGAAGCATGCGGAAGTAAACACGGCATCTCTGCCTCATCTATGGAGCAAATCTCAAAATAATTGCACAGACTGACCCACAGATTAAAATCAGTATATTCAAAAGGCAAGCAGGTGAACTAAAATGTTGACAATATTTAGAGTTACATTTTGCAAGACTAAAAAGATATCATGTCACAATTTTCCAGGAAAAAAAAACAATCAAATAAAGACTATAATAGTTGGTAACAGTGATAGCATCAACGGCAAAGAACTTACTATCCTTCGAGTATGAAAAAATATAAAGCACTTTTTAACTAACAAGTTAGAGTAACTGTAGTGTAGTTTCGGTGATGATCTTAAGAGGACCTAACAAGCAATATACTGCAGTACAGACCCTTTTCGTTCAAAGTATTTGGCTTTTTCCCAGCTTCTTGAATTTGAAAATTTTGCACTTTTCCACATAAAAGGAGTCTTCATTTATTGTACTTTTACTTTTTATAGATCAACAAAATGCCAACTGCATGAGTATTTACTACTTCATTGGAGATAGTTAAGGCAAAACTGAACAAACAAAATCAGTTTGCCAAACTGTACTCATCAAGACCAACCTTCAGAAAAATTATCTCATCAAATCTCCAGTTGATCTCTTTTCCTAGTACACCAGGAAAGGACAAAAGTATTGAACAGAATAAGGGAAAAACCCGATTTAAGTCCAAACTAAATGCTTTAGGAAACTGCAGAACTATCTGCTGATGGCCCACGGAGGCGACTCCTCCAAGCATTTCTGTGATGGGGACACAGGCCTCACCTAAGAGTGGCACCAAGGTGCTTTAAGCTGCACAAGTAAAACCATCTTGACTTAAAAGTTAATTTCAAATTATCTGACGACTTTTAAAATGAGAAAATTCATGAGTATTGTATAGTAAAATGCTAATTAGCTTGAAAATGAAAACATACTATGATAATGAACTCCATCAAAAGACAGATGACAGAAGCCCAGTGTCACTGAAAACCGGGGGACCCATGTGCCATGTCTAGCTTTCCCTCAGGCGTTGCCTGGCTTCTATGTGAGAGGCCTAAATGAACACAGCTATAAACTGGAAGTGGCTGGGGTGGAGCCAGGGAGCAGGGAATGAGAGGCACCAGGGTTTTCACTTCTGTTCCTCACAAACCTTCAAGCTGGTGAGGCTGGAGAGGGATCTGCCTATCTCTAGTTTTCAGCTAAAAGCCTGAGGTCTGGAGGGCTGAGTATGAGCCACAGCTGCTCTTTGCAATGCTCCAAAAGGAATAGGTTCTATTTACTTATTCATTCAGAAAAATATCTAAAAACTACTACATTAGTCATTGTTCCTCTGAAACAGGCAATTTTAAAGAGGAATATTACTTATAAGGTTATACAATCGTGCTCACTTTGGCTGCACATATACTAAAATAAGGTTATACAATCATCAGGTTTATTTTACAAATTAGAATCCAAACAGCTACTTGTATGTGGTCGGAAGGTACTTTTGAGATTCAAATCTCAGACACTTTGAATTTATTGTATAATAATCTCTCTCAAAAAACTGCAACCAGTCCTTAGGTCTTCTTTAACTGCCACACAATTGCAGACGGGAAATCAGAAAGAAACCTCAGAAGGAGAACGTAAGCGCTATTCCCAGCTGGGGGCCGAGAAGGTAGCCCCACCCTGGAGCGCACCTGCAGCACAGCCTGGGCCCCGGCCTTCACGCTGGTGCTGTCCTCCTCGGCCACACAGCCTCTGCTCATGGCGCTCGTGAACGAGTACGTGCGTCCCCAACTGGAAGATCGCTTATGACCCGAACCATCAGAGGAGGCCTTTGGAAAACAACAATATGTTATAAGCATGGCACAAAGTGTGTGTTCGCACCCCGAACTCCTTACAGCCAGCAGCGTTTATGAAATGAGCTCCAGGAGCACAGATATCTTCTGTTTGCTCACTGCTATGCCTCTAATACCATAAGCTGCTATGTGCTGCAGGCCTGGGTCATGTGTGTTCAGCACCCGGGGAGCACAGAACACATCTCAGACACACAGGGAACCTGTTTTCTGCCTTGTACATTTTGATCTCATGACTAATTCTGAAAACGATTTCACCAATATCGAAATGTTAAAATTATGGACTTAATAAGACACTTAAAAGTAATATGCTTCTGTTTAAGAATTGTAAACAAAAAACAACAACAAAAAGAACCGTAAACATTTTAAATTAATTCCAAGATATCATCTTACGACTATAAGTCTATATGTTTCTTTTGTGTCGCAGGAAAGTGCTGCACTGTCTGTGGTGTTTGATCTACCCAATCTCCAGGCATACCTACCATGGACAACGCCCCCCCCCCCCCGTGGAGATGTGCAACCCGGACGGCTAGCTTGTCTTTTTTGTTTGTTTGTTTGTTTTTTGTTTTGTTTTGTTTTTCCGGTGCTGGGGATTGAACTCAGGCCCTTGTGCTTGCCAGGCAAGCACTCTAATCACTGAGCTAAATCCCCAGCCCTAGCTTGTCTTTTCAAACGTCTAAAACCCAGTTGCTTCTCACACAGTCCACTGCACGAGAGAAGCTGGCCAAATGCTATTTATTTAAAACAAGTCAAAGAGAAGGCAGTGACTTTTTTAGTCTCCCAGGGAGATGTGTAAAATACCGTGGTTTATAAACTCCGTGGCGGTGACTGTCAAAGCAGGCAGCACAGGGCCCGCACCAGAAGTCAGGAATGACGCCTTTGACGCGAGTCCCCACTGAAGCCAGTGATGCGGAAGCCCGAGGACAAGAGATGCTCTGCCTGCCCCTGTCCACGGAGCGAGACCTCAGCCAGAGGAGGGAGACCTCCACTCAAATGGTGAGGGGGGTTACCTCTTTGGCATCAGGCTCTGAAACGCCCAGGTTTTCAGCATCTTCTTGGCTAACATCATTTTTATCCGGCTCCTCCATGAACACAGGCTTTTCCTGAAGGATCCATTTTCTGTACACTTGGACCACTTTTCTTGTCACAGCTATCTCACAGGAAGGCAACAGAAATGCCTGAAGGGAAAAGGAAACTCCTTGAACCCACACACTCAGGTCACAGTGCTGGCACTTCCAATTGCCACCACCAACTTCCGCAAACACACAGCATGTGGAAGTACTACACAAAGCCATGTGGGTAATGCGTGCACTTACCCAGAGAAAAAAGCTGTTTTCACAACTGGGCCAGAAAACAGGCCATGGTTCAAAAATAACTTTTATATTATGAATAATTTTTCTCCAAAAATAACCAAGCCACACTTATGAAAGAAGTATAACTGCACAACTTGGCACTTCCCCCAGGAATCCAAAACAGCTTGTGAGATAACAGAAGAGCTGCTGTCAGGGTCCTGGCCACACCCAGCTCTTCTCAGCTCCGGTTTGGTGACATCAGTTTGGTTTTCACAGTCATGACCAGAGAAGTTGGCACAGAAGTTGGCAACTGCTCTAAGTCGGGGCTTTGCTAGCTATTTTTCTTTATTTTTGCTTTTCCTTCCATTTCTTTTCCTTCCTTCCTTCACTTATTCCTTCTTTCTTTCCTTTCTTCCTTCCCCTCTCCCTTCTGAGACAGCTTTCAATATGCAGCAGAACTAATGACAGCCGCCAACGTTGCATGTAGCCCCTGGCCACGTGCAGCACTGTATATATTCATAGGAGCTGCTTATCAGTGAAGAACCCCTACATATTTGCACATAAGACTTTTCACGTACTATGGTAAGATTCCAAAAAATATAAACAGGAACCTAACGTGGAGACGCATCTGCCCTTTGACTTCCAGGGCGCCGCACTCAATGACCACTTTAGGGCCGCAGACAGGGACCCTGAGGCTCGCAGCACAGGGGCTGTTTCCCAAGGTGACCAAGTCCATCATCCACAAATGCAGGTCTTGGTCACGAAGTTTCCAAGACCTTTAAAAGTACTGATCTTAAGGGTCACACCAGAGGACCCTAGTATGGGCAGATGACACTTTGAGGCAGGCGCATGCCATATGTCAATTTCCAACCACGATGGTCGCAGCATCTGATCCCAGGACAGGAGTCTGTGTTACGAGAAGACAAATGCTCTCACGTGCAGCTCAAGGAAGATCAACAAACACACACGAAAAGCGTGTGACAAAGCACAATGCTACCTTACTCTAATTTTTCTCCCGAATTTTTTTTACTTTTTATTTTTTATTTGTACAGGTTTGCATCATATAATAACTACACTTGTGTGTGGAGTTATTACATGTATGTAACACATCTTAATTCCTTTTTTTACTCCCCTTTCCTGCCCCTTCCTCCATCCCTTGATCCTCTGGATTTTACGCAAACTTTTCATACATGAACAGAAGGAAGGTTTTACAGTGAATACCCACATACCCACTATCTCAGCTGTACCATGAGTGTTTGTTATATGCTCCTTATCGTATATTTATAGGTCAAGTTTCCTTCGATCCTTTTTGTTTTTGATTCATTTCACAATGAGTAGCTTTACAGTACACTGTACTCACAAACATTCCAGCAGGACGATCACAGGCTGGAGCCCAAATTTTGTTTATTGTACTTTATTTAGGTGAAATATACAAACCATGAAGTCCAAAACTCTTAAGGAGGACTTCACTGGACTAGTTTTGACAAATGTAGACAACTCTGTAACTCAAGCTAATATAAAAACATAGCAGTACTATCTGCCTCACAGAAAGCAAATAAAACTCTTCTCTACAGAAAAATAAAATCGTATTAAAACCAAAACCATGGCCAGCTGTGGTGATGCACACCTGCGATCCGAGCACTCTGGGAGACTGAGGCAGGAGGATCTCTAATTCAAGCCCAACTTGGGCAACCTGGCAACTTAGCAAGACCCTGTCACAAAATACAACAAGGGCAGGGAACGTAGGTCTTGGGGTTTTTTGTTTGTTTGTTTGTTTGTTTGGTGCCGGGTATCAAACTCTGGGCCTTGAGCTTCCTAGGCAAGTAGGTCTTGGGTTTAATCCCTGCCACCACTAAAGTAACTAATTAATTAAAATAAAACCAAAATTGTCTGTATATTCTGGTTATTATGATATATGACATACTAATTTAAGAATCAGAAATATGAGAAGTCGGTTTCACCAAAACTATGATTTAAAAAAAAAACAGACAGGGGCTGGGGATTTAGTTCAGTGATTAGAGTGCTTGCTTTGTAAGTACAAGGGCCTGAGTTCGATCCCTGGCACCACAAAAACAAAACAAAACAAAACAAAACAAAAAAAAGACAATAATATAAATAAACATACGGACAATCTAGGTAATGAGAATATCAAAAAATAAAGTACATAAAATTTTTTAAAATATGAATTAAAAACTCAATGTACATGGGTTGGGCAGAATGGATACAGCTAAGAGAAAACTGGAAGAAATACAAGAGGAAAATACACCGAATGAAACAGGGAGTGGGCTGGGAGTGTAGCTCAGTGGGGCAGTGCTTGCCTAGCATGCATGAGTTCCAGCCCCAGCATAAGGGAACTGGGGGAGGGAGGAGACAAGAGGATAGATAAATAAGAAGAGATGGGAAGAGAAAAAACACAATGAAAAGACGATCCTGTACATGGTTGGAGATGCAGGAAGAAAGACAAGGAGGACAGAAACAATATTTGAAGAAAAAAGTGGTTGAGAACTTTGCAGAATTGATGAAAGATATCGATCTACAGATTCCAGAATCATAAAGAAAGACAAGCAAGATAAATACATAGTCCTTTACAGTAAAAACTTTGAGAACCAAAGACAATCAAAAACTCCAAAAGCAGGCAGAAGAAGAAAGTCACATTTGCTCCACAGGAGGCACCACCTGACTCACCACGACCTCTTAGGAGGAAGCTGTGACACAGGACAGAGACCAGCACAGTACAGAGGGCGGACACTGCTGCTGCAGAACACCCAGAAAGGGCACACTCCAAAAAGGAAGTGCAGACATCTCCAGAAGGAACTGGTGACCGAAAGACTGGAACCAGGGCAATACTAGAAATTACCCTTCAGATAAAATGAAAATTATCGCAGATCACATATCTGGGGAGAAATAAATGTAACTGAGAATTTTTAGAAATATAAATGAAGTACACGTATAGCCATATATACACATACATACATACATATATATGTATATATATCAAAGGTTTGGTATACACATATCATATATATTGATAATGTGGAATTCAAATAACAAAAACTAGAAATGAGTAAATGGGGCTAATGTGTGTATGTCAAAATTGATATTAGATTTTCAGTTGGGAAACCTGTTGTTAACCATTAAAATAATTACAAATGAATGTGAAACTACTAGTCTAATTAGAGGAGAAAAATGTGATACTAAAAATAGCCACCCTGAAAGAGTTCAATACAATTAAAAAATAAAAAGCAGACTTAACAGACAGTAAAAGCAGTTGCTATGTTACATATAAATACAATAATGCTCCAATTAAAAGGTAGTGGCTATAACACTGGATTTAAAACAGCAACTGACATATTACAAAGCTACTATAATAAAAACAACATGGTACTGGCAAAAAAACAGACCCCAGGACAATGGAACAGATTAGAAGATAAAGAAACAGGTCCAAACACTCAGTCGCCTTATCTTTGACAAAGGGGCCAAACAACCTCACTGGAAGAAAGACAGGCTCTTTAATAAATGGTGCTGGAAAAACTGGCTCTCCACATGCTGAAGGTTAAAACTAGACCTGTATCTTTCCCCATGCACTAAGCTAAAATCAAAGTGTATCAAAGATCTAAATATTAAAACAGAAACACTAAATCTGTTGGAAGACAGGTAGAACTCTTGAAGGTAGAACTCTTGAAGACATAGGAGTAGGCAAAGACTTTATGAACAAATCCCCAACTGCCCAGGAAATATCACAAAGAATCAACAACTGGGATCTAATCTTATTAAAAAGCTTTTGTACAGCAAAAGAAACCACCAACAGAGCAAAGAGACAACCCACAGAGTGGGAAAAAATTTTGCCAGCTATTGCTCTGACAAAAGACTAACATCTCAAATATATAAAGAACTCAAAGAAATCAGACCGCCCAAATTTAAAGACCCAATCCAAAAGTGGGCAGCTGAAATGAATGGACACGTCTCAGATGAAGAAGTAAAAACAGCAAATAAACATATGAAAAAATGTTCAACATCACTGGTCATTTGAGAGATGCAAATTAAAACAACCCCGAGATTCTATCTCACTCCAGAAAGAATGGCTATTATCAACAAATCAGCCAATGACAAATGCTGGAGGAGCTGTGGAGAAAAAGGAACACTTCTCCACTCTTGGTGGGAGTGTAGACTAGTGCAACCACTATGGAAATCAGTGGAGATTCCTCAGGAAACTAGAACTGGATGTTCCATTTAACCCAGTTATTCCCCTTCTTGATATCTTCCCAAAAGAATTAAAAGCATCACACCACAGTGATACATGCACACCAATGTTTATAGCAGCACAGTTTGTAATAGCTAAATCTTGGAAACAGCCCAAATGCCCATCAACCAAGGAATGGATAAAGAAAATGTGGTTTTTTTTATACACTGGAGTACTACTCTGCCATAAAGAATGATAAGCTTGAGATATTTCAAGGTAAATGATGCATCTTGAGACCATACTCTTTAGTGAAATAAATCAGACACACATTTTTAAATACCACATTTTTTCTCTGGTGTGACAAACTGAAAGTGTAAATAAAGACTAATATGTACTATATTGGGAAAGGGAAGAAAGTTTCAAAATGGGAAAGGGCACAACACAGGGGAAGGAGGAAAGGAACAGAGGGACAAGAGAAATAAGAAATAGAAGGAAAAAATGGAAACAAAGCTTTTGTAAATAAGGAGGGAGGAGGGGGTGAAGGGAGGGGAGGGGAATGGGAAAAAAAGCAGCAACAAGATATACCATGTACATGATATATCATCTCCTATGATGGGGATTATATATCATCCCCTATGATGAATGTTATCACTATGTACATCTAAAATGTACCATTAAAATAAAATTTTAAAAAAAGAGTATTATAAAACAGTGAAAAAAATAATACAGCAATTGAAAACACTTATCTACAATTTACAAAAGGATATCCAAACACACGGACATGGGGGCTGAGAGCCAAAGTTAGAAATAGATGTACCATGCAAACACTAATGAAAAGAAAATTGGCAGAGCTACACCAACAGACAAGACAGACTCTGAAGCAAAAGGAAATAAATAAATATATACACATCTCACTAGACCTTGCACATTCTCAACTTCTCATACTCTCTCCTCTGTCTCTTTGATGCAAATTCAAAATAATTTCTTCACCCTCCAGTTTTTTTCTCTTTTCAGCCCCATCTAATCTGCTCTTAAGCGTACCCAATTTAGGTTTTCTTTTAACATCCCAGTTAATACGGTTTTTCTCCCCTATTTCTGAAGTTCTATTTTGTCCTGTGCCAATCTCTACTGGAAATCGGTTGCAGTTTCTTATTTACTGCAAACGTTTTCAAGCTTGTCTTTTATTTCTATAAAAAGGTTAAACCTGTTCACTCTAAAGTTTTTACTTCTAGAACTGAAGCCCTTGTGAGGTCTTTCTGCCTCCGACTGGTATGTCTAGAAAGGTTGTGGCTTACAAATTCCCAAGTGGAACCAAGCGACCCATGACTGTCACCTCAGCTAATCTGTAAAGCCAAAAGGAAAACCTTCACCATCTTAGAAGAACTCAAGAAGAGTTCCAGGGCACCATCTTGGAAATACTCCATGACAAAGCCAACCAAAGAGAGTGGTTAGGACTGTGGAACCAAGAAGAATGACTGCTAAACACAGAAGCAAGACTAAACAACTCTGACTTCATCATTCCAAAATCAATTCCAGATGATGGTACATTTGTAAGTTTATAATATAATAAAATTAGCAAATGAAGGCAAGCTCAAAAAATGTAAGATTGCTAATTTCTTTTCATTATTTCATAGCAGGAAATCAACAACACTACCTAAATTATAATGTGTCACAAAAAATGACTGCAACACCTTAATACTATCATAATCTTTTTAATTAGAGACAAATCTTTTAGCAATTAATATTTTTATATAAAAAGAACATTTATTTGAATTTCAACATTTCCTTCAGTTTTATTTTCTTCTGTTAAATTCAAGTAAAATAAAATTCAAAACAGTTCATTAAAGATACATTAAAGATTAATTAAAAATTAAAGATGTCCTTGTCATGAAGTTATTTTCCCTGCCCCTAGTGCTTTTTATCATCTACTCTTGTCTCCACCTGGGTTGACCTGTCTGGTCTCACCTTACCATCTCTGTCTGTGGCTGCCCGCCTGTTCATACTTGCCAGTTTCTATCTCCATCTACCCACCAGTCTGTCCACCCCACCTGCTTACTTCCGTCTCTGCCAACTGGCCTATTGACACGGGGTGTTCATCCTCTGATGCCTGATATCCAGCTCATTTACAGCTACTGATTCATTTGAGACTGCCCTGTCGTCCGCCAGCTGCTTTCTGTTTCCATGCCTGTGTCACATCTACCCAGATGGCCAGGCCAGCAGGCGCACACACCTGCAGAAATACCTGGAATGATGCTCCTCTGACATCAGTAGTGGTCACATAAATGGCAATGTTTTATGCGATTTGCTTTTACTTTCTTCTCCACAATTACAGAAATAGATTGTGTTTATCTAATGAACATGTTTTTAATAAAATAACCTTTAAAATAAAACCAACCAATAAACGAAACAATCCAATGAACAGACATGGCTTCAAAAAGTGCTTCGGACTACTCAGATTGCAAGTGAGGCATATGACAGGACAAATGCATCTGTGGAGAGTATCACATAAATAAACCAGGAGTTTCACAAGGAATACTAACCCTCAGAACATGAAGGACACTGTCAAATGTGTTGGTCTGTGCTATTTTATTCTCTCATTGTCTAAAGCTCATGGCTGGTTTGCACTCACTAAGCTGAATTCATGATCTACCCAAATGGGCACCTGGACAGTCTGAAAATCTCCCATGAGAAGACTTACTTCCAATGGTGCCCCAGAGACCAGAACAGCCTCCACTAATGCGCTCCTCAAGTGCCCGCTTGCCGCAGCAGGCGGCAGGAGTGAGGCTGCCCTGAGTTCGGCCTAACCTTGTCTTTCTTCAGGTACTGTCCACTGCTACCGGCTTCACCACACTGAGCCGTGCAGAGCACCTCACACATGATGCTCTCCTCCCTGCCAAGGCGTACTTCTTAAATGCACATTTTAAATTTTAATAGCTGGGTGGTTTAGTCTCTGAATATCTTCATTTAAATTAAAAAAGAAATTCTTAGGAAAGAAATCAGCTGTTGTCTTCTACACAGTAACACTCTGCACTGACGAGCAAGGGCAATGAAATGCCGGGGCGGAAGCCACGTGAGCCGAGCTGCCGGTCAGGGCGTGAGGCTCAGAGTTCACCCACAGCAGCACGGCCGCGCGGCAGGCCAGGGGCCGCTGTGTGCATCCTGACTGTACCCACCAGAGGACACAGCACTGCTCCCCAGTGTGATGACCAAATCCACCCTAGGCACTGCTCCTGGCTGCCAGCCCCTGACGTCACTCGCGCTGTGAAGCCAGCCGGGCTTCTGACCGCAGCTGTCTGCCTCCCCTTCGCGCCTCTGTTCTTCTCCGCTGCGGCTCTTCCCAGCACTTTCCCAGCCCCCGTGGTCTCCAGCACAGTTCTGTTAGCACAGTGTCTCAGGCCTCGCTGCTTTCTCTTCTTTGATTCCCCTCCCACTCACCCTTTTCCTCCTGTACCATAAACGTGTTATCGAAAGTGTGCCACAACCTTTAAGGATGTGGTGTAGCTTTGTGCAGGAAGCTCTCTGGGACTTACGTGTTGCTAAGTTCCCGTGTTGCTGGTACTCAGGGATGGCTTTTTGCCCACCTGCCTGGGAGGTTTGTTTGGTATGGAAACATGAAGGTATTTGTTGAATTTTCCTTCCTTGTGTAGGAACTTTTTAAAAATAAAATTTAAAAAGAAAATCGCAAAAATCCTTTTTGTGGAACACAAAAGTACACACTATAAGTTTAAAGCAGAATGAGGAGCCCCACTCACTAGTCGCTTAGTCCTGTTGTTTAGGGTCTTTCTTGGAGTACTATGAGTAAAAGAACCTGGAAAGACCCCAGGCTTGCGCACCACAAAGGCTGGTCCGCAGGCACTCCTAGAGGCCTAGGCAGACCTATTCTTTCCTCTTCCTGTCTCACACCCCCAGAGATGAATGCAGGATCCTCCTCCACACCACGTGTCATCACGATGCACTGCACTGCCAAGCCCACAGCAAGGGGGCCAGTTGGTCACCGACAGAAGCTTCCAAAGCATGAGCCCAAATCATCTTTGCTTTTCTTCATGCTGACTGATCTCAGCCATTTCTGAGAGTAATGGAAAGCTCACTCATACAAACATGAACAAAAATCTCCTCAGTTTCATGCACTTGTGAGGTATGTGCATACACACACTCACTCCACTCACTCACACACTGACCTGGCGAAATACTTCATTCACAAAGTTGATGTAACCGCGCGTGGACAAGAGGATCCGCTGCACCATTTCATATACTGTCTGGTGCTCCTCCTCAATGCTGCAGAGGCTGGAGCTGCTGAGTCTGCGGTCAGACAAGGTGCTGCTGTTAGAGTGGCTCTTGTCTTGCTCTGGGGGCCTGACGCCATCCAGCTCCGGTGCCCTCTCTGGTGCTGCACCGCCACCAACGGTCTGCAAGAGGTCAGCACACTTCTCAGTGCCCAATCCCTGCTCCAGAGCACCACATAAGCCCGAGCCTTACCTCATCTTGGGGTTTGGGGGATGTTTTGTTAGTTTCTTTTCTGCACCGGCGATTGAATCCAGGGCCTCATACCTCCTGAGCACGTGCTCTGCTACAGAGCCACACCCATGCCCAGTTCTAAAGCACTCTGCTCACCACCACTCTGCACAAGCTCAACCCAGAGTCTGACTCACCCGGCCTCCACCTGACCATTGACTCCTTCCCTAGACAGGAAAACTACAAAGCCACTTCATGGAAGGGGACTGTGAAATTTCATTACCCCAAAAGTTTAATTTGCATTTGTGAAATTCCAGTATAAGTTAATGGGCAAATATATGTGTATTACTATCACAATAGATCTTCCCACATCTGCATTTACTCTGTGGTCACAGGGATATAAAAATGTAGGGTACATATGTGGGGCACACGAGGGTGCAAAGCCTAGGCGGCCTCTTGCCGTGGAGCACCAAGGTCTTCACTGGTACCTTCTGAGAAGACGCTGGATCTCAGCTTTATCCTCAGTTTTAGGTTAAACTTAACTGAAATATGTGCAGAACTTTAAATATTTAGAAGGCTTTGGCAAATACAAAGAAATAAAATAATTCACGCAGTGACTAACAAATCTTACTACTTCGTGCTCTCATTTCTCTATGCGATTAAGGTTCCTTTGAACATAATGTGTTGTATAACTTCGCTTCATCTTTGTAAACTCTGTTTTTACTTTTAATGTCAGAAATATACCCAAATATCACTATATTTTATCCAAGGAGAATATTTTTTGCAAGATATGATTAAGACACGAGCAGTACAAAACAGTAATTTTAGTAACCACCAAGATGTCATGAAAACAAAATAGGTATCCCACAGTAATCTAGAGAGAAAATTACTGGCGGGTTATATTTGTAATCATTTTTCTGCTCTTGCCTTAGTGACTAAGCCTGTGTGGTTTTTCAAAGGTGCTGTCACACTGTATGACATGGAATGACCCCTGGATGGGATGAGTATGGTTCAGAAAGGAAGCCCCGGACAGGCACTAAAAAGCTCACTTCTACCTCTTTCAGGCAAGTCACTTTGATTTCATGGTTTTAATTTAACTTTTAATGTATAGAGCATGGAGGCTGAATTATGCCTAATGTCACTGTGGCTCATTAACCTGTGACTTCTGGGCTGGTGGCTCTCATTTTCTTCACAGGCTTGAAAGAAAATATGCACATGTGTAGCAAATTAAAGATGGCCACAGATTCTCTGGCCCCTTTCTGGAGTGAGGTGTGGGACACACTCTGGCTGCACACTGACCTCACGTGCAGATGCATCTGTAGCACTGTCACCTGTGTGCTGGGGTCCCCCCTCTCTGCTCTGCATGGACTGTGCCAGCAGCAGGCCGAAGCCCAAGTGGCTGACAGTCAGCACTTCCTATCTTGGGGCCCACGGCAGCCATGTGACAGGTCCATCCATCCCAATGACCAGACAGCCTGGAAAGGAGCCCTGGCTGGGCATGGCCACCTTCCTGCTGGCCTACAAATGAAACTATCTTGGATCCTCCCAACCAAAGGCAGCCAGCTAAAGATCACCACTCTGTGACCCCAGACAATGCCACATGTCACACACATAAGGAAAACCAAATCCTAGCCCCATGCCTGACCCTGAAAGTGAAAGATAATAATAGGATAAAAGGTTGCTACTTTAAGCCTCTAGTTTTAAGGTGATTTGTAGCACAGCAATATACTGAAATAATATCCATAAAGAATTTATGTTTAAAGATACCAAGTCAAGTCACTTAAAACTAAGCTCACTAAACAGAACATAATGGTAACATAGGTAGATTTCTCATCATGTCATATTATATTTTATTAGAGCTTTTCTCAATAAAATGATGTGTTTCTTGGTCTCATCTGGTCCACACTTCCCTTTATATATAAAAAGCTACTTTTCAAAAGTATTTAAGTGGTTTGAGAGACATTCATAATTACAAAAAGGGACGAGGCTGAAAACTGAATACACAAATTATGTCAGTCAGGTTCCCCTTGCTGCAACACAACACCTGATATCTGCAGTTTAAGAGAGGTTTATTTTGGCTCACAGTTCCAAAGGTTTCAGTCCATGGTCAGCTAGCTTCAAGGCAGAAATATCATAGTGGGAGGGCCAGGAAACAGAGCAGGGGAAGAGCCCAGAGAGGAAGGGCTGGGGACCAGACAGAATACCCAAAGTCATATCCCATGACTTACTTAGACACATTCAAAAATGTGCTTTACTAATCTCCTAAGCATCTCTCAAACAAGAGTAACTATCACACAAGGCTATTCATTTTTTGCCTTTTTTACAAAGATTAACACTAAGAAGGGGAACGGGAAAAAAAGAAGCAACAAGATATATCATGTACAGGTACAAATCCCCTATGATGACTGTTATCACTATGTACATCTAAAATGTATCATTAAAATAAAATAAATTTAAATAATATATATATGACCCATATCTAAAAAAAAAAAAAAAAGATTAACACTAAGAGCAAGAATCAGCCCTGGAGAGAGGTCCATTTTCTACCCACTAGAATCAGGCTGACGCTTTCAACTGTCACTCTGAGTTTGATTCTGACAGTCAAGGCAGAGATGACATTTACTCTTTGGTATGTGAAGAAGACTTAATCAGTGAAACAGACCTGGTTATCTGGACCAGGCCAGCACTACTGGGGTTCACTCCTCCCCTTCAGCCCTCCCTGGCACCCTAGTGTCCTGTGGTCTCCTGGAGCCCCACAGCTCACACTGCGAATTCTTGACTCAGGCTCAGGCTAAATCACACCTCCTAAGAAGCAAGTAGTTCCCAGGAGGACACAGCGAGCCTGATGCCACTCCATCCCTCTGTCCTGATGTGCCTACATGGTTGGGGCAGTCTGTGTCTGCCCTTCCAGACCTTAAGAACAACAGAGGCAACTGGAGTCCACAAACAAATATATAAACAACTGGAGAGTTGTCAGTCTGTGTGACTCACTTTCCCATGAAACAGAATCTCAGGAAAGCCAAAGCCAAAGCTGGTCATTAGGAAGGGCCATCTCAGAAGTGGTCCAAGTGGTACTCACTAACATAAAGAGCTAGCACACGAATCAATAGGATCGACTGCCTGCTGTCTCAAAGTTTCTGTTTCAATCCCGACTTCTTTGGGCCCTGCACAAGTAGAGCTCTTTCTGAAGGACTTGCAGAGGCAGCCTTCCCCTCTAGGGTCCCTGTTCCAAGGTCCCGAGTCCCGAGCTACTGACCGACTCCCTCCCCCAGATGCCAGAAGGCCCCAGCAGCACAAGTCTCCTGAGGACCTCTGGGTGCTGGCGATGGCAAAGGCAAGAAGCCAGGCCCCTGTGTGCAGACTCAGAGGTCGCTGGCAGTCGAATAAAGAATTGAGAAAGAAGGGAGGAGGCCACACACACAGCCAGCTCTCACAGCGGCCCTTGCGGAGGCCGCCAGGTCATGGCAGTGCTGCTGCCTCACATCCTCTCAAGGGTCAGTGTCACAGACACCACCCTCAGGACCAGGGACAGCGCCCGCCAACCCGGTGAGCGGCCACTGCCTTGGGGAGTGCTCAGTGGGCTGCTGTGTGAGTGTGTAGAGAGACCCAGAAAGGAAGAACACGCACCTGGGTGACTTTAGGCAACACATCACCTCCGTTTTTAGTGTTCTGTGCTGCAGTTAGATATTTTTTTTCTAAAAAGAAAGTTACAATCCACTTAATAAAAACAACACGAGCTGCCATGTACGGAATTTTTGTGCTGTAAATGTTCTCATTGTCTCGAGTTGTAGTAATATACAGGGGCTTTGGTCTCAAATGCGGGATATCTGGAAGAAAACAAGAACGGATGACTGATTAGGTTAGTGAATCTCAACACGGTATTATGTAACCCCAACAAATGTTTCAGTTTCCAATGAAATAAGCACATAGTGATTGCCTGAATGGCAAACTCAGAACGAAGGCCCAGAAATGATTAAACACAGCATCTTCTGGTAGCTTGTTTCTGGCTGGCTTTGTAATCTGACCAAAAAGAGGAGGCTGCCACTTTTTGCACACAGCTGTAGAAAAACCAGGCCGGCAGCTCTTCTTAGCAATTTGGAAAAGTTACATGGAACTATAAAAGTGAAGATCTCTCCACATACACTATACCTAACTTAACCTTGATTTTATGACTGGGTCAAATGTAAAAGTATATACAAACTTTATTTTTGTTTTAGTTTTGAGACAGGGTCTCACTATATAGTTCTGGGTGGCCTTGAACTCATTACGTAGCCCAGGCTGGCCTTGCACTCGCAGTGATCTTCCTGCCTCAGCCTCCCAAGTGCTGGGATTACAGGTGTGTGCCACCACACCCGGCTATATGAAATTTTAAAAATCATTCTTGGTATTATAATACCTGACACTGCAACGATTAAACTCACTGAACATTAGTTTTATATCCTTTTCCCTTTAGATGAATCCAAGGAAACAATCAACATGATCTACTTTTTATCTAGAATTCAGAAGCCACATTTCATCTTAGAGATAGCAAATTCTTGCCAAAGAATTAGCAAGGAGGTCTATTTCTTACTCTTTGAATTCCAGCATCAATGTGAAAATCATATGGTACTGGGTCTGAGCTACTCGCTATACATCCAACTCTCTATCTTAATTAATTTTTGTATACCTGGAGTACATGTATGAGGTAGAAAAATTCCCAATAAATAACTTTTAACCTGATAACATAACAATGTACCATGTTTTAAAAATCAATATACTATCTACAAAATCAGAAACAATTTTTTAAAAAAACAGCCACATAATCAGCTTAAAAATACACATTTTTAGCACCATTAAAAGTCAGTACTTCTACATCTTTCAAAATGCACCAGGCATGAGCAAGTCTCCCTGGCATGTACATATATGTAGATGTGTATATGTGTGCGTGTGTGTGTGTGTGCATGTGTGTGCCTATACACATACACGAAGACAACTGAATGAGTCGGCCAAGTCCCCTAGCGACTTTATGCCTTGTGACCTTTCCCCTCCAAAACTGTTCTTGACGTTTCATTTGAAATAATTTTATCTGCTTTAAATAATGGAGAAGACTGGGCCCCCACCCCACTTTCACCATGCTCAGGGATGCTTCAGTTGTGTGAAGCCTCGTTTCTTTTCATTTTGGTTTGCTTCATGTTTTTTTGAGACAGGGTCTTGCTATGCCGTTCTGGCTGGCCTTGAACTCAGGACGTCGTAGCCCATGCTGGCCTTGAACTTGCAGAGATGCTCTTGCCTCTGCCTCTTGAATGCTGGGATCACAGGCATGTACCACCACACCCAGCAAATCCTCATTTCTCATAGAAGGAAAATTTCAGGAGGCAAGTTATAAGTTTCTTTTGTATATGTAAATACAATTATATCAAAAATATGACACATTTTAAATGATTTATGAGTATAGGAGCCATTGTTCCCCTTTATTGCTGAGAAGTAAGGTCTACCTGAGTGGACACACATAATTAAAATCACGTATTAGGGAACTTTAAACCTCTGACATTACAACCGCCACCAAGACAAGAGCGAAGTGACTATTTCATTTTAAAATAATCAAAGGGGTCACTATGAAAAAGACTGCGGTTTTCCTGTGGATGTCGCCTACACACAGCTCAGACAGTACTTACCAAGTACAGGTTTGTAGATGTTTGTTAACTTAGTAAATGATGGAAATAAATGAGGAAGATAATACTTTCGAAACAATGTAAAAAGAAATTTAAAACCAGTATCTTGATTTTCCTTATTCTTCCACTCCAAGCTTGCAGCCTTTGGATAATATGTGGAAAAGAACATATTTATATTTATACTTCAAATTAACATATATGAGAATGAAATGCTGTTATGATTCAAATTTCTATCCTAAGCTTTTAAAATGGCAAATAATATTGACAATCATGTAATAAAATCGTATCTTAGCAAAGTTCAAAAGATGACAGGCATGGATTTTCCAAAAGAAACAGGGTACCATGTATTTTCAAACTTGCTCTACTACATAATGCCCATATTTTTTCCATGTGTTCTTTGTAATGATTCAACATTCCTTGTGTCTTAAAATAATTTAAACAGAAAACAATCAAGTACTTTTTTCTCTCAATCCAAAAAAGGCCATTTGTAAATAAAGAGTGAAAGAAAAAAGTCCTCTTCGCAATTTCATCCAACATTATCTAAACACACAATAACGTCAAAATGCAAAAGTTACAGAATCATGGAGAGTGCACTCTCACTATTAAGAACAAGTCACAGACTCAGGTAAACTCAGACATCAGTCCAGCTGAGGGCTAAATTTAAGGATTTCACAGTGCTGAAACATGATGTCCCTCAAGAACCTGCACAATGGAGCACCCCAAAACAGTTCAACAGCCAGTGGTACCTCCCAGAGTTCCGGGACAGCCTGTCACAAAGACACAGTCACCCCCGTATTACTGAGGGAAAGATGGCACAGGGGCTTACAGGGGACCTGTCAGTGGCTTTGAACACTTATTAGACCAAAGTAGAGATTCCAGTCCCCTTCACGACAAGCCCACATGGCAAACAACAGCATGTGTGCAGCAGCTGGGGTCAAGAGATGAGCATTCTGGCTACCCTGGGGCAGAGGTGCTCAGCACCCATGACCTGCCAGGGCTCTCTCCAAGGACTCACCCCAGCAGACAGAGCAAAGGCAGGAGGGAGGTACAGACATGCACAGAACATACTGCACACAACACGGGTGTCATGGCTTACACCTAGAATGTCCCCGCAAAAGTCTATGTTCAGGGGTGGGGCTTTTGGAAGGTTACTGGGTCATGGGAGTGCGGTACTCAACAGTGCACTGATCTTATGGACAAGTACATAGCTAAACCTGCTGTTAGGGGGTGGGGTGTGGCCAGAAGTGTGCCACTGGGATATGCCTTTGGAGACTGCATCTCCCTCCCTAGCTCCTCACTCTGCTTCCTGGCTGCTGAGGGGTAAGCAGCTTTCTTTCATGAGGCCACACCATTCCACCATGATGCTGCTGCCTTGGACTCAGCCAACCATGGACTGACTCCCCTGAGCCATAAACTGTATTCTTTTAAATTGTGGGTGTTGGGTATTGTGTCTAGCAACAGGAAAGCTAACTAATACAGAGAGTTCACAGTGGGTGAACAAACCCCTACCCTACATTAATGGCATCTCACTAAGTAGGGAGCTTGTGGGGGAGTCATATGACTTATGTGAGGTCACACAACTCAAGAGTGCCACATCCAGAATGAGAACCAAACACATCCAAGTTTTGGATGCTCTGTGCTGATTTCCTGGGACAAATGAAATGCCCAATCACTTCTGAACAGATGGCACTGGAAAGGATGGCAAATGGGCATGAACTCAGACATGGAACCTCCAGAAAGTGGCAGAATTCCCTCATGGGACTCTCGGGATTTTGAAGTCCTTGTGTTCCTGGTGCCGGCTAAGGGAGACAGGGAAGGGCAGATTTCCCAACAAGACTAAGTAGTCAGAAAGCAGACAAGTTCTCAATCTTGGGAAACAGCAGAGAAAAGCACAGCTCCCCAAAGAAAACTGGAATGGAGAGAGAGAAAGAGAGAGACAGACAGACAGACAGACAGAGACAGAGAGACAGAGAGAGACCAGAAAAAAAAAATCACAAGGAAAAAAAATCCCATGAAGGAGGGGTAGTCATGTCAAATCACCTCAAAGAAAGAGTAGAGCAAAACCTGAAGTGTGCCCTCCCTCCAGACAAAGCCCAAGACCCGCCATGGCCCAGGGCCAGTGCTATATCTGTGTTGGGGCAGAAGGGAGGGGACAGCAGGTGACGAGGAGGGCTGGGCAAGGAAGCAGGTGTGGCAGAAAAGAGATGGCTTTGGCACTCCAGCTGGGAAGTGAGGGACACAGGCAAGACCACCCAGGAGGGATGCAAGGGTAAGACAAGTGTCCCCTGAGAAAGGAGAATGGTAGTTTACCCTAATCTTGCTGACACACAGAAATTCAGACCAAGTGACACGAATCACCTGGTAACACTACAAAGCAGTGTTCCAGTTCTATGTGCCACAAGGACTGTCGGCACAAAGCTGGCTGGGTTCCAGTCAGACTTGCTTGCCGGCTCCCACTCGGCCCATCCTGCTGGTGTGGACAGAGGGGCCAGGAAGGGATAAAGGAAGAGGAGGAGTTCAGACACACTTGTGTAAACAGTACGTGTGCTTGATCTTGCTGAAGCGATCTAAGAGTGGTACCCACTTTGAGTTTGTGAACATCACCTGAAATCACCTCAAAGAAAAAAATAGAGACACAGAAAGAAAGGAGGTGCTATTTTCTCCCTCCTCCTGGGAACCAGCCCTTCACTGAAATCGCTCCAGTTTGTCTCTGACCTGAATTACCATATACTTCAACAAAATCTGAAGAAAAAAGCAGGTTTGGTCCTCAGCAGTCTTCTCCCCTGGTATGGCTGGCAGGAGTGGAGTGATTTCTTCTGGATATATCTTTGCTGCAGGGTAGAAAATAAGGAGAGCTCTTTCATTAAAGTTCAATTTAAACAGTGCTTAGTTAGGGTTTTTTTAAAAAAAACGGCCTCTGTGAAGATACAGGTGTCACCCTGTAGACGTTAACTCCAAGCCAGTGTGGGAGAAGGGCCTGGAGCAGCAGAGGCCACAGAGCTCCCTCCCGCTGGCTACCCCTTCCCTTCCAGAAGCTACTTTGGCCAGCCAAGACCAAATGAGAGCTCCGGGCAATAACATGATGTGTGGCAACAAACCATGGCCCTGCAGGAGAGTCCGTGAAGACTCAGGACATGAATGGCCTAATGAAGCCACTGCTGTCCCGCTACAAATGCTGCACGGCATGCACAGCTGGCAAATGAAGATGAATGCCACTCACAGAAGGAACCACAGTGTTGAAAACGGCAGACACGCAAGCACTCAGACACGCTGTGTGTCTACTTCCTGCCATCCAACATCTGCCCCTCCCTGCGTTCCTGCTTCGCCACTTCGGTAAATTCCTTCTGTCATCATTTCATATAAACAGTCTCTAACTCTGCTGAGCCTCTACGTTTGTGAGACTCTACTGCGAATTACAGGGAATACTTCCTCTTCAGACTTTATCAGGATTTCTATTCAAGAAAACAAAAACCCAGGGAATTCCTCAATGTAAGCTCGAGAGGGGTTTCTGCGTGAGGCCTGTGCACGCTGCTTACCATCAGCTACGCTAGGGCCAGGATTGATGAGGGTCTCCAGTGTGCAGGGCCCCCTGGAGGACAAGGCCGCCGGGAAACCTGGCACGAGGCAAGCAAAAGTCAGCACCTGCTCTTCTGCACAGTTTGTCTGCAGTGCTTGAAGCCACAAGAGAAACAGCCTGATTCCTTCACATCTTATCTAAAAACAAATGAAAAGCAGTGAAAGCATATTTGTAGAGACACGCTGTAACGTCCACCAGTCCTAAGAAAGCGGAGCCAGAGGTCGAAGGCACCACTGGAACTGCACAGCAAGGTGACAAGAGGTGAGATGCTGCAGGGCAGCACACGACCGACAGCCTTGGCCACTTCCTCACTGTGACCCACAGTGACTCCTCCGGGCTTCAGTCTCTCCTGTGAAACAGGGACAGCGGTATCTACCACCTAGGGCCATTCTAGGGACTGAGTGGGTCAGCACACAGAAGGTGCACAAAGCCCGTCTGGCTCCCGTTGTGCACGGTGCTTTTGCGCTAACAGTTACTTCATTCTGTAACCCCCAGTGCTCCACTAGCCATGAAAGCAACAAAGATAATCTCCCTGCAAATTTCCACCGTGCTTTTGATAGGATTTTGGCCACGTGACTATAACGTGCTGCTGTTTATGTGCCTGAAAATACTTGGAGCTCGAGGAGACTCTGAAGACCCCGCTCAGGGAGACAGCACTCTGCCCCGAGCCTGCCGTGTGTCCACAGGCTGCACCGGCACCTGCCCCGACGGTTGGCATCAGCTGGGAGGAAACAAGCTGAATGCAGGCAGATGTGTCCTCTGCCCTCCTCCACCCTTACTTCCAACTTCAACCTACTACTAGAATCCAAAGCATTCATCTCTCCTTTTCTGTATTTCTAAATGGCTGAAAAGACAACGTTGATAAGAGAAACTATGTCAGCAAATGAGAATGCAAAATGTGTCAGACACGGCTGAAGACGTGGTGAGATCCAAATCCAGACAGCCGGAGCCTGATCACCTTGGCTAACTCGCGGAGCCAGTGGCTCTCCCTCAGACCCCAGGCTGTGCGGGAACCAGGCAGCAGAGAAGAGGAGGTGCACACACGCACACACACACATGCGTGTGCACATGCATGAAAAGGCTCTGACACCCCAGCTGGCCACGGTGCCATCCCATTAACTGAGTGGGTACACAGCATGCTCCCAGACATGGCCCTGGAGCCCACTGATATTCAGCATGAACCCCAACATGTGCCTGCCCCATCCTCCCCTCCTCTCGGAGAAAAGTGAGTGGTGATGCTGAGTACCTAACACAACTCAGCCAAAACTAGAGTGGTGCAGTGCCGTCTCTATATAATCACGCAATACTTAACAAGAGGAAATTATGTAATTCTATCAGAAGTCTTCGACTGTTTAACTGGATTTAAGATAACTAGATAGAAATAAGACTAACAACAGGGAATAACAACCTAATGGTGTTTCTGTTGTTGTTTTGAAACAAAGTCTGTATGTAGCGCAGCCTGGCCTTGAACTTACTATGTAGCCCAGGGTGGCCTCAAACTTTAGGCCATCCTCCTGCCTCAGCCTCTCAAGTGCTGGGATTAAAGGGGTGTACCTGGCTCTAATGGCTTAACTATTAGATTATTCCTTAAAAAAAAAAGGGGGGGGGGAAACATGGACTCTATAGTGAGACCAGGAATAGTGTGTTTCTTTTACACAATATGAAAGAGACAGTTAACATATCAAGTTTTAAGTGGCTGGCATCATTTAAAGTGGTACAAAACCAAAAATGCGTTAGCTTATTAAAGGCATGCACAGAACTAAATGATCTCCCATGAGATACTCATTCCAGGCGGGCTTCAATCTGGCACTCATATTTGGGGTCACCTTATCCCAGTATTGGGTAATATACTTCATTGTAAAAAGTATTCTTGTTTTCAAACAAGCCAATTTTAACCTAATTCCACTATCAATCTGCTGCAAATGAATAAATGCTCAAGACTGAGGGTCTACTGCTCTTTTCCCCACAGTGGTTCTCAAAATTAGCAAAGTGAATTCAGAGATAGCTGTAATTGTAACCATCAGACTGCTGCTGCAGGGAGAACTGGGCTTGTCAGCGTTCACACCTGTGGTGGCGGTGCCGTCCTTTCCAGATGACCAATGGACCGAGGCCCACCTGGCCTGGCCCTCAGCCGCCCCCAGCAGGTGCACAGTGAGCACTCACACCAAGCTCCGGGGCCAAACTGCTTTCTACAACTATCTGAAATGTGCCCCACAACAGCATACCACATGGAAACAACAGCCCTCCCAACAGTGAATGCCACAGAATTTCTCAAAAGTTAAAACTAAGTCCAGTGGCTTGAAAGATCTCTTTTTCATCATTTAGAAGTACAAGACTGCAATACATGACAGTTCTACCCATCCTGGGGAGCTGGCACACACACAGGCTGCATCCTGATCATTTCCACCCTCCCCTCTCTTCCCCACTCCCCTCTCTTCCCCACTTCCACTCCAGAGTCTACCAGCTCAGTTTCCTGCCATCCGTCTTCTTCTTCTTTTCTTTTTTTTGGTAAAGACATGGATGGATCCTGAGACCATAATGCTAAGTCAAATAAATCAGACACAGAAAGTTAAACATCACATGGTTTCTCTAATGAGAAACACAAATTATAAATAATTTAAAGAGCAAGATAAAAGATCTCTTTTTTCCTCAAATGGCCTAACTTTGTTATTTTGTGGCATTAATAAATTTAGAAGTAATAAAAAATGTCATTATATTTTTATCTAAAATAAATACCTTTACAGAATTTCCAGTGTGTAGAAGCTTCTTTAAAGTTGAGCCTGAAAATTTAAAACAATGAATTAGACACAGAGTATATGAATGTTTGAGATCTACTTTTAAAAAAGATCAGCTAGGGCCTGGGATTTAGCTCAGCAGTTAGAGTGCTTGCCTTGCAAGCAGAAGGCCCCGAGTTCGATCCCCAGCACACACACAAAAAAAATATAAATAAAATAAAAAAATAAAAAAGATCAGCTCTAGAAAGAAAACATGTATTTTGACAAAAGGTATTAAAAATAAAGGCGGCCCTTCAGAAACAAGTGAAGCATACAAGGAAACAAGTTTTTAAAACAAAAGCACTTCAACTACATTCCTCTTCAAAAATCCTTTTAAAAGACTCAACATGACTGATACTGCAGTAACCCAAATGCCTGCAGCGTATTATGTACAAATATCTCTTGTCACACACAACATGAAAGATTTTAAAACTCTTTCAAGGTAAAAATAATGTAAAATGGCTGCTCTTGAAACATTTTACAAAGACTCAGGATAGCATGTTTCTCTCGTGGCAATGACACACATTTCCGGGCCATTGTGAAATCCTCTAGCACAGCTCGCTGGTGCTGTCAAAGAGCACAATCAAGATGCACTGAGAACACATCATCCATGCCACGCCCTGAGGCTCGGCTCCCTACATTGAGCAAAGTCTCTCTTGGGGTGGAAACATCAGACAGAGGACCCTGTAAGTGCGTTCACACCTCGGCATGAAGACCACATGGCACCCACTCTGTCATCACGGGAGCCGCTAGAGGGATCTAAGCACACCAGGGAAGGAACTGGGCCTGGGATCAGGCCTCCCACTCCCACGTGCCAGGCAAGGGCTCTACCCCGAGCCACACCCTAGCCCAGGTGCTTTTTAAAACAGAAACACACTGGGAAGCTTAGGCAAGAGAATCTTCTCTCCGCCAAGTCACACATCTTAAGAAAAAAACAACTTGTATCCCTGATGAAAATTACTCCACTACTATACTTGAAAGAGGTGCTCCGTTACGAAACAAAGCCAGAGTCTCAGCGACTGTGGAAGGCCTGTCCCTGTGGACATTGGCTGTGCATCCAATAGGTGCTCCGGCAGCCAGAGTAAAGCCTGGGCAGTCAGGAGTGCGCCTAAGTGCTGTGTGACCACCGTCCACCGACGCTGGGCCTGATCTCTTTCACGCACCTCAGTAATCAGGAGCCCTAAGCTTGCCTAAACTTCCCAGTGTGTTTCTGTTTTAAAAAGCACCTGGGCTAGGTGACTGCTGTGAGTAATCCAACGATAAGTGCATGAGTAGATAAAATGCATTTACAAGGACTCAGTCTGTGAATGTCTAACTCCCACTGGCAAACTTTTACTATATTCTCAACATACATACCCTTTAGATTTAAATCGGACTACTTTCAAAGAGGCAGCAAGAGCACCAGGCTGATGAGCACCGGATGAAAAGGAAGGCTTTGGGGGCCGGGGATTTAGCTCAGTGGTTAGAGTGCTTGCCTTGCAGGCACAAGGCCCTGAGTTCGAGCCCCATCACCAAAAAAAAAAAAAAAAAAAAAGAAAGAAAGAAAAGGAAGACTTTGCACAAAGTTTAGAGGACACCAAAAAACCTAGTACCAGAGAAAAAGTTTTAATCCAATTTGTAATTCATACAAAAAGTCCATGTTGAACAATACTAAAATTTTAAGTATTAATGTTATGCTGAGCCACACAGAAGGCCTGAGGTAGGAGAAAAAACACAGACCCCCATATCCATGTTTTTATGTATTTTTAATGGTTAATTTTTCCCAGAACACCAAAATAGTTGAAAATATATTTAAAAATTTAAAATTAAGTACACTAAAACTCATAACATTTTGCTTAAATATTTATTAAAAATATGTTATAATTTCACTTACCTGGCTTTAGTGGAAACCCATTATTCAATAATATTTTCAAAACCTACTTCTCTGTTTCTCATTTTTAATTGTGAGAACTGCCATCTTTGACAATGTTTCTTTCAGTAAGTAAAAATCTTTTAAAGATCTTTTAACAGTATTTCTAAGGCCAGAAGTTCATAAAGATACTGTTACTCTGACTTTGGCAGGACAAAATCTTTTCTTGTTTATCTCTTCTAACTACCTCTGCATAACATGCCTTAGACCAAATCTCAAGCCCCGCGGCACTCCCAGACAGGGTCAGAAAGGTGCTGAGCCACCCACCGCGGCGCTGGTGCACAAGCCAGCAGGCAGAGGCCAGTGAGGAAGAGCCCGGGACTTCCTGGCACTCAAGACCCTCGCTGTGCACAGTGGAGCAGCAGTCTGCTGAAGGAGCTTAAATTAACCAAGCGTGATGGCCAAAGTGCCACTATTTTATCTTAGCTCCTCCGTGGTTAAATGGCCTCCATGGGAACCTGGCATCTGTTTTACCCTAACTCTTCCTTGTTAGGTGGGCTCCATGAGAACCTGACCTTTTGCTGAACTGTTAGCTCTCTGCAAGCCCCACATAAAGCCACCTTCTGTGGGCAGAACAACCTGCACCTAGTGTTGCCAATGACAAACTGCTTTTCTTGAAAAATGTATTAACTGACAGTTCTATAATAATCCTGTGATGCAGATGTGATTGCCCTCTGCCTATACAAATCCTACTCTGCATCACCTCGGTTGCCGAGAGTTTTTGGTGCATGAGCCCACTCACAGCCACCAGCTAATAAAGGACCCAAATTGGCATACATTCTGTGTGTGGCAACTGTCTTTCTCGCGCCCAGATGAAGTGACCTCTGAGTGGCCGGTGGGGTCAACTTGGGGTTCCCACTTCACAAACATTAGCTAAAAATGAATCGAGGACCCAAATGTGAAACATGATTATAGAACTGCAAGAAGAAAACAGAAGACATCTTTACATTAAACACAACCCAAAAAAGAAAAAAATGGTACTCTGGATTTCTTCGAAGTTAAAAACTATTTAGTCTTCAAATGACACTATTAAGGGACTGGGAGAAAATATTTCCAAGGCAAATATCTGATAAAGGACTTGTGCACAGAATATGTAAAAAATTCCCAAAGTCTAATGTTAGAAAATATTTCAATGTTTAAATGTGCAGTACATCTGAACATACATGTCACCAAAGACACACCGATGACAAGCACATGAAAAGATGCTCAAAACTGTGAATAAGATATTACACACACACACACACACACACACACACACACATGACCCAAAAATGCGTGATGTTAACTGGAACTAGCACACTGCTGATGGGAATGTGACATGGTACCACCACTCAGGAAATCCACTGAGTGGTTCAACATCACCTTTATATAAGTCAACCACACCACTCCAAGAAACGGGAAAAGCATATGTCCACACAAAACTTGTTCACAAATACTTACAGTAGTTTTATTTGTAACAGCCAGATACTAAAAACAACCCAAATGTCTATCGATGTGCAGATGGGTAAACAAATTATGGCAAAATCATACAATGGAATATATATTGTTCAGAAATAAAAAAGGAATGGACTATTAATACATGCGACAAATGAATTTCAAAATAATTATACCACGTGAAAGACGACCAAAAAAAAAAAAGCACATACTGCATGAGTCCACTTATGCAAGACTCTAGAGACTGCAAGCCAGTCTGTGGTGACGTAACAGCAGACCAAAGTTGCCTGGGAAGTGGGAATGAGGGGAGGTGGCGTGAGGGCTTGCCAGGGGGATGAGAAACTGCCCGGGCTGATGCCCGTGTTCATTAGCTTAATGGTAGTGATGGCTTTATGGGTATATACCTATGTCAAAACTTTTCAGAATGTGCATTTTCAATATATTCATTTTACTGTGTATCATTTTAACCTCAATAAAGCTGTTTAAAAATAAGAGAAAACAAGACAGGTGGCCTGGAAGTGACCAGGGGTGAAAGATCAGGAGGACACTGGTTGTGATCAGGCAGCTGCATGATGAGAAGGGTCAGGAAGCCACCTGAGGACGGGGTAGGGGCACCAGACTGAAGGGTCACTCGGCATGAAGAAAAAGAACTAGGGGAAAATGAAGTCATTGAAAGTGAAAGGGCAAGTAAGGTGAGATCAGGAGACTTGGTAATAACAAGGAGAAGGTGGTGGGCCCAGTCCAGGGAGAGAGATTTCCACAGAGTGGGTGGTGCCTGATACCTGGACTGTGCGCTTTCACCCTCTACTCCCAGGAGAGACGGAGGAGCGAGGACAAGTCAGGTTTCAGAAGGCCAAGGAAGTGAAAAGAGGCTGAGGCTGTAGGGCTGTTGTGTAACTGGGCGAGATCCCCCTACCCAAGCAGGGGTGTGAGTTCTTGCCGATGCCCGTGAACATGCAGGCATTCGGGGACCCGGTCTCAGCATGCCCGGGTGTGACGCACTCCTTGGGGTCCTGCTGTCACAGGCACAAGGCCCTGCTCCCCGGGAAAAACAGGGGCGGTACAGGCCCACTGCAAGGAAACCAGGGAAGGCTACTGACTCAGGCTTGGAGGAGAAGGCAGGACCCTGGAGAAACGAGGCAATGTGGGGCCGCGCTCCTGAAAAGCCAAAAACAAATTTCAGTTTGGTAATCCATTTGGCTTTTTACTATGCATAAGAAAAACCTAGTCAAATAAACTAGTAACAACTCATATATTTAAAAACATGCAAATTATTTATATATGAGGATGGTAGTTTTTCATCTTCGGTTGTCTCTGATGCAGCTTATACGAAATAATTCTTGTTCTATTAACTGAATACCACTCTGTAATTGCAAAAAAAAGTTGCAGTTGTTTTGCTCATATTCTGAATGCTTCTAATACAATTTTTTATTAAAAAGCGTACGTGAGTCTTCACACATACGTCTCCTTTGAACCCCACCCCTGTACGCCCCAGGGTCACTTGGTTTTGAAACATTTTTGGTATAAAATATCTCTAAAGCAAAATACATTTTCTTCCCCACTTGAGAAATACTGGGCTCAGGTAAAGACTGTACGCTGGATAAGACAGAAGCCTTTCTGGAGGAGCAGTAAACTCTGTGAAAACAAACCCACGTTAACTTCAGTCCTGAGCTGACGATGAGGGCACAGAGGGAGCGTAGCGGCCTGCTCCTGCAGCAGTCTCCCTGCTCCGCTGCTGGTGCCGTGCTCTGGCGTCTCCCTCCCTGCTGCTTCCCACTGTGCTGAAGAGACACCTGTCCCCACCACAACTTACTGGCCTAAAAACTGATTTCAGAAAATGCTTGACAAACAATTTTCAATTGGTAGTCAGTACTGGAAATCCACGAACAGCTCAGTCACAGGTTATCATGCATCCCAGAGCTCATGAGTGTGTGTCAGCCACTGATCTCCTGCTCTCCAAACATCACTCGAAGAGCACCTGTACGTACTGGGAAGAAAAAAACCTGTGTGTGTTTCACACTGCAAAAGACAGAGTTTGAATGTGTTTCCTCACTCGGCGACTTACAGCCAAAAGTGAGCCAAGAGAAATCAAACCAAGAGAAATGACAGACTATTTTAACTTCTACAAACTGTTCTAAGAGAAACAGAGTCTCAGATTCACACAAACAGAACAAAATGACAAGACAAAAACCAAAAAAACTTTGAGCATGGCAATAGTGAGAGGATTGGGGCGTGGCAGCCAACAGGGGAAGTGAGCGTGGCCTGCTAATCACAGGCACAGAACAGCTCCCAAAGCCCTGCCCACCTGTGGGATCTCCCTGGAGAACTCCAGCAGGTTTTCAACAGGATGCCTGGACCTGACTTCGACCTGACGTCAGCCTGACGTCGGCCTGAGGCGAGGGATCCCAGCACCGCCTCTCAGCACCAATATGCTGCCCAAATCTCGGGCTGGACCGTAGAAATGACACAGATGTCAAGAACTTGCTATTGTGACTTTCTTCACGGTATTCTTTTATTGCTTTTTCTCCAGTTATTTGGCCCAAGCTTGCTCTGCAGAACCAGTTTCGCCCTCACTCTTCACTTTTACTCTCTGGAATAAACCTGGCCACTGCTTTTTGCTTGTTTTGCTCAATTCGTTCTTTGAGATGAGAAAAACCTGGAATCTAACTCCAGAGGGAGGAGTGAGCAAACCAGGACCCAGTAATGTTTAGTTGGCAAGCCACTTTTAGAAGGAGCTACTCGCTAACAGTAGCTGGTCTCTCAAATTACTTCCCCCTTCTCAGAATAAAATGTGGCTACTGGGTAGACCTGAGTACTCTGAGAGGAGCAGAACATGGAGTTGTTCTCCTTGTGGGTTTCTCTGCAGACTGAGCCGTCCCATCGAGTGTGGGACAGGAAGCATGCTGCATCAGTGGTGTGTTGACCCAAACTTCGAAATTCTAATGCCACACTTCAGAGGGAGGGCCCCTCCCAGCCGCAGGGAGTTAATGCAGAACACTAACTCCTGGATGCCAGGCAATGCCCGGTGAGAGGCCCTGCCCTGCGCACAGAGGCTCTGCAAGAGTCAAGCTGCCCGGGCACAGCCCTCTCCTTGTAGAGCTGGTGCTGCTCTGAAGTTCTCAGTGCACACAATAAATTCGGTCAAGACTTCAAAAACAAAGTAACAGTTTTAACAAATCCTAATAATCCAGAAAGAATACAAAAGGTATGTGGAGACATGTAAAACAAATGCGTGTAACTACTGTGAGAGCTAACTGTGTCAACGTGAGTGAGAAACACCCAGCTAAACTGGACCAACACAGTTCTGGGTGTGCCTGTGGGAACTTACTGAGGATTGCTGGGATCTACCGTGTGTGAGTGACAACCAATGGGCTTGCAGCCTGAATGGTACGCAAGGGAAACGAAGAAGGATTGCTAGCTTGTTTCCCCCGAGGAGCTCCAGTCTTCACCGTCACCTGGAACACTGTCTCCTGGCTTCCTGCGCAGACCCTTTGCCCTGATACGGACTCACGCAGGACACTACCGTGAGCTCCAGGCCTTCAACTGGGTCCTTCGGATCTCCAGCGCACAGACAGCCCTCTGACTTTTCCACACCTAACTGCGCAGCCACTGTAAGCTTATCTTGTAAATTCTTATAATTTGTATGTCTTACATTAAATCTGTTTCTCTAGTAAGCACTGGTGATACAGATTTTGGTACCAGGAGTGGCTCTAGAAAAAAAGAATTATAAAGATGAAATTCTTTAATGGCTTTAGTAGTTTCTGGAGTTGGCTCTCTAACTTTATGAGACCTAAAAATGCCATGTCTTCTCCTTCTGCACTGTGGAGAATACTGACAGTCCTTGGTGTTAACTGTTTAAAGAAATACAAAATGTAGACCCATTTGATTATCCTAATTCACCACTTGTAAGATGTAAGGAATTTAGCGACTCCATCATATATGATACTTTTGAGTATTTTGGCAGGGTGGGAAATATAATGATGCAGGCTGGTTGCTCTTAGAATCTCTGGATAAACTAGTGAAGGAAACAAGGAGCTCAGGGTTGGGGATTTAGCTCAAATGGTAGAGCACTTGCCTAGCAAGCACAAGGTCCTGAGTTCGATCCCCAGCACCCAAACCTCCCATATAAAAGAAAGGAAACAATGAGCTCAGGGTTGGGGATTTAGCATAAGTGGTAGAACACTTGTCTAGCAGGTCCTGAGTCTGATCCCCAGCAAGTCCCCCCCGCCCATGAGCTCAAAGCATCTGTACGAAATCTAAAGTTTTCCAACTGGAAGAACACATTAATAAAGGAAAATAAGGAGCTCAAAGATTCAAATTCCCAGCTCCAGAAACACATAATTTAAAAATTTCTAAGTGTGTCCTAAAAAAGAACCTCCTCTCCTGTAGCTGCAGGGCCGAGACTGCCAGAAACCCAAACACAAGCTTTCATAATTCAGTTGGCTGAAATGCATAAACTTAATGCTTTGCCTTAAAGGGTATCAAGTGCAGGTGAAAGATCAAGAAGGACTGGGGTCCCAGAAGCTGGGGTGGAGAGCCTGTCTGGCAGATCCTGACGAAGCTTACGATACTGAGCTCCCAGACTCTAATTACTAGAGATTACAGTGCGAACCCCAAAATTTGTAGTGTTATGCGCCTAGAGCACCTGTGAATTGTAAAAAACTGCAATATGGTCAGAAAAATGCCTATTTTTATAGTTTAAACTCTAAATATGCTATATAATTTAATAATGCATTAATAAAGCCTTATAAGGTGCAGGGCGTTTTGGCAGCATCTTAGGAATCTTGGGGCTTTAAGAAGAAAACGGAGAACACCTGAGATAGCAGCAACCTGTTATGGTGCAGGAATGCTAGTGAATCTGCCAAGATGGGTTACAGGGCAGCAGCCAATCAGCAGCAAAGAGAACTGAGTAATGCTCTCGCATTGGCTACTTGCAAACCTCCTACCAAAAAAAATAGAATTGCGGAGGATATTTGCCGTTTCCGCAAAATTGCGGGAGGTTTTGCAAACAACTATTAGTTAGGTTCTCAGGGAAAATCCTCAAAGGAGTGAGGCTGTGAACTGTGAACCTTGACTTCCGGGGGGTGTACTGCATTTTGCCAGAGGAAGAGATTTTCCCACCCACAGTGGCAGAGGCATCCCACCCCCACCCGCTGCGGGGTTGGCCTCTCCCAGCACACCTGAGGAAACTAATCGTGTGCTGCCCAAGCGTGACAATGCTGACACTGCTCAAGAACCACCCTCACTACCCACTTGTGTCTCTAGGACTATAACAAGGCTCAAATGGCAGAAGGTTCTTACAGGTGAGGTACAGAGTGACTCATAAGAAGGTCCACTGTTTTCCCAAAGAACTTCTTCAGTCTTCTCTCATAAGCAGAAGCCTCATGAGCAAGTGTGGGGACGGATTTTATGGGATTTTTAAAATAGATTTTTATTAAAATTTATCCAAAATTACACAAATTTAAAGGTCATTACACAAGCTTAAAGACATAATACATCGTGCCTTTTGCTCACAACAACAAGCAATGTAAACAACCACATAGATGCAGCATTAAGTCACAACTACATAAAGTTACCGTAGTATCTAGTGTATGTGTTAAAGTTGGGTTATTAGGATCTTGTTTTTAGGATATCATTACTCCTCTGGATTCCCCTTCCCCTTCCCCTTTGCCCTCTTCTTGTTCCCTTGGACCCTTTGCCTACTGGCTTAGATCTAACCCTTTGCCTTTTTGTATCCATTGTTTACCATTTCTTTTGTTTTTATTTTACCTCTTTCAAATGAGGGATACTATATGGTATTCAAGCTTGTGAGTCTGGTTTATTTCAGCCAACATTATATTTTCCAGGTCCATCCATTTTTCTGTAAATGACTCTAATTTGTCCTTCTTTATAGCTGAATATTATATATAGATACCACATTTTGTCTATCCAGTTATCTGTTGATGGGTATACAGGCTGCTTCCAGAATTTAGCTAACACAAATTGTGCTGCTATAAACATTGGTATGCAGGTATTGCTGCAGTACGATGTCTTTAGCTTTTCGGGGAAGACACTGAGCAGGGGAATGGCTGGGTCATACGGGATTTTTACTTTCAGGCCTCTGAGAAATCTCCATGCTGATTTCCATAATGGTTGTACTACTCTGCGTTCCCACCAACACTTTAGGAGGTTCCCTTTTCACCACAGGTGCGCCAGCATTTGTTATTGTTTGATTTCCAAATGACTGCCAGTCTTTCTGGGGTGATTTTATGGTGTCAAAAACATAAACCTGGATGAGGCCGAGTTGTCAATATAGCCCATTAAGCCAAGATTCTGACTTCAGTGTTGCAGTTCATGGAGTAAAAAAAGGTGTTAATAGTTTATTTGGCTGGTTCGCAGAAGTACGGATCAAAGGGCGGCCCACTGTGAATGAGTTAGAGATGCCTGGTA
The DNA here is from genome assembly GCA_004026905.1 of Hystrix cristata. Classification (NCBI taxonomy): domain Eukaryota; kingdom Metazoa; phylum Chordata; class Mammalia; order Rodentia; family Hystricidae; genus Hystrix; species Hystrix cristata. Next base: position 322,296 of record PVJO010000023.1, read on the forward strand.
CTTCATGGTTTGGTGTTGATGAGGGATTTGGAGGCTTAGGGAAATGGGAATGATGGAGTTGATTTGTCATGTCAAATCTAATCTGCCACACTGAGATCATCCAGACAATGTACCCTTCACTAAGACCTTGAGAAACAGATTCATGAGGGGAGCACCAGCATCCCTGAAGAGCCCTGTCACTGCTCTTCTCTGTGTGCCAGACCTTACAGTGGGGACCACAGTCACTCAACTGGGAAACATAAGGGCAGTGGGTTTGACTGGGTCCTGGAGTGGCGGGGTCAAGTGGCAGCACTTAATTGCCAAAGGCAGGTGCACGTGCTTACTATAATGGGCAGCAAAAGGAGAACAACGATCAGAATGGCCTGACACGTGTAGACCTACGCCCATTAGCTGTTGAGCCACAGTGTTCCCAAAAGTTAAACAGATAAGGAAGCCTATGAGTTTTACTAGATTTATATAATGGAAAAAATTTAAGGTTGGACGTACACAGCAATAGTCCATCATTAGAAAGAAATGGTAGGTACATGATTGAGACAGGGTAGATCCAGAGGGCACAGATAAATTACATGAGGAAGTTGCTCAGGTGCCCATGGCTCCTACTCCTGCTATACTGCCTGTGTCCCAGCAGGCACCTCTGGCCTCATGAGGTGTACCACATGATCAGCTGTCAGAGAGAAAGCCAGGGCCTGGTTTACACATGGTCTGCCTGTTAGGCAGGCACCACCCACAAGTGGACAGCTGCAGCATTATAGCCCTTTTCCAGGACATCCCTGAAGGACAGTGATGAAGAGACATCTTCACAGTGGGCAGAACTTTGGGCAGTTCACCTAGTAGTACATTTTGCCTGGAAAGAGAAACGGCCAGATGTTTGAATGTATACTGATTCAAGGACCATCTGGCTGGATGGTCAGGAACTTGAAAAAACACGCTCAAAAATTAGTGACAAAGATATTTAGGGAAGAGGTATGTGAACAGACCTCTCCATATGGGTGAAGGATGTAAAATATTTGTATTGCATGTAACCATTCACCAAAAAGTGACCTCTGCAGAAGAGGACTTTCATAATCAAGTGGATAGGAGGTCTGTAGATAGTGGTCAACCTCTTTCTTAGGCCAACCCTGTTCATTGTGCTCATAAACAGAGTGGCCATGGTGCAGGGATGGAGGTTGTACACGGGCTCAGTAACATGGACACTCACTCACCAAGGCTGATCTGGCTACAGCCACTGTTGAATGCTCAACATGCCAGCAGCAAAGACCAACACTGAGTCCCCAGTACGGCACCATTCCCTGGGGTGATCAGCCTGAAAACTGATGGCAGGTTGATTGAACTGCTTCCATTATGGAAAGGATAGCACTTCGTACTTACTGATTCTGCAGAAGGACTTGCCTTCCCTCCATGTAATGCTTCTGCCAAAACTACCATCCACAGACTCACAGAATGCCTTCTCCACGCATTCTGTGAAAATGGAATTCTACACAGTATTGCCTCTGACCAAGGAACACATTTTATGGCCAAAGAAGTGAGGCAATGGGCTCAAGCTCACAGAATTCACTGTCTTACCATGTTCCTCACCACCTGGAAGCAGCTGGATTGACAGAAAGGTGGAATGGACTTTTGAAGACACAGTTACAGCACCAGTTATGTGGCAATAGCTTGCAGGGCTGGGGCAGGTTCTTCAAAAGGCTTTGAATCAGTGTCCACTCTATGGTACCATGTCCCTCGTAGCCAGGATTCACGGATCCAGGAATACAGGGGTGGAAGTGGGAAGGAAACCATCCACCAGTGCCTCCAGTGATCCCCTCACGAAATTTCGGCTTCCTACTCCCGCAACCGTGTGCTCTGCTAGCTTAGAAGTCTTAGTTCCTGAAGAGGGAAGGCTGGGTACCAGCCAGGAAGCACAACAGTGATACCCCCGACCTGGAGGCTATGACTCCCCTGGTCGTTTTGGTCTCCTCACGCCTGCGAGGAAACAAGCTAAAAAAGGGAGTTACAGTGATAGCGGGGGTGAGGGGCCCATACTATCACAGGGAAATCGGACAGTTACTCCACAATGGAGGAAAGGAAGAATATACGTGGTGTGCAGGAGATCCCTCAGGGCGCCTCCCGATAAGGCCATGCCCTGTTATTAAGGTCAGTGGAAACGACAGCAATTCGATGCAGGCAGGATGACAGATGGTCCAGAACCTTCAGGAAAGAAGGTATGGGTCCCAAGGAAAGAGCCAAGACCTGCTGAGCTGCTTGTGAAGGCCAAGGGGATACAGAATGGGTAGAAGAAGGAGGTTCTAAGTACCAGCTGTGACACCATGATCAGTTACAGAGACAAGGACTACTGTAATTGTAACAGTTCTCTCCTAATATGCTTTCTATGTATTATGTTGATTTAATTTTTTTTTTTTTTGAGACAGGGTCTTGCTACATAGTCCAGACTGGCCTCAAATTCACAGCGATCCCCTTGCCTCAGCCTCCCAAGTGTTGGGACTACAGGCATGCACCACCACTCCGGGCCTTTAATACTGGTTCTTGAGTATTGTTAAACCTATGTTATAATGTTCAAATTATGAAATTTTAGAAGTAAATATCACCCAAAGAAAACTTGCCTTCTATTCTGGGAGGGAATTAGTGCATTTCTGTTTGTATGTAGGTTAGCTGTAACATATCAGGGGTACTTATAACTTGTCTGTACCCAGAGACTATGGTTTAAGGAATGTGTCTGGGTGTCAAATTGCCAAGGAGAGGACTAGGATAGTTAATTGATTGTGTCAACGTGAGTAAGAAACACCCAACTAAATTGGATCAGCATACTTCTGAGTGTGGCTGAAGGGATTTACTGAAGATCTGCTGGGATATGCTGGATGTGAGTTATGGCAACCAATGGACTTGCTGCTTGAACTGAGAAGACAGAAGGATCACTTCCGTTTCTTTGAAGGAGCTCCACTCTACACTTTCACCTGGCACATTGTCTCCCGGCTTCCTGCGCCGACCCTTTGCCCTCTGATACGAACTCACATGGGACACTACAGAGTGCTCCAGGCCTTCAACTGGGTCCTTTGAAACTGCAGTGCACACCTGACTGTCTGGGTGGCCGTTGTAAGCCAATTTTGTAAATTCTTATATATCTGTATATCTTGTATTAAATCTGCTTCTCTAATAAGCACTGACTGATATAATTACCAAGCTATAATTTCCTATGAACACTTTCAAAATTGAAAACACTATGACAACTGAAGCTTTTTTTGAGTAAGTCAGTAGTGGACAGAACCTGTGGCGCCAACACGTGACAAAGGCTACTGAGGTTTCATTATTCTATCAGAGATGAACATTCGCATCCTAAGGTCCAGAACCAACAGCTCATTGGGTAAGAGACCACTGGGGTGTTCCACACAGACATACACTGTGCTGATATACCAGATCGGTTGCTTCACTGCACAACAATGCAAACGCTGCTGATCTAAAATCTGAAGTCTGATGCCAAAGCACATCTAGCTGAGGATCACTGTAAATGAAGGTAGACCTGTACAAACACCACTCTACGAAGCTTGATTAATACTGCAAAAATGTATTTACTGAAAAAGAGTGTATTTGACTCAAGAATTGAGTATATAAGCATCAGTAATGAATAAGGATCATCTGACATCTGACCAGTTTACAGAGACACTGTTGTGTACACTACCCTAGTAACACACACGCCACACTGCAGCTGCAGAGGTGAGCACAGTGCTCTTGAAAAGATGCTACCAAACCAGGTGAAAAGCTACGTGTGCCGGCAACTGTAACCAGGTTTTGGGCAGTATTAATACTGCACAGTGCCTACCAGATGTGTGAAGTCCACAACACACAAGCAAATTAGTTTTCATATAGTTTTAGTAAGTTTATTCATGCTGAGGGAGCCCACTAACCTTCAGGCATTCTAAAGTGCTACCTGAGCAAAATGAGTGTAGTTTTCTTACAAATGAGAGAAACAAAATTTAAAAAGGATTATAGCTAGCACAGATAAAAACTACTGTATGCGGTTCTTTCTCCTTGCTAACCATTCCTGCTATACCGTGGGGCAGCACAAATCCTCATGCTAGCCCTCTAAATTAGACTTCATATTTACATTTTTTTATTTTTACATGAATTTAAATCCATAAGCTCAAAGCTTAAATTAAGCAAAACTCTATGGATAACTAAGATTTAAAGTAAAAATTTTTGTTATTAAAGATTTTAAAAGATCAAGGTACTTTCTTAACATGATGTATTTGTTTTTTCAGAGATGTTTACTATACATACTTCACTTCCAATTTTAAAAATGTAACTAAATAATTCAGTTTCTTAATCAGTTACTTTTTTTTAATAAAAATAACCCTAAATTAAAGATTGTGAAATTTAAAGTATCTATTGGTCATGCCATATTCTTCCACATTTTGTGATTTTGTACATAGTGATCTCCCACCCAGAAAGCCCACCCCACACATGATCTGCTCATCTTTCAAGGCTCAGGTGGAGCTTTTGGAGGCTGAGGCAGGAGGATTTCTATGAATTCGAGGTCAGCCTGGGCTACACAGCAAGACCATGTCTCAAATAAAACAAAACAAAACCTCCAAAAATCAAGACTCGGAATGAAGGTGCTTCTCTTGAAGCCTCAGCTTCTCTGAATAGGATCATTCAACTTTTCTTCTTAGCTCCTACTACACTTCTCTCATAGTGACAGTCATGGCGTGGTTATTTTTCTCCCACTGGGCAACAGACCGAGCGAAGACAAGGATAGTGAGACAGTCTTTGTTGCTATCGCAGAATTGGAAGGCAATGTCTCTCCCTCAATAAATATCTGATTGAACGAATAATCAACAGGGTTCGCTTCCTCATCAGGTTCATGCTGTCCTCCAATACGACCATTTGTCAAGGAAGAAAAATGCCAGATCAGGACATGCCAGATTTTGGAAGGCAGAAGGCCTGAAGCAGATATTCCTTAAGACAGACGGTAGAATTTGCAAGCCACACCCCAAAATTACTCCAGCTAGGCTGTGCACACTGAATAGGGATGCAATGCTGTTAGCTATTTAGCCCGAAAGAAAGGGCGGCGCTGGCAGCTTGCTTTTATTTCAAATTTCCGCTGACTACTGCATCTTAAAGCACTCAAAGGAGTCATTGTGAGTCCATGAACAAGCTTAAAGACGAAGATACTTTTGTAAGGAAAATGTAAACTTACTTAAGAGAATACTCTAGTTCAGTGTTTCTCACACTGGGTCGATGTACACAGGACCCCCTCCCCCGGACTCTGTAGGTCTGGCTGAGCCCAACATTCGGCATCTCCCTCAAGCTCCTGGGGAGGCTGGTGATCTGTGAACCACACTGTGGGGGACACTGCTGGAGGAGGAGACAGGTTCACGTCCTCCGTGGTCTAGACTGGACTTGTCTTGGGTTTTAATCGTCATATCCTTATTTAATATCCCTTGCTATAAGCTGCCTTGATGATGTTAATTATATAAAGCACTACTGGAACTTCAATTGGAAGAAATCTGTATTATTAAAAAACTTTTTAGGGGCTGGGGATTTAGCTCAGTGGTTAGAGTGCTTGTCTTGCAAGCACAAGGCCCTGAGTTTGATTCCCAGCACCAAAAAAAAAAAAACTTTTAAAAATTGTTCTTACCTATACTCTGGTAATGCCACCGAAAGAAAATTCGTTCAGGTAGAAACTGCAATATTTTCTGTAAAATAAGAAAAAACAAGGTAGAAAGAAAAATGAAAACACATTTTCATTACATTACTTACAATATATGTATTGGTATAGAAAAGAAAAACTATGATAACATAAATACTGTACTTGTAATACATATACAATAACATAATGTAATAATGTACATGCATCCCCACAGGATGGTTTCTTTCACTTTGCCTCAAACAAGCTTCCTTCCCTGAATGTTGTAAATAAATCAGTATCCAAGTTTTAAATCCCCCAATGGAAAGAGAAAGAGGAAAAAGAAAAGAAAAAAACCAAAAAAAGGATCATTCTATCTTGATTAACTCATTATTTAAATACAAAAGGACAATTTCCAAAATGCCAGAGTCCCCTCTTTTTCACCCTTTTCACATTTCCCTTATAATCATTATTAGTTCCCAGACAAAGAACAGAGTCTGGAAGCAAGATGAACAAAGACAGCATGAGATCAAAAACAATGCAGGGAGGGAAAAATGAAGGTGGCACCAAGAACTCTCGTAACAGTAACGGCCTAAAAATACAAATCTCAGGGTTACTGTTACAAGTGGCCCACTGGCAGATAAAGAACACATTCAGGATATACAGGAGTATTTGGTTACTACCACTACCCTCTACTCCTCAGAAAACCCTAGCCAATGAGAATGACTTTTTCTCTCACTCTACAACAAATGCTGGCATGTTCTTCTAGGGTAGTAAGATTTCTTGTACTTTGGCCGGAACTACATTTTTTAAAAATATAAAAAATCCCAAAACTTATCAAAATACATCTGTCAGTATGTAGTGACATCACTATTTTAGGACGAAAAATCTCCATTGTAGGTTTAGCATGATATTCTAACATTTAAAGAAACTAAGATTTGAAGTATATATTCTGATCTCCTGACCAGTACATTTCCAGGCAGCCAACAGAGCTTCCTGAGCTGAGCGTGCCTGTGTGAAGTGGAGCTGTACAGTGGGGTCTGTGTGGCCTGCGCGCTGGTTTTCATTAGCCTCACTTGCTCCTCCCAGACACAAAGGGATGCTGCTATTGGAGCCCCTGCTGGGCGAAGCCACAGAAGACAAACACAAGTGGCTTGAAGTGACTTGAAATGTCACCTTCTCAGGAGCTGCTTTCTGCAGGCTGTCCCGTTCTGCTCTCTTCATAGCTCTCCTCCTGGGAGGAGAGGACCTGCTCAGCCACCCCCTTGGAACATATGACCTCCACCAGAACATGATGATCCCCACCCCTGAAACATCCCCTGCCCCTTGAGGGTCTCTGGCATGAAGTAGATGCCCAGCAATGACTCGGGAAATAAATTTTGAATTATTTTGACTTGCAAAATCATGTAATCCGTTGGTGATCATGACTTCTGCTACAATCCTGTATTCACTTTAACATAGAATGCATCCCATCTTTCCTTGGGTATCATTGGGTTAATGCTGCTTAACCCCAAAATTAGTAAAGAAAATCAAAGAAGAAGAAATTGAAGCTGGGAAAAAAAAAAAAGAAATCAAAGCTGTATAATTTAAAACTGTTTTCAAAATGCCAGATATGATATATAAATGTACTTAGTTACAAAACTTGTTATAAGCTCTTCACATCTACAAAGATGAAATGCTGTGCAAGGTGTATCAAAGGTTATTTTGGGATCACATTAGAATCAGGACACAGCTGATCACATGCTGAAAGCCATGAAAGTGAATTCTCCCCATTGTCTTTCTTGAAAGAGAAAGCCTCCATTTTAGAGTTACTCTAGAACTTCTGGGGTTTTTTTAATTTTGAAAATTAATTTCATTTATATTTTAAATTTAAATTTGTTATTAATTGACAAATAATCATATTTATCTATGAGGCCAAAGTGACGTTTTGATATATGTATACCTTGTGGAACGAGTCTATCAAGCTAATTGACATATCCATCACCTCATACACTTGCCATTTTTTTCTAGTGAGAACATTTAAAATCTATTCTTTATCAATTCTAAAATATGCAATTCATTATTTAATGCTTAATTGCACACACGTGACGTGGGGCTGCTTTTAACCCCAGCACTCGGACAAAACTGCTCAGCTCCCAGCAATGCGGAGAAGCCCAATGGCTGAGTCCTTCAGGTGGACTGAGCAACATGGGAATGAAAACCAAGAGGGCAGCTGGCCACCCTCTCCAGAGGATGAGGAGCAGCATGTCAAGGAGAAGGTTATGGAGCGTGTGGAGGCTGCGCTGCGTGGAAAGGCTTTTCTGAAGAGTGCAACGTGTAAGAGGATGAAGGAGAGTGAATTAAACTCACGGAGAAGCCAGACAACAACAAGAGGAAATCCAATTTCATGAACAGTGCTGATGATATCGAATCCAAATATATACATGTATATGTAAAGAATGCAGAAGAGGGGCTGGGGATTTAGCTCAGTGATTAGAGTGTTTGCCTTGTAAGCACAAGGGCCTGAGTTCGATCCCCAGCACCACCAAAAAAAAAAAAGAATGCAGAAGAGCAGTGGTATGGCTTGGGCTCTGGGAGAGGACTGGAACCAGAAAAGATCACTGGAACAACAGAGTCCTGTGGTGATTTAATGTTCTTAATGGAATAGAAAGACAGAGGAGGCACACCTGGTTCTTGCAAAAGAAGCTAATGTGAGATGTCTGCACACCATGACAGAACTTTATGAGGGACCGACTTGCATGCAAATCTTGAGGATGCAGCAAACAAAGAGAAAGACACAGCAAAGAGCTAAAGGAGTGGGCATCTCTGCCATTTTTCTTCGTATGCAATACATTCACCTCCCTGCCTCTCCCTTCTACCTGGGCCCTTCTATCCTAAACACATCCACAGACATGTGCTTATCACTGGGCTCCGCAGCCTCTAGTCAGCCTCTCGGAAGTAAGAACCTACCCTCTACTTCCCTAAGCTGAACTTAGATGCCACAGAGAAGTGCAGCCCTGCAGCGTCCATCTTCCTGTTGCCTGGCTTTTAACACTTAGTATAATGTCCCCTGGTCGTCCATGTTGCTGCAAATGACAGGATTTCCCTCTCTTTAAAGGCTGGGTAATATTCCGTTGCTGAGCTGTACCACATTTTCTTTACCCATCCATGGACTGATGACCAACAACACTGTTTTCATATGGTGACTATGTGAATACTGCTGCGAAGAACATGGGAGTGCAGGCGTCTCTGTGACATACTGATTTCAATTCTCTGGATATACATCCAGAATTGGGACAGCTGGATCACGTGGTGGATCTAGGCACAGCTTCCTGCAGAACCTCCACACTGTTCCCCACCATGGCTGTACTGACGTACATTCTCAGTGCAGTCCCAGGGCTCCCTTTGCTCTGCTTCCCTGCCAACACTCATTATCTTTCGTCTTTTGGATAATAGCAAACATAACAGGTGTGAAGTGACAGCTCACTGTGGTTTTAATTCTCATTTCCTCGGTGATTTGTGATGTTGAGCACTTTTTCCATAAACTTGTTGCTCACTTGCACATCTTTTTGAGAAATGTCTGTTCCAGTTGACTTGTTCTCTTGCTAGCCCGTAACTTTAGATGGTCTTGCACACCTGGTGTGCTGCGTTCTACGCTTCAGGGATGCTCATGATTGTGTTCTGGACACAAGCTCCAGATTATGTGAGGACAATGCTCACGTGGGTTCTTATTAAGCTTTCCACAGAGAAATGACTTTTCTGATTCCCTTTTCATGTAATGTAATTTAACAAAGCAGTCCAATTTTTGTACTCACTCAGCTCCTTTGCTGTGTTATTCAGGTGACACTCACGTGGGTGCCTATTCCAAGGCCTTCCTGCACTTTTCCTGCCCTCTTCCTCTGCAGCCCACTCCACCTGGGCAAATGCCAGGAACTCAGTGCTCCTCTCAGGAGTTCTTCCTCAAGTGGACATGGTACCCCAGCTTCATTCTCGGATCATTTTCTGATCTCATTTTGCCATTCCATTTTAAAACTTTGAGTAGAAGGTACTGAGAACATTAACAACTCAGGATATGTCTTATCTTGCACTAAATGAAGGTCTGCCACGCCCACTGTTCTTCAGACTTTTTAGTCAGGAAACCAAGCTGACAGTGAAACATGCTTTTCAGTCTTCCCAAACACATACGGCTGGTCTTGGCTTAGATTGTCTTCTGTTAGTTTGCAACAAAGAAAAGCATCTTTTTGGTAGAGGAGAAACAGAAAATACAGCAAGATGATGAGGGCATTGTCAGTCTGCCACAAAAGCAGTCTCTGAGTTATTCTGAGGTCAGGCCTCTCATCATCCCCACTTCTAGACAGAAGTTTTCAGATTTATAAAACAAATGCACTTTATAGACCCTCAAACATAAACTTGGTAAGACAGGGATATGAAACATCACAGTCAATACTTGAATTACTAAGCATATTCCCAAATGGAGAGAATCTTCTACAATTCACTGGCTGAAACAACCCCTGTACTGATGCTTCTTTTTGTATCCAAATACTGCAGGGCCATTTTGACACACTGAAGTCTATGAGGACAATAAAAACAAAGCCTAACACAACCACTGGTGTCCAGTGCCAAGCCCGTCCCTCAGAAAGCCCCAGACAAAGTCTACCTATACTGCAGCAAATACAATCCGACATTTCCTATACTGCAGCTGACATTCTAAGCTACACTGCTGTGAATGCCACGTAAGCTATTGACACCTTATTTGTAGTTTCAATGGAGAATAAAATAAAAAAAAATCCAAGAAAGCCACACAGTGTGAATAAATATTACTTTTCTGAAAAACACATGGCTCTACTTAATGCTCAGTGCTCAGCTGCATCTATATGGTAATCCATTACAGCACACTCGAAATCGAAATTAGGCATTACTACTGATCAGCACATCAGGGGCTCCATCATTCTTTTAACTGATTATCCACAGCCCCTTTTTCTTCAGAATCTACTACATGACCAGGAATAATGTGAAATGTAAGCTGGAGTTTATACAAGATGCTATAGTATACTTCAAAACTGCTGGTTTTCATTTAATTTGTGTGGGATATACTTTTTTCCAAACTATTACTAAATGACTGCAACATATCCCAGTAGATTGATACTTGATCTCCATTCTACTTAGAAAGGCAGGACACTGAAGAATGAGGAAGTATTACATACTAATTTCCATAAGGTAACCTACTGAAACAATGACCAGCTACAACTGCTACCTGAAAGCAGACAGGATGGGGAGCAATCCTCCCCGGCCAGATGCACAGCACAGGGGTGCTGGGTCGAGAGCGCTGCCGGGCAGGTGACGGAAGGGCTGCTTCACAAGAACAAAGGTCTGGGCTACTTGACCCCTGAGTAACAAACGTCCAGACAGTCACAATGAGAAGTGGCAGTTCATCGGAGAAGGCATTCTGCGAAGGCCTCTGCTTCCAGTAGCAGCACGGCCCGGTCTCAGGAGAACCTGCAGGTGGGAGTGCAGAGGTACACGCCCTCTGGCGCAGACCTGGGGAGAGGACAATTTCTCCTGTCTGGTGCCTGACCTTTCTACGACCTCTGCTCTCTGATGTTGACAGAATATTTCCATTGGACTCTGAGCGTCAACACTTGCTGTGAATCTTGTAATTCAAGTGAAGAACTGGGCAATCTTAAAAAAAATAAAATCACTTTATTTTTAGCGTAAAAAGTAATGCTTTTCCTTCTACATTGCAATCCCTTCCAGTTACTGTATGTGATCGCTAGCCAGGCCATCATGGGATAAGGAAGCACACCTCCAGTTTATCACCTTCCTGTTAGTCCTGAAGGCCAAACTCGAACATCCTCTCCCAGGAGGAACCCAGCTCAACCAGACCCCTCCCAGCTGGGCAGGCACAAGGCCTCCTCTCCCCCTCCACGTTGGATTCCTTGAGACAACAAACCTGCTATTCAGCCTGTGCTAGCCCCAACATCAGGAACAGAGCCTGCACACAGTGTCTCCTAGAGAGTGCTGCACGCATGCACGGAGAAATGAGAGAGAAAGAAGAGAAAAGGGATTCTGATTACAGTAGCAACACAGACCTGCTGAATAGGAACTTAACAAAGATAACAGCAAATCTCATCACATGATTAGATCATTGCTCAAGAGGCAAAATTTCTCTTGGGTAATGAGAAAAAGAACAAAAACTTCTCAAAAATTAGACTTAAAATACAAAGCAAACACAGCTAGAGGAACCATGGAATATAATTTTTTAAAAGAAGGCAGCTCATTTCTCCCTTCCAAATTTTAGAAGCCAACCAATATTAAAATGTTGGAAAACCTGATTAGGCAACGAAGACACAGGAGGGTAAAGGATCCCATGTAGGAGTAGAGTACTTCTAGGAATCAGTGCTACTCGCCTGAAGCAAAGATGGAGCTGCAAAGGGCAAGGCAGGTGTGTGGGGCGATGTCAAAATCCCTTCCACAACAGCGCAAGAGCTGCAGGACACTCAGCAGAGGAGCCCACCCTGAAGAGGACAGAAATCCCTCCTCAGAAACAGATTCGCTAAGAAATACATTAAATTTTTAGAATTTTTGGTTCATGTTCTTAAAAGATTTAAGAGGACAATGAATCTTTTTTAAGGTGTGGGAAAATAAAGAAAGCAGATGCAGAAATACATAACTTCCTGAAATTGAAAAACATTACACGGAGGCAAGAAGCAGGGCAAACGAGAATCTGGACAGTTGGGTGCAGATCCCCCCACACCCTGCCCTTGCATACGGCACAGCACAAGGCCCTCTCGGGCCATACGCTAGAAGAACAGAGCAGACCCAGATGCGGCACGCTGCACACTGCAAATGCAGCAGAGATGCACCACACAGACCTAAAGAGAAAACGTGAAGTATTCACACCAAGAGACAAAAATGAGGTTGAGAGCAGCGCTTCCTTTGCAGCAAGCTCCAGAAACCGGCGTGGTCCAGCACTCACAGCAGGCAGCGCAGGGCAGGGCAGGCATCCGAAGCAGGACACACCAGAGCAAGGAAGTCCCAGGCAGCCCAGACCACCCGCAGTGCCGCGTGTGACAAACACCCAGAGCCTGGGAGCTGTTCTGAGAAGCAAATAAAAGCCAGAGTTTGAGAAGTGAAAAAAGACAACTTGAAGGCAAGATAATCAGTCATATATGACTGAAGTTCAGAGATACTCTAGAAGCATACAAGTTCACACACAGTGTCTCCCTCTTCAACATGATTCTCATTCCAGCAAACACAGATTTTTCAAAGTAATCCCAACGCAAGGGTGTGAGTGTACAAACATGGTGACTATGAGCTGTATTACATAATGGGAGTTAAAATGGTAATAAAAATAGAGTGGATGCCCAAAACAACACAAAAGCAGTATTCTAAATATTTAATTCTAAAAATTCAAAAAATAGTATCATAAAATAATCTAGTTTTAAACTGCTTAAAATAACTGAGAAGTAAGAAGTAAAAACAATACATAGGGTTAAAGTAAACACCTGGGCCTATCATCAAATACTGCTGTATCCTGGATACAGTTAGAAGAAAATGGTTTATGGTTTTTACATAGCATTTTATTAATTTAGTAAAGATAATCTGTTCAAATCAAAGAAACAAAAATTTTATCTTCTAAAATGCAAGTGATATTCCATAAAGCAAAAACCAGTAACCTCTTACCCCAAAATAATGTTAAAAGCCCAAACCACTGATTGTCTCACTAAAAAGCAGTAATAAGCAAGTTAAATTCCCCTACTAAAAATCAAGTCTATCAGAACTGGTTTGCAAACACAGAAAAATTGACGATACAGAAAAGGATGTATGAGGCATGTGTAAGACAACAAAACAATGAATTAAATAAATGGGTTGATTTGGAGGCGATTTGTTTTAATTTTCTCCATTTGTTTAATTCATTAGTAGATGTTTTTACTAAGTGCCCATTCTGTGCCTGGTACCATGGGAAGGCTCAGAGCTAGAGATAAGACACTGTTCATGATCTAAAAGCCACAGCCCCAAAGGAAGAGGGGGAGAAAATTCACAGGCAGCCCATCTGCGGGAACAGGAAGTGAGGCAGAAAGGCACCTCACACAGGAGAACACCCCTGAATTGACCCTTGAGGGACATGCAGGGGGCACGTGCCACTTAAGAGACACACAGGGCATGCCCCTAAAGGACAGGACACATAGGGTGCATGCCACTTAAGGGACACAGTACTTATGGGACAAGCAGAGTACATGCCACTTGAAGGACATACTACTTATGGGCCACACAAGGCACATGCCACTAAGGGACACACAAGGGACACGTCACTTAAGGGACATGCAGGGCACATGCCACTAAGGGACACACGAGGGCACACCACTAAGCAAAAGGGCTGGACAGGCAGCTCCCAGAGGTTGCCAGTGGGGGTGGAAGGAGGTAGAAGCCAGGCCAGGAAGGGTCTCACATGTGTGCTGGGGAGTTGCCCCCTGGTCCTAACAGCCAGGAGAACTAGAACTGCATTGCACAGAGAAGGAGACAATGGAGTAGGAGATTGCAGCCTGAGGACCAGAAGTCTCTGGTTGGGGACAGACTCCGAACACAGGGGAGGCAGCAGGCAGGAGGGCATAGCCAAGGCACAGCCCAACAGAGCACGCAGAGGAGAAAATGCTAACAATATTGTGCAAAGGTCAGACAGGCAGTCTAGAAACATCCCATCAGGTACTAAAATGCAAAATTCAAAAGATCTTATTAAGTATTAAAACTGCAATGTTCAAAAATTCAGAAGCTTAGGTACTCGATAAATTTCACTTGGCTTCAGATCACACAAAGGTCTAATCTCTTTCCAAAGAGAACCAAATTGCCCAAGACTCTTCACTTCTAATGAGAGAACACACAGTGACCTTTGCAAATCCTCAAATGAGTGGCATAAAATTCCACAGAGAGGTGGGTTTTGCCCTGAAGAGAGCACTCACTACCACAGACCTGAGAGGAGTCTCTGTCCACACAGCTCTCACCCAGAGGCTCAGCCTCAGTCTCATCTGCACGCTGCTCTTCACTTCGTGCAAGCTTCTACCTCCTGGCTGGAAACTACTACCTCTCTCAGATCTCTTCAGTTTTGGCATCAGCACAACTAGTTGGCTGTCCTTTCTGAGCCATATGTTTACAGAAAGGAAAAATATACTGCCTGGGAGCTTCTATACAAGTGAACAGAGAGACTAATAGCAAAGCCCCAATGAGACATCACTACTTAGTTCTCCCCATCCCAAAACTCAAGGGGCTGCAGCCTGCAGGTCAGGTGGGCCAGGCGCTTATTCAGTGAATGCCCCAGGTCTGCAGGATCTGCTGGTACAGAGAAGGCTCCAATCAGATACCTTCCTCCCAACCTGCCCCAGTACGTCAAACACTAAGTGTCACTCTGTAACAGCTACCACACCACACGTCCAAACAGAAAGCAAGTGGTAGGAAATGTGTAAGACGGCAAGTGATTAGCTGTGCAAATCTCTCAATGTATATGAAAAAGAAACCAAATACAGTAGTACCTTGGTTCATGAACTTAATTCTTTCCACAATTCTGGTCATGAACCGAATCAAATTCAGTGGTTAGATTCAAATGTTGACCTTATGGGGACATTTGATTCGGTTCTCGTCCAATTCAATTTTCAATCAGAATTGTGGAAAAGAATTAAATTTGTGAACCAAGATACCACCATACTCATCTGAGTTATACTGACACATTCATTTTAATCAATTTAAAGGAGAACAAACCCTCTTTGCATGTCTTCTGCTGTTCTAACAAACAGAGCAGGCTCATGTTTTATTGTCAACTTCCCATCTTGTTAGCTAGGGTGTGTTTTCTGCCATGTGCCCTCCGAGAATCTAGAAACACCTGCCAGTGCTGCTTTCTGGCAGGGGGTCAGCTAGCAACCAGCCAAGTGCACACTGTGTGACGAGGGCCAGCAAGCCAGAAAGCTCAGGCACCTGAGCTGGACAGATAATCATGAGAATGTAACTTCAGACACACAAGCATCTTGTCTCCAGTTTCCCTCCCTGGAAGTGGCTGCATAATTCAGTATATCCTGTTGGGCCAATCCCAAGTTTCTCACCTCTCCGTCTCAATCTATCAGGAAGTTAACAGGCTCGAATATGAAGTTTGGAGATTGACTGTCCATTGAAAATAGCTCCTTTCAACTCAGAAACTTCTGATCTAATTCAAATTATTACTATGGCATAATAACATAACGAACTTTATTTCTTTAGTTAGCAATACAGGCTCTCGTGCACATTAGGAAAGTGCTCTACCAAAGAGCTACATCTCCAAGATAATCAAACTCTAACTGTGAGAAATGTATTCGAAGAATCTCTAGAAAAGACTAGGTGTTTATATTTTGCTTTCATCTTTCAATCTGCAGAATTCATAAATATACTACAAAATCAAAAGCAGATACCAGAATAACTATGTGCTATGAAAATAAGAGATGCAGGCCCCACATTTTAGTGCTTCCCCAGCAGACAGCACAGCACACAGACTCAAGAGTCATTACAAAGCTACTTCACCACCACTGCCACATGCACGCCTAGTGAGAAAGGACATGACTGGCCGCTGGACTCTGCTGTGATCCCTGCAGATGAGTGTCAGGAAGGATTTTAGGGCAGACCACACAATGTCATGATAGTACTGCTACCATTTAGGAGTATTCCCAGCCAAGGGATTGGCATCAACAAAAACCACAAGTCTGACTAACGCTATGGAGAAGGCCAGAACAATTACACATCTCCATTAGCATCTAAAATATTTAGAATGCAATACAATATACCCCCCATATCACAAACATGACCCGGTGTTCTGGTCATGATGACTGATGGCATTCATTTTCCTTGCCAACAGGAATTCAGGGTGACTCTAGGAATGAGAGATGAGTGTCTACATTACCTCAGTTCCTTTTTAAAATGTCCTCTGGGAAATTTGCATTGATATTAGCTTTTTTTCAATTATAATCATTTAAAATTATGGCAATGACTCAGGAACTACATTCAAAACTGGACCCAGTCTTCGGTAAAAAAAAAATACACTGAAACATCCAAACATTAGAAATTCTCAATAAAATCTTGAAGTTAAAGGATCAGAGACTCTGTTTTTCTTGTTATTTGTTCTTGTCCCTTCTTCAATCAGTAAAAGTAAAGCATCCTTAAGGGAAAAAGAAATGCAGGGCAGGCACAGCCTGAGAGGTGTGCACAGGAGGCTGTCCACTGGGTCACAGTGGGGACAGCGCAGAGGAGGCATGGGCCACACAGAGGAAAGTGGTGATGGGGAGCCTGGTTCATTGTAAAAATTCGATTCTGCTTCCCTGCTTCGAGGTCTTGCTCATAAGGCCTTAGCCACTGTATAAAGGAAGGAAAGGGACAGTTACTTCCTCCTCAGGACACCTGGCTGAGCCTTTGGCCTAAGCCTCTTCACTGACCCTTCCAGATGCTTCTTTTCTGTTTTTGTTTTCCAAGAGTCATAAAAGATACACAGTTCCAACAGAAGGGAGGGAAGGGGAGATTGTTTGTAATCCTATTATGTCATAATTCTAGTTTAGCTTCACGTAATTTACCATTAACATCTGAAGCAGAACAGTGTTATTAAAGAGGGGAAAACAGGAATGACTTTCCTATGGAAATGGACAGGCCTCAATTTTTTCATTGTATGAGAAATAAACCAACACTCCACAATTCCGATTACTAGACTGTGCACACAAAGCAATGGTGCACAGCAGGAAGCCAGCCCTTCGTTTCATGTCCTTTTGCACAACTCTGGGCACTGCAATGATATCAGTTGTGTTACAAAAAAGTCATTAAAAGTCCTATTCCTCTACTTTGAGGAACAGAATTTGAGGCTAAACCCACTGTTGGAGCAATGAAGAACAACAGCCCCTGGGCTGAATTCCATTACAGAAAGACACAGATTTCACCGCAGCCCAGGATTCTCCCCCAGTCAAATTATGACTCCCAAACACATCTATACCCAGCAGGCTCCACACACGTGAGACCGGCCATCCAGTCCTGCACCGGCACCACACCTGCTACAGCGAGGGCAGGGAGCGCCTGCAAGTCCTGCAGCACATCTCCAGCAATCTAACTGGGGTCTCCGGCAGCGAGGAGACGCAGCAGTCGATGCCCACAGTAATATTTCCCTGCCTCTGTGCGACCTGTAAGAAGCCTGGGTGTTGCCTGCACTCAATGTGTCCCTCACCGGTTTCAACCGGCCTCTTCCATCACTGCTTCCCAGACCAGGCTTTCCCCAACCAAATGCAGGTGAAGAAGGGACACAGGCATCATCTTGGAATGACACCGAACCTGTTTTCTTTAGCTGGGAGCAGCTAAAGAAATTGGGGGTGGAAATTGTGATAGGGAGATGAACTATTAAGTAATTTCACTGGCCATTATTTATATTTTCATATTAAAGCAAGACTGAACGTAGCAGAATAAAACTGCATGGCTGTTTGATTTTGCATTTGTAGAAAGCCACCTGGAGACACGCTTCCCCACTGCGGAGGTCAGCAAGTGCCCATTCCCCTCAGCCAGTACACTCTGGTAAGAACAGGAAGTCCAGAGAAACTGTTTCAGGAAACCCCTGACCCTGAAGTTAAAGTCCCCTGCCTCACGGGGACACAGATATACAGGACACTGAGGGTTTCACCTGAGCTTAAGCAAAGGGGAAGTACCAAGCTCTACTGAAGACTCCGGAGAGTCTCCGTCCAATACAGCAGCCACTGGCGATCTGTGGCTGCTGAGTGTTAAATTTAAATCAAATAAAATGACTTAAAACTAAAAATTAAGTCCCCCAGTTAAACCAGCTTCATTTCAACACTCAGTTCCCCACCAAGCTAGCAGTTCCCTAAGTGGATGAACAGGTAGACAACATGCCCATCAGCAAAGGAAGTTCTGCCAGCCGGCGCAGCCCTAGAGCAAAAACAACCGCAATCTTTAGGATGCTCAAAGGCTAATCAGAGTCAAATGGTTTCATATTTAAAACTAAACAAAAGCATAAAACTAAATTTCGACCTGAAATATACTTCCCTCGAGAAGATTTTATTGTGACGATTTCCTGTCGCAAACTTCAAACAAGGTCACAGTCGCAGCGACACTGGTTTTCAAACCTGGAAGAGGCCCCAAAGCTCGCTCATCGGACTCTCTCGCTGCACACACACGAGCACCAAAGTAAACAAAGGCGGCGTGCCCTCGTGCTGGCCAGGCTAGCCACTGTGGACGCCTGGTCCATACCTTGTCATTTCCTCCCACACCTGTTCCTGTCACTGTTGTGCAGTAGCGGGTGGTGGCGGGTGGGATGTTTTTAAAGAAAAACTCCCAAATAACTCCATGGGAGAGAAGTATAGAATTTCAGAGACTCTAATCCAACAATAATGATTAACAAGTAAAAACTGCTGTGGGATACAAGGTTATCAGTAATGGCTGTTGCGCTCAGGAACGTCACAGTCTCATTAAGAAGCTAAAACAGCCACACTGAGGGGTGACGATGAGCCCCCAGCTAGCACAGCACTCACGCATCACAGCATCACTACATGAGTCCGCAAGGAGAATGAGCACTTCTGGCAGGCAGTGCCAGAAGAAATGAGTGAGTTTAACAGAGCCGAGAAGAACAGTCAGATGGGGAAAAGAGCAGGGGGCAGTCCCAAAAAAGAGCTGCATAAAACAAGAAACAGAATGGAACTATACAAGAGGGGTGAAGGGGCAGAGCAGCCTGAGCCTTGCAGAGAAAGCCCACAGCAAGCAACTGGAACAGGGCACGGGCCATGCATGTCACACCAGCTTGGCTCCACTGAGCTGCTTACAAAGGCCTCGTCCAGGTTTCCCAGAAGGACAACAAGTTAAAAACAGGGTTTGATCTGGTGCGGTGGCTTGAATAAAATTTAGAATAAGGACTCTAGAAATCGAACATCCTCTTTATCCAAGAATTCTAACTGGGATATTTGAAAAACAGTCGAATGTTCATTCCAGTGCCAGAACACACAGAGGCTTGAAATTAAACTTCTGTGCATTTTAATCAGGTATGAGGGCAAGGAAATCCCTGGCTATCAATTCTAGAGACTTTCTTAACCAAATATGCATACCTCCAAACTATTCTATTTCTCTGCTCAAAGAGGATGCTGTGCAACAGCCACCACGGCAGGTGGCTCTGTACTAATCATGCTGTCTTATTCCCTGCACCCTCAGTGCTCGGACACCTGAGAGCTCACAGTCCTGGGAAGAACCCCTCCTCAAATGTGTAATGTGTAAGCAGCAGTGTGCTTCTGATAGGCAAGCCAACTAACCCGAAGTATGCGACCCTCGCCACCTCCTTTTATGGGACACCCTCCCCACCCTAATCACCCAGGGCCCAGATGATGCACAAGCCGGCGCCCTCCCTACAGCCCAGAGTCTGCTGAAATTACTCAACTGTCCAACCCTAAACCTGCTGAGTTTCCTTACCTTGCCTTCCCCATTCCCAAGCCCTCCTGCAAAAACAATGGCAAGGGCCCTGCCCTGGCTGCTCTCTCTGCCTGCTTTCTCCTTGGTGCTTCACTGGGTGGCCCTATGTGACATGACATGCCTCCTGCTTTGAGGAAACTGTGGGAGAATTAAAACTTCTCTCCACAAGATTATCATTTTCACGTCTGTGTGTCTTACTGTACTGATTAAAACAAATCTTGGGTACCATTAAAATAACCTTTCAAGAGCCGAACCCAGATAGTTCTCGAGGCCAAAGGAACAATGTGACTTTAGGTCCATCACTAGTGCCTTCCAGCCCTACCCCAACCTCCTCTCCCTCTACAGGGAACTACCTCAAGGGCCACCAAGGCCCTAAAATGACACTCTGGAAAAGGGCACGCAGCACCTCTGTGGCTCAGGAGGTCATTCCTGGAGTCCTGACTTGGCCCCCTCTCGCGAGTGGGCTCTCCAGCTCGCCCTGCAATGTCCCCATGCGTTCTGCAAGGACAGGAGGCCCCATCTTGCCTGCTGCAGTAGCTGTACCACCAAGGCCGAGTCTGACAAGCGTGCTCAACAAGTGAACTGTGCAGATGAGCACAGGCCGAACAGGGGCCTGCTTAAAGGCTGCCTGACGGGCAGAAGGACACCTGGACTCTTAAGTGGCAGGCGGCACCACAGTGAGCTAAAAATGCAGGCTCCGCAATCAGACCAGAAGCTATCTCACCATCTGCCATTTGCTAAAGGTGCAACCTTGGGCAGCTCACCCAACTCCACAAAGCTCCCGATCCTTCTAGAGAATGAGGGAAGAAGAACCTACCACAGAAGGAAACAGTGAACGGAATGGGCCATGCAAAACATTTATATTCCAGTCAAGATGGCATGTAAATCGTGTCTGATCCCCAGGCCTCTCTTTGAAACATGCAGCAATGATAGATGAAATAATACGTGGGGGTTTTGGTTTTGGTTTGGTTTGGGTTGGAGAGTGGTTTTAGACAGGCTGTGTCCAGGCTGGCCTTGAGCTCACTGTGTGCAGCCCAGGTTGGCCTCACACTCACAGTGATCCTCCTGCCTCCGCCTCCTGAGTGCTGGGATTAGAGGTGTGTGCCACCATACCCAGACTGAAATGTTTTAAAACAAAGAGCAAAAGTAGAGTCACAACTATAGTTTTAAAAAAAAAAAAAAGCCTTGCAGCAGCCACAGAAACCTTTGGTGGAACACACACTTGGAGCCACAGCAGAGGTGGCAAAATGGCCAACTCCCCCTGGGCACATAGCAGCAGACAAAAAGTTCTGCCACCACCAGAAACTGTGGCCTGGCCTGTACTGTGGCTCCAGTCGGTGTCACTTAGCCCAGGAGCTTACAGCAGTAAGAACTTCCACATCCCTTCTCAATTCCCTGTCAGTGCCGCCTGACTCTCAGACAGGCAGCAGCGCTCTCTTTGTATTTTCCTCTCACGCCTGCTCAACTCTCCTACTTTACTCTCTTCCGATCCATTTCTTAAATTTTTTTAAATTTTTTTTAATTCTTTTTTTTGGTGCTGGGGATCGAACTCAGGGCCTTGCACTTGCAAGGCAAGCACTCTAACCACTGAGCTAAATCCCCAGCCCCTCCATTTCTTATTTATAGAACACCTTTATGCAACATCCCTTTTGTGATTTAACATATCTCAATAATTCCATTCTACGGGAAGCCCAATGATTTACACATTGGTGAGTGTTCATCGCCAACCATCATAAACCACCGCGTCAGATGGTACTAGCACAGAAAGAAGCAGTGAAGTTACTCAGTACGCAGAATGAAGCATACAAATCACAGCACCTTCTAAAGCCAGAGTCAGAACACAGCATAAACCAAAGGAAAACAATTCATCCTTCACTGGTATTTACTACACTAAACGAAGGTTTTATGAAGCTTTGAATAATATGTATTCATCATACTACACAGGCAACTGATCCTCCATGGGTGGGAATGACGCTCTATCCCACCCTCCCCGGCGGCGCTGCTGCACAGCGGGGAGGGTGAGGTCCAGGACTAGGGTCCCTGAAGGGCATTCCTGCTGCAGGGCCACCAGCCCTCAGATCAACAGCAGCTAATGTGGTTCTCAAAATGCTACTGGGCTTTAGAAAACACAGAGAAACCGATAAGGCACTAAAAAGTCAGAAAAGGAAGAGACAGAAGCACAGAGGCAAGAGTGTGGGAAGTAAAAGAAAAGTAAGCCGAACCTGATCCATGAACAACAAGCAAAGAAAAAGAACAGAGGGTGCAAGGGAGATAATGCCAATATCTGCACTAGGGTGCAGATGTCTGCTCCCTCTGCCCCCCAGTCCCACGCCATGATAAATCTGAGGTCCTGAACCTAAAATTCTATTAAGAAAGCAGATCCTCAAAGACAGCTAAAGTGATCCCAACCAAGACCACACCCAGATTCCTGGTGAAAGCAAAAACAAACTGTCTAGAAGAGATGGGATTAAAAAATATTAAATCTGTGTACAGTTAACATTGATCTCAAAATCAAATATCATGAATTATGCAGGAAAAGGAGTCATTGTGAGACAGCTAAAAGAGCCGATGGATTTAGACCACTAAAGACTTCAAATATTAGAATTATCAGATATAAAATGTGAAATATTACACAGTAAACATTTAAGAAAAAATGTCTAACAATGAACAGGGATCAAGAGACTATCAAAAGCAAAGAGCTACATATGAATACCAAACCAAAGGGACTGTTATAACAGAAAAAATAATTTAAAAAAAAAATCACTGAAATTTATAGCTCAAGAGATGGGCTATGCAGCAGGTTAGACCCAAATGAAGACAGTTAGGGAACTGGAAGAAAGAGTGAAAAGATTTTCCAGAACACAGTATGAAGAGATTGGGGGAAAAAATAAAAGCAAGTTTAAGAGACAGAGAAGACAGACAAGAATCCTAAAGAATATGGACAGAAAGAGCAGAAAAGTGCCTATATTTGAGAAGACAATAGCTGAGAACTGTATAAACTTTTTTTCCTTGCCAGTATTCCCCTCACAACACAGTATATCAACTATTTACACAGCATTTACACTGTGGCAGGTACTGTAAGTAAGTTCTGTACTGTAAGTTCTGATACCATGCAGAATATGTGCAGGTTATCTGCAGGTATGTGGCATTCTACAGAAGGGAGGCTTGGGCATCCACAGATGTTGGTATCTGCATGGGTGACTGGAACCAATGCCCTGTGAATACCGAGAGATGCTCATAAAACAAAAAGAAGGAATGCTTGACAGCAGGTTTTACAACCTTTCCAGCAGGACCATCAAAAACAATATGAGGAAGGAAAATTTAGGCCCACCTCAGTTGTGAACACAGATCAAAACTTGCAAACAAAGTATCAGCCTGCCCAAAAATCTAGAACTGCAATGCACCACCTCAGTAGGCAAGAAGAATCATTAGATCACCTCGATGAGTATGGACGAAAACATCAAAACCCATCTACAGTATTTTTATAAATCTTAGCAAACTTGGAATACAAACAAATTTATTTAATGTGATAGAGCAGCTAAGAAATCCGCAGGAAATGTTGTTCCTGATGGTGATGCATGAATGAACTCTCTCTTTAGCACAGAAGCATGAAGACCACCTTCATCAGCTCTGATGTAATGGAGGCCGGCCATAACAGCAACACAAAGAAAACGTGAGAACTGACAAGTTTGTCCATTCGTTATTCACAGCCAATCTACCCATCTGCCCAGAAAACCAAAAACACCTATAAACAAAATGTAGGAATTAAACAAGTCACATATATTCTTTTAATCTGGCATTGGGAATGAATGAACTAGAGCTCAACTCCAAAAACTGGATAAACATTAAAAATAATGCTGAGGGTAAAAGACAAGTCACAGGTGATTATGTACTATATAAAAGCATTTCTACTACACTCGTAACCCAACAAAACTATACAGTGAATTATTTAGGGATACAAATATACATGGGAACTCCCTGTTTTAAAACAAACAGGAGGGTAAACTACCAGGGAGCAGCTGCCAGGACACTCCAATGGGGACGGAGGAGGTGAGGAGGAGGTGGGGGAGACCTAAGTAGCTCCCAGTCCTCAAAACAGGGAGGGGTGCGAGGAGCACAGGCAACCCCACGCTCCTTAACTCACGGACATGTTACAGACTTTTCAGCAAATCCATCCCCCGTCACAGAAGTGCAATAATTAAAGTGAATGGAACAGTTCAACACATGATGGTCTGGAGATTGATATCTAAGTGATAGACCTAATTAAACCTTCTGTTTTTAAAACAACTCTTCTGCCCAAGTTTCATTCTTGGAAGAGAAACCACAGGCAACACAATAGCCACCACAAAATAGGCCATGAACCAGTGCCACTCACTCAGGGGAAGGAGCACAGCCCCAGAGGAGAGAGGGGTACTGCGGTTACCGGGCACAGGCCACGAGCCAAGTCCTGCACCTTCCTCTACTCCGTGGGCCGGGCAGCCCCTCACCACTGCCCCTAGACAGCTCTCCTCCCACCCCAGCCCAGCCAGCTCTGCAGCAAACGCACACTCAGCTCATCCTTCACAGTCACAAGTTTGCCTCTTCACGCCAACCTGAGTACACGAACTACAAGCCACAAATACTTCCTCGACAACCAACAATTAACTTGCCGAATTTTTAACTCAATTCTGAGTGTAACTTTCCAGGTATCCATAATCTGGCACCTGTCTAATACGTTTGGGCAAAAAGACTTTAAGAGATCAGTAGTCACAGCTTTGAGGGGAATGTGTGATCAACACACAGATACACACATAGACTTAGAAGGGTCACAAGCCCACCAGGAGTTGGAAAAATGCAAGGATATATTAAAAACGAGTTCTTACATGTTAGGAGGTCTACGTATATTAAAAAGATAGGTCATCTGCAGTGTTATGGTAGAGAAAATTTACGTAAGACTTGGAAGTTTACGTAACTTTATGGAGAGAAATTTAGCAATATCTATTACTATTTAAAATGTGCAGGTTCTTCCATCCAAGAAACCTTGCTGCGAGATACCAAGGCAGGAAAAATTTGCAAAAGAGGAAAAAACGTAGGGAAAGGCAGAAATGGGGCGGGAAGGAGGGAGAATATGTTAATTTACAGCCATGTTTGTCTTTAAGTGAATTTAAATACCTAAAAGACCGTATTTTGCACAAGAATCATAAAAACTAAAAGAATTAACCAAAACTTACTTCAAAAAGAAAGAGAATAGAGTCCAGCTCCTCTCTTTGTGATTTATTATTCCCTGGAATATCAAAAAAAAATGAGTTATAACGTTTAAACATTAGGATATTACAAATTATGCTAAAAGGCCTCTTACAACATTTAAGCCTAGTACATACATCCATTTATTCGGAAAAACCTAGAGGCACAGCTAAGAGCGCAGACAACCGGGCCGGTCAGCTGCGTGCACATGCAGCAGAGCTGTCTGAAACAGCTTCTGTGTTCCCCGAGTCACAGCCAGCCCTTTGCAGGGAATCTGCTCATTTTTCAACTAGTTACTTACCTCCTCAAATTGTGGTAGAATGCCCAGCAAAAACAGAGAGAAGAGTTCTAGCTTGGTAATGCAAACAGGCATAGAGCAAGCAATATTGACAAAAAGCAATCTTAGAGCAACTGCATATCATCATCTCAACTGCAACACCTCCGGCAGCAGTTATTGTTTACTGTCTACAAGGTGTTCTGCTAAGTGTATGGCTCACATCATCAAATTTAGTAATCAACAGCCTTCTCCTGTACAGGGTCAGATGGTAAATATTTTAGGCTTTGCAAGCCTCTCTTAGAACCACTCAAGTACGTGTTACAGTGCAGACGCAGCTTCAGGCAATACACAGATGAATGGCTGTGTCCTGGCCCCTGATCTAACTGAATCTCCACAGCTCTACAAAGTAGGTTTCATTCATTCAGAGAAAACACTGAAGAACATCTGTATTTCAGGGAATCTTCTGGGCCCTGAGGATACAGGAATGAACAAAACAGACAACAGTCCCTACACTGATTAAGATTCCTCTGTGGGAGAACAAGGCATTGCATAAATTAATAAGTAACAAAACCAAGGGCGAAAGCAAATGGGGAAGCCAAAAATAGCTGGTGTGCAATTCTAACTAGGGAAGTTAGGAATGCCTTGCTGGTAAGGTAGCAACTGAGCACAGATTTGTAAGAGGTAAGGAAGCAGGCCATATGGAAACTGGGGGTTGGGAAGCAACCCCTATGAAGACTGGAGAGGTTTGCTCCAGGCAGAAACAGGAGGGTGCCAAGTCCCAGGTCGAGCCTGCCTGGTGGGACCAGGAAGCAGGCAGAAGCTCCTGAGGCTGCACTGAAGGGGAGACTGCGGCAGAGGAGGTGAGAACGCAGGTGGGGCAGAGGAAGGCAGAGTAAGCAGAGCTTGAGAATGAGATGTCATTCGGGATGTACAGCCTAGGAGCAGCAATTTGACAAACATTTTTAAACATGGCTACGGTTACTCTTCTGAAAAGCGACCTGGGGTTAGGGTGGGTGCAAGGATTGAAGGAGGAAGAAGGCACTTCCGGTGGCTACTGCAGCGGTCCAGGGGACAATCAGGGAAGCCCTGTGTAGTCAGTGTAGACAAAGAGAGCAGGCCAATGGCTCCGGGTGCACTGTGCAGACAGAGCTAATCCTGCAAGGTCTGAGCCTGAATAACCAGAAGGTTGGTGTTATCGCAAAATCTTTCATGACTCCTAGCACACACATCTTATTCTTTTTGGGGGAGTAGACTTTCTTCCTAGTATTCCAGTTGAACAAAGATTACACTAAAAGCAAGAAATTCCAAAACTTGCACCCTGTTTTTACGGTATCTTCACTGTCGTCCTCCTCCCATCAAGAGATGTCTCTTTCTCTATCCCTTGAACCTGGGATGCAATGTGACTCGCCGGCCCCTGTGACATTATGCCTTTCTCTGCCCACCTCCTGGAAGAGAAGCAGGGCCCAAGGTTGCCATGATCACCAATGGTCAATGACAAGATCGGTCAGCCTGTGTAACAAAGCCTCCATTAAAAACCCGAAAGGCAGGGCTGGGGGCTTCCAGCACCATGAGGAGGAACGCGTGCAAGTGCCTGAAGCGTGGTGCAGCCCAGCTCCAGGGGAAGGGAGCTCCTGCGCTCTGGACCTTTCCAGATTTCACTGAGTGTCTCTTTACCTGGCTGTCCCTTTGTATCCTTTAGAATGTGCACTTTTAATACATGGGTAAACATTTTGTCATAAATCGGCAAATAAGCAAGCTGCTCTAGCAAATGAATCAAACCAGGGGGTCAGGGAACCCCTGAGTGCAGCCCTTAGGTCACCAGCACACCTGACAACCCAGAGCTTGCGGGGCATCTGCAGTATGGGCAGTCCGTGGCAAGACCTGAACCTACAGGCCGACACTCCTCCAGGCACCACGTCACCACTGAACTGAGTTACCGGGTACCCTGCTAATGTCCACCGCAGACCTGCCGGCAGAATGTGGCCGAGTGGTGAGAAAGGAGGAAAACACTTTGGTTTATTTTTCCTAACTAGAATAATTTCCTATACAGATTACATGAAAACGAAAGATGAATATGGTACTGCAGCTAGCACTGATAACCAGCAGCATCTGCACTGTGACACAGTTGGGCTGCTTTTCAAAAAATATTTGTATGTGGGCATAACCATGCACAAACGGAAACAGAACACATTCATAATAGAGCAGCACAGTGAAAGAGCTCTTTCATAGTGGCTGCCTCCGCAGAGCAGGACTGGAGGGCTGCACAGAACAGGTGTTTCAGCTTTCTGCTCCTTTAACATGGTCCGGCAGGCTTGAACCACTGGACGGACATGCACGACTGTCCCATCAGGCAGTTTGTACCACCCTGTGGGACTGTCCTATGCCACCTGATAGGTACCACCGGTAGTTCAGAGCCACCTGGCAGTCAGACATTAAATTACAGCCCTGTCATGAATGTGTTAATGGAACTCGAACTTTTTAATAGTGTACATCGATTCCTTTTCTCTTTCTTTTTAACTAAATCATTCCTCTGGAACTTATGCCTTCTGCAGTCTCTTTTTATTTTCCCGTTAGCCATTCATTATTCAATTAACACCCCTGTAAGTGAAAGCTCAAGGGAAACAAGCCAATCAGTCCACTGCAATCTCAGCTTTGCTAAAGGCCTACAAGAAAGCAAGCTTTCAGAATTTGTGATCCGTGATGCATATAACTTCTAAAATTATCCAAATATTCTTTTAAAAATTGTAGAAATGCTTACCTTTTAATTTTAAACTATTTTCCAGTGTTATAAAATTTTCATAGAAGATGAAATATATCTGAGAGTAGTGGGTCTCAAAAAATGGCTTAAGATCACTTGCATCCACATTATCTGAAAAGAAAAAGTTTCCATTTACACAATTATCAGAATTCAGAAACAACCTTTCCAGAAATGAAGAAAGTATCCCCTCGTAAGTCAAAACCAAACCAAACACATTCCTGTTTGTTGCCCTCACCCAAGAGTTCTGAACTATACCTGGGGCACAACACACACACACAGGTCTGAGCAGGAGTGCACACGGCAGGACTGAGAGGGATGGTACCTACACACCAGCCAGAAGGCTGGGGGACAAAAGCACTCCTTGAAGGGCACTGGGGGCAGAAGGCTCATGGAGGAGGCCACTTCTGACACAGGTCTTGCAGAGGTCTATAACCCTGGAAAGCAGCTTACCTGAGGAGGTCCTCTGCGGACCGCTCTCTCCTCCCTCCCTGCCAATACAACTTCCTGGGTACAAAAAGGGACATCAGCTGAAGTGACCATACATGTGCTCCCTACCACACCTACCCAGCCATGTCCATCTGGGCCCACGTGGCTCCTTCCCTCCAGCTGTATGTGACCTGTCTCCTCTCCTGCTCAGACTCCAGGAGGCCTGCCACAGGTTCCTAGAGTTGTCCCTGTTGCACCAAGCAGTTTTGCTGAGACCAGGGACTGCAGGGAGGAGACAGGGAGACAGGCTGGTGGTGCAGGGAACCTGGGCCAGCACCAGTGACACTGGGTGAGCAGCAACACAGCTACTTCCTCCCAGTCCCTGGTCAGCTCAGGCAAACCTCACAACTCCAGGGTCAGTGTAGCTTCCACTGTCGATGCAGTTTTGTACGTTTTCTCAGCTCACACAGTCGGCCGTGCCATTTACAGGGTTCTGATGAAGAGTTAATGCTTCGGAAGACTACACTAGTAACGGGAGGAAAATTAAAAATACCTTCCTTAAAATTCTACAAAGGTTACTAAAAAAAGTGTTGCTATTCAATCTATAACAAAATGATATAAACTGCTTTTGTAGTTTTGAAACAGTGAATATATGTGAACATACCCATTACTATGTTAAGAATCTTTAATACAGATGGATCGAAAGCACCATTTTCCTTTGGTTACCATAAAAGGGCCTTTCATGCAAAAAAATCTGCCTAGTTCTGTGAAATAATGCACAGAAGTTATTTATAAAGTTATATGAACCACCAATTTCACATTATATTTACTGCACCAAAATAAACCTGAGCACAGAGCTGTGGAAATTCCTGATAACCAACAAATCTACCTGCCTAAATGCAGGTAACAATGAATCTAGCACCATCAACAGCATGAACATTGTAACACTTACACCCTTACAATTTCCTGCCAAGGACTCTTTGGGGGCCTTATGCAGACTGGGCCAGTTCCGAGGGTTTTGTACATTTTAGCTCCAGTGCCAACTACCTGAAACATACCAAGCCCAGCCAGCTCTACCCTCTGCTCCAGTCAACAGCTCCCCACTTTTCCTCCCTTTGGTGCCCCCAAGACACTGAAACTCCAGGCACTGAGCAACTACACACTGAGAGCACTGAGGAGTGGCCCTGCAGACTGAAGTGCTTTTGGAAAGCCCAGAATCCAGGTGATAGTCACTGTCCCACAGCCATTCATCACCTTCTCACAGATGGTGCTGAGCTGAAAGAATTCTCTGGACTGGAGGGGTGGCTCAGTGACACCTCACATGCCCAACATGCTGCAGGCCCCAGGTCTGGTCCCTGGAGCCTCACGAGCACTCAAGACAACCCCACACAGTATGGAACAGACCAACATGTAAGCACGCCGTATTTACCTGCGAGTCTGAGGAATCCCCATGGTCCCAGGCCCTCGTGCCGCTCTCCTGCAGCACTAGGCTGGCTGGAACACCCTGGCACCCCCACCAGTACATAAACTGCAGGAGGGCAGCAGCCCCATCCGCTCTGTCTGCTCTAGCATCTCCAGCCTGGAAACCACTTGGTACCTAGAAGGTGCTCAACACCTACTTGTTAAAGGAAGAAG
The DNA here is from genome assembly GCA_004026905.1 of Hystrix cristata. Taxonomy (NCBI): domain Eukaryota; kingdom Metazoa; phylum Chordata; class Mammalia; order Rodentia; family Hystricidae; genus Hystrix; species Hystrix cristata. The sequence continues at coordinate 352,668 of PVJO010000023.1, forward strand.
GAGAATAAATGCCAATGTTCCATATCGTGACTCCAAAATCTACAATCACTTCTTGGTTGTCTACTTTTCCAAAAACTCTTCAGAAGATTATTTACAGGTTAAGCATAAGTCTTTGGGAAGGCGACCACAGTCAATGGAATCTAGCATCCTACAAAAAGGAAAGCAAGAAAGTATCCGAAGGCTGATTTCTAGCAACACTAACTTGGAGAAGCATCAAGAAGGAAAGGAAGGAGGGGTGGGGCGTGACCACAAATTCCTGTGCAGACACTCTTGGCCCTTTCAGTGGACACTACTGAAGCCCCTAGCTGTGCCAACAAGCACTGTGCTAAGTGCTAAGAGAAGCCCAGCAAGGAAGACCCAAGGCCATCCAGGGTGCACCAGCAAACAGATAAGCCCACGCTGCCTTGAGGCAGGGAAGGGACAGCCATGCAGGCCACACATCTGTGCCTGCTCCACCTCAGCCTCCCCCAAACCCTGAGAAACGCATGGGTCAGGTGTGCTCCAGAGAAAGAACCTGCAGGACCAGGGCCTCAGGACCTGCCCGCGGGACACAGCCAGGGCCTTGGAGACTAATGGAAACACAGCAACACCAGAGATCAGACCGGGAATTCAAACAACAAATCATCCCCTTGGGGATGAGAAGGACAGCCAGAGGAAAGGCGCAGGAGGGAGAAGCCCAGGTAAGAAGCCTGCGGAGAGAAGGGCAAGGAGGCAGTGGGCAGGCGAGTTCCCAGAGCCCCTGGTGGCCGGGAGGGGCAGGACAAGGGATGTGTCCGGGCTGTCCCTGGATGCTTGGCATCTGGCAGCGATGCCAGCATGTTACTCTACACATCACCCAAAACTCAAAGAAGCACAGCGCATTACCACAGGGCAGCAAGTGGCAGTGAGCCTAGCAGCGCAGGTGCTGGGGCTTGAACCCAGGGCCTTCGCACGGAGCTGCATCCCCAGCCATCTTTGTTTTGAATTTTGAGACAGGGTCTCACTAAGTCGCTGAGATGCCCAGGCTGGGCTTGAACTTGTGATCCTCCTACTTCCAACTCCCAGGGTGATGGGACTACAGGCATGTGCTACCATTCCCAGCTGCATTCTCAAATTTTTAAAGAAATGCTTACTTATTCATTCTCCTTCACCACCAACCAAAAGCCAGTACACTTTTTATTATTCTCCCATTATATCTAAACATAAGGTTTTGGGCTGGGGAGTTAGCTCAGTGATTAGAGTGCTTGCTTTGCAAGCACAAGGCCCTGAGTTCGATCCCCGGCACCACCAAAAAAAAAATAATAATAATAATAAGGTTTTCTACGCCACATCCAAACTACCTTCTCCCTTCCTCCTGTGCACTAAACCCCTTGGTGACAATTATTTTCCCACATCAACCTGAAAAGCAGCAACAATGGCTGAGGGCAAAACCCTTGAGTCAGACTATCTGGGTTCAAGTGCAAAAGTTACAGGGCACTGGCCGAGAGTCAGCGAAGCACTCTAGCGCTCCATGTCATCTGGACAGTGGAGCGAACAATGGTTCCTCCACCACACAGCTGCTGTGATGCTAAAATGAACGATATAAGGTGCAGCACCATGTAAATGTTTGTTGTTTTCTTTAATTATTTAGCTCCTGGCAAAGACCATCTACCACGTAGGAATAACAACCTTCATCTACCTATGAAGCTATAAAATTCCATGACTCACAAATTCATATACTTAATCAGACTGTTTTGCATTAAATTGCACTTAATCCCAACACAACAGTAAACAATGCCAATGAACATAACCATGAAACCAGTGTGATTATCGCCTTACCTCCTCCACATATAATCTCCTTCAATAGCAATTCTGCTGCTTTTTAGTTAGAAAGCTCCTAACAGAGCCTATAAAAACCTGCTTTGGCAGCCCTCAGGAAGCCCTCAGAAGGAGGGCAAGCCTTCGTCCCAGTCAGGGCTCTGGCCAGATGCTGTCAAGAGGAGGAGGATCTGTGTTGAGCTCCTCCCTCCTGGGCAGGGAGTGACGACCACCACCCTATCCCGCCACCCTGCCCTAGAGCTAAGAGGCACCCAGTCTCTGCACAGCTGTGTACACACCAAGTGGGTGTCACTTACTATTTCAATCAAAATCCCTGACGATCAAAATCACAGACTGGTGATAGGAAAATGGATCAGTAAAAAATTAAAGGTAGAGCTGAAAATTTAATAAAACAGTCATTTAGAAATACTTAATAAGAACAAGGAGAATAATGGTACAATAAATTAGCCAGACATAAAACAAAAAATGTTGTCAAGAATGAAAGTCATTAGCAATGCATGATTACTTAGGAGATGGCATGATTTTGATACCACGTTCAAACAACTGCCTGGGTCCCTGCCCTCCTTCCCTCTTGTGGTGGTTTGTAAAAATGCCGCAATTAGTCCTTCCTCCGACCACACCTTCGGATGATGCCTACCTGCACTGACTCAGGACTAATCTAACACACTTTGGCCAAAAGATTCGTAGAAACAGAGTACAGCAGTGGCTGGGAGAGCCCTGTAGCTGCTGGTCCAGGGGAAATGAGGAAGCCCAGGGGCAGGGTGGAGCCCACCAAGAGCCAGGAGCAGAGCCACCACAGCAAGGAGGGAAGGCAGGTCCTTGCTGCGGCAAGGCTCCTGCAAGCTGCTGTGGTCTGGGATGGTCTGATAGTGCTGAAGAAAACGCTCGGCTCCAAATGGCTTCAGTGGCCAAAAAGGCAGCAAGCCTAGGAAGAGGTGTCCCAAGTGTAACACACTGTCACCTCCATTAAAGAAAAACTGACACAAATAATAAGACTGCCCACTAATACAGATTTCCTGTCCACAGTGACCTCTGCCAGCCAGACTAAAGACAGGGACTCCTGCTGATGCCCACCGAAAGGTCTGAGCACCTCAGATAAACACCAGGAGCTTATCCAGGAGGGAGGCCAAACTACACAATGCCAGTGAAGTCCTACCAGACTCAGTAGGTGACCTTCCAATCACAAGACAGGACAATCAACACTTTTATCAGCATTACTGCTGTTAGAGAGAAGTACACATCAAAAAAATGCCTCTATCTAAAGACTTTTAAAATGTCTCGTCTACTGTATGCAAACACAAAATCTTTGTGTGGATAGAAACCCTAACTCGCACAGCAGAAAGCTCAACAGATGGAAGACAGCTAAAGCCATCAGGGACTGAAGCTGAGGTTGGTATGGACGTGGGGAGAGCAGTGTCAAGGGAGGAGGTGGGACCGGAGGAGGGTGGGACAGGAGGGACCTGGAAGGAGGCAGAGTCCTTCAGCCCCTGAGCTGAGCCCTGCTCACGCCTTCCATCCTGTGCCAGCCAGCAGGTCAGGACCCCTCCACCCGCTCTGTACCCCTGGTCTCAGGTGCCCCTCCTGCTTATGTGCCTCAGGTCCCCCCACCACATGTGGGCAGAGGGTCCAGGGTTGCCACATACCCAAGGCACGGGCACTGAATGAACGCACACTAAATAAATCCACCAATCAGCAGGAACTAGATATGTGGAGGACTGATAACTATCCTTTCCTCTAAATAAGAAAGCATCCCTGAAGGTCACAGTAAGCACTAAGTTCTGTTTGTTTTCTTGGAGGCAAAACCTCTTATAATAATGGACAATGGATTCCTCCAAATCAGAAGGGGCCAGGACTACTATCTTATATACAAGATGAATTAGTAAGACAGGGTAACTAGCAATGATGATCCACTCTACATCTATTAGTTCCTAATAAATAGGAATCTTCTCAGAATGACAGCACAAATGCTCATCCCTTGAACTACCAATAGCACTCATTTTCTTACATCACCTGATATTTATTTGCCACCTATTATGTAAGCCTCTATTATTTTAGAAAGCCTCTAAAATCAGAATCATCCTACACAGTAGTTTTAAGCTTGTCAATAGAAACTTTTTAAATGAATTTATGTTACTTTGATTCTGTCACCTTTTACTTTTTAACATGTTATTGCCTACAAAACAGCAATAAATTACCATCATATTTATTAACATATGATACATATTTTTATGCCTACTACAAGTCTAAAACTTAAGCATAACTACTATATCAGAAAAAAATATCTATATAGTTCTAAGGCCCACAGGTCCTTTCTGTCTCTCAACTAAAATGAGCAAAATTGGTGGACATCATAAAGAGACACTGATTATAATGATTACAAGAACTTCCACAAAAGAAAAGCAGCATAAATCATGCTGTGTTGCGAAGCTCATCTTTCTTGCAGACTCACCCTCCAGCTCAGGACAGAGGTCCTCCCACCTGATCGCCAGTGTCTGGCCTCTACTCCGAGTTCTGTCCCACAAAACAAATACCAACAGAAAATTCTTTTTTGCGTTTAGGCCCTTAGAATCAGATTAGAACAAAACCCCATCCCCAGTTTCATCCTTCCCCAGCCTACCTCCTTTTCTACATGCTTTTACATTCTAAGGTTATTGATAAAATCTAGCTCTGAGAACCAGAAAATCAAAGCATATTCTACCAGTATGCTTTTCTAGTACCACGAGACTTCATATTTCAGAACAATTCTCAAAATTAATACTATGTTTCAGTCTGCATCCACTTTTGAGCTAAGTGTCACTGGACATATTTGACATGGAATTTCTCCTTAAGTTATCCTGAAGTTAAAATAAAGTAATTCCAGCCTCCCTGCTCCTCCCCACAGGGCAATGAGAGGTCCTCCTGGTAAGACACTCACTCCCTCTCCTTGCCTGGCTGCCATACACTGCCTAAGAGACAACTCGGCAAGCAGACTGTGATTCAAAGTGCCCACAGACCACTCCTTGGGAGCATCAGAAGATGGCTCACCAGGCTCACACTCGGATTTCTAGCCATCTCCTAGGAAACCCAGGTTTCCCACGTGACCTCTCACTCTGCCTATCGCCCATATCACCCTGGCTAACCCAACCCTTTCACCCACTGTATTCAGTAAAGCTCACAAATCTCCCCTCTACCACACGTCTAAGCACTCCCTTCCTTCAGCTCTGCCTGAAACCTGACAGTCCCAAGAATGCTTTTTCCCTTACAGTTGGCCAGGAAAGGCTGTTTTCCTCCTATGCCCACATTTCACTTGGCCTAGATGAGTTGTGTGGCCTCCCTACTCCACAATGAAAATTTCCAAACTAAGCTGGCGTAGTAGTGCACACTAGGCAGACTGAGGCAGATCGCCATGAGTTTGAGGGCAGCCTGGGCTACATAGCGAGACTGTCTAAAAAAAAAAAAGAAAGAAAATTTCCAAACTCTCCCAGTCCTCCGTCTCTGACACAAAAACACTCCTTTTGTGCTCACACGGTCAGTCTGTACACCCGCACCAGTGGCACGGTGTCCTGGGCCACTCTGGAGACTCCAGGGCCTGCTCACTGCCCTCTCTTGACCATCGGTGCTGTCTTCATCCCTGGGGATTTCGACATCTACACAGGCAACACCCAACTTCCTTGTCTCTAATGAGGCTGTCTGGCACCCCCACTTCTGCCACCCACATTTCAGTCAAACCTAGATGCATGTGGTCATTACCTACAATCTCCACACTCCAAACTCTCAGCAGCCAATGACTCAGCTCATTTCTCCTGCCCACTCTTTCTGGAACCCCAATTCCAGGAACTCTGCGACTCTACCAGCTCCTCAAATCCAGGGACCCCACCATCTTGTCACCATCTCGGATGTTTCTCTTTCTTTCCCACTTTAGTTTCCACTGCTTATCTCTACAATCAGCCCTTCATTATCTTTCAACCCTCTTCTTTCCTCCCTCCATATCACTCCCAATAAAACCCCAGTCTCAGCTAAGTGCAGCAGCACATTCCTGTAACCCCAGCACTGAGAAAGGCAGAAACAGGAGGATCACAAGTTCGAGTACCAGATACTTAGTGAGACCTTGTCTCAAAATAAAAAATAAAAAGGGCTAGGGTGCTAAATGTGGCAGCGCATGCCTATAATCCCAGCACTTGGGAGGCTGAGGTAGGATCACCACAAATTCAAGGCCTGCCTGGACTACATAATGTGTTCAAAGCCAGCCCGAACTACACGGCGAGTCTCAAAAAAAGAAAGGGCTGGGGATGCGGCTCAGTGTAAACAGTCCTTGTGTTGGATCCCCAGGAAGGCAAAAAGAGAAGAAAAAAGGCAAGTCTCAGTTTAAACCCTGACTCAATTGATAATATTTATCTGAGACCAGGTCATACGCTGAACACAAAGGTTTTTTTTTTTAATTTTTGTATTAAATATTTAATGCATGTGAAAGAATACGCTTAGTACAGATGTGACTTACGATATGTAATAATAAAACCCTTAGACTTACCCCCAGCAAAAGCACACTGTCCAACCAGGCTTCCAATGCCACTGCTCTGCAGGGCTGCACACTGTTAACTCCTGGCCAGTTTTCAGTCCCCTCCAAGGCCAACGGCAGACAACCACATGCCCTGTCACCCAAGCACTACTGACTGGCCCATCAACAGGAAATGGAGGCTAGAACCCTGGCACAACACGTGCAGAGGTGTGCGAGGGCCCAAACTCCATATTCCTGTTTACAGAAAATAAAGCAAACTCATGTCTTCGCTTTACCAATAGCTTTGTTTCTTACATACATGGAACTATGTCGTACACAATAGTTACAGTGTTTAAACATTTTAAACTTTCTTCCTAATACAGCCCTCTTTTAAAATGTATCATAACTGACAACTAGTTTCCATGGGGATTCTCTACAGCATGTCAAGCTTGAAAGCAAGAGCAACCTGGAGTCAGCTGTGGACTCCCCTCCGGCTCTGCTGCCGCACCTCACCAACTGACCCTGCTCTTCTGCACAGAGCCCCTGCGGCTCAGGCAGCAGCCTCCTCCCGGGCCAGCCCTGCCAGGAGGCTGCCTGTCCCAGCCCCAGGGGACAGAGCTGATGCTACTGAGCCTGGTAGTGGCCACACAGGCTGAAGCTGTGCCCCAGGGCTGGCTGGTCTGAACAGGGAGGAAGTCAGCTGCAGACAGCTAGCGAAGACACCTGGCTCTCAAAGAGGACAGGGCACCCCTTTTCCTGCCTCTGGACAGCATTCTACCTTGGTAGCTGTGGCCACTGTGTTGCTCTAAGGCAAACTGCCACATTAAGGCTGGCCTAGAAGAGGGGCAGAAGAAGATGATAGTCAACATCCTCGACTGCTGTACGAGCTAACTCTGGGCCTGCCAGCTTGGGACTTCTTTTTATAGGAGAAAAAAGTCCTTACTGTTTGTTTATGTTTTAGTTTTCTGTTGCCCACAACCAAAAACATCCTTGCAGATAGACAGCTGAAATAAAATTTGACAGCAGGAATAGGAAACAAATACTAGAGTCAACTGAAAGGGCACAGAAATTATATTCACCCACTTCATTTCCTAAGGTAGACTGTTTTCATTTCTTTGTGCCCGTATGGTAAACCAGATTAGGAAGTAAAATTTTTAGAAATCAAAAAGATGATAACATTTTGTTATGCAGGACTGACAGTCTGAGTGTAAAAATAGGTCTGAATAGAGATACACTTCAAATGCCTACCCTATTTCTTTTCTTTTTTTTTTTTGGTGCTAGGGATCGAACTCAGGGCCTTGTGCTTACAAGGCAAGCATTCTAACCGCTGAGCTAAATCACCAGCCCCTATTTCATTTTAAACTCTGTTGATACATACTTCTTAAATGCATATTAAAAAGTTTATCAGTATAATAAAACACACCATGTACACTACTTAAATGTTTAAATCAAATGTATTTATAGACATCTTAATATATTTATTCCTTTTATAGGACTCAATTCCATCAGCTGTTCTCAAGGCAATGCACCCGGGCTTTTCCTTTTCTTGGTCTGAATTGATAGGAGCCCGTATTACAGCCTGAACTACTCACTAGAGAAAACGCTGGAGACAGAAATAAAACGGCTAAAGCTAAATATAAATGGTTACCTCTACCCCTCCATTCTCGACTGAGGAGCAGTGGTGAAGAGGACCAAGATGGCCGTGAAATAATGTGTCAAATAATTACTCTTTGTAATAACAGCTTACAAAACAGCTTTGCACACAGCGATTTAATGAACCCTCCAGCAACCACAGGAGGCAGGTAGGGTCCACATGGCCAGGAGGAAAAAGGGACAGCTGATGACCTTCCTCCTGCACAGCTTAGAAGGGTGGCTTTGCTATGAAATTAATTCAACAAAGACCACAATGGCCTTCCCCAAGGGTCATCCCTGACTCCAGAAAATTACCATGCTGTGCCCCACACTGTCAGTCACTCTGCGGTACCCCTGACACAAGAAACCAGAGGCCCTTGACCTGGATGCAGGGAGCCACCCAGGTGCGCAATGTGCTGACAGCACAGGAGGGCCTGCAACTCACGACCTGAGAACTGGGCAGCAGATAACTTGTTATGACAGTCTAGAGGAACATGATCCAGCCACTCAGGTATTGTGTAAGTCTTCCCTTACCCACGTGGAAAAACGTCAGAACAGGAGTGTCAGACCGTGTGTAACGCCTATTCACGTAAAACCCTGTGTGTGTGTGTGTGTGTGTGTGTGTGTGTGTGTGTGTGTGAGAGAAAAAGAAAGAACGCACGTAAGCAAGAGCAAGCACAGAAAGCCTGCTCATCAGAATGTTAATAATGGTTATCAGGGACAGCAAAATCTGAAAAGATTTTTTTATACTTCAGTGTTTTTGCATATTCATATTATTCAAATTTTTATAACAAGTATATAAAATTTTACAACCAGAAAAAAATAAAGATATGTTTTTTGGGAGGAAAAAAGTTCCTAGGGTGTTTTGGAAAAAGGTTTTTTTCCAATTCAGAATAAATACCATAAAAAAGAAAAAGACAACTCAGCAGTCATGACACCAGGCCATACTTCCTTCCTAACTTCTCTTCCATTTATAAGAAAACTCAAGACCCAAATAATACATAAAAACAGCATCTTTACTAGTTCTAAAATCCTTTAAAAACAAGTAATTTAAATTTCCTCCGCCCAACATTTAAAAACTATACTGTGTAATGGCACATCCACTGTACTGGAAGATCTAATCATTTAGAGATTCACCTTTATCTCAATACTGTTCACTGAAAAGTACAGAAATATAACAGAACTGCCAGGAAGAAATTGTCCCTGTCCAGCCATCTGAGAGCTTGCACTGAGTAGAAATGAGCAAACACGTGGCATCTTTGAACATAAAAGGCAATGAAATTCCCAATCACAGGAAGGTCTATCTACACAACCTGGTGGCCTCAGTCCACATGAGTCAACTTCTCCTTCTGCTTAAACCTGGAACTGACTACCAAGTGACAGAACAGTCTTAGCAGCACACTGTATTTTTTATTAATTTTTAAATTTTATTAGTACATGAGTACATTCATTGTGGGGAGTTGGTACATGTGCATAACACATATTAATTCTTTTTACTTCCCATTCTTCTCCCCCTGCCTCCATCTCTTGGTTCCCTTCCCACTTGTAAAACATCTATCTCCTTGTTTCCTATTATCTTTTATTTTGCTCTTTAAATTATTTATACATTTGAGTCATCTGTAAGAAAATGGATGCACCCTGGAGACCGTAATGATAAGTGAAATAAATCAGACACACAAGCTTAACAGCACACTTTAAAAGCAGTATAGAGATGGTCTATGCTCAGAAATTGTTTCTCTGGAAGGATCATAACCCTCCTCCCATGTCTGACCTCCTAATACCGATTCTGAATCACCACAGCTGCCTACCTAACCAAGGCTTGGTTAGGAACATTGATTCATGAAATCTTGTGTCATTTCAATTAATACTGAGCCAAAGATCAAGATCCCCCCAGTTCTTTTCATTAAGAAACACACAAGAGCTGGGGATTTAGCTCAGTGGTTAGAGTGCTTGCCTAGCAGGCGCAAGGCCCTGAGTTCCCCAGCACCAAAAAAAAAAAAGAAACACACAAGATATAGCACAGTGGAGTCCTATCTAGATGGGTGCCTGAAATGGAGCCAATCTGCAGTGTTGGCTGCCTTTTGTAGTTTTTAACATAAACTTTCATCTTACTGACCCATCCTCATGGTCCTACACTCATTCTCTGCCAGTTGGCAGATTTCCAGTTTTTGTCAACATCAGGGGTAATTTCTAACGTATCTGTCCTTTGTCCCTACAGTTTGGGCTAACAGCAAGCCTGTCCCCCACACTGTTACAAGCACAGTGCACTGTGAGGGCCCCAGTACAGGGCTCTCACTCCCGCCTTCCTGCCCCACAGGCCAGGTGCTCCTAATCCGATCTTCTTACCACTGCTACCTGCACAGGAAGGAGCCACCGTAAAAACAATGGACAGAGTCAACCCCAGCTCTCAGACATACAGGTGCCAGGGAATTCTCCCTAGGAACAGGACAAGTGACTGGGATGGCCAATGGGAGTGTGCCACCTCCCATCCAGTGACTGGTCCAAGGACAGGCACAAGACCTAAAATGGGGCTAATAAGAGAAGTTCTCAGGCACAGGCGTGGGCCTGGGGTGGGGCCAGGCTCTTCACAAGGCGCACTAGCTGCCCGGCAGTGCCAGGATGACAAGGACAGATCCCTCTCCACAGCTTGCAATGTTGGCCTGAGAAAGAAACAAAGCCACAGAGCACAAGGACAAACCAACTGAGAACCAGCCCTGAAGAGCACCAAGCCAGAAGGTGAGAAGAAAGAGAGTGGGCGAGTGCCCTGGACACCAGTTAAAATCTTGCGATGGCCACAGTCTAATGTCACATGTGCCCCTTACTGTTCAGATACAAGTGTCACTAAAACACCCTGTTGTGATCTAAATCTAGAGTGTCCCCAAGTCTCGTGTATTCAGAGGTGGGGCTTCTGAAAGGATCACAGGCACTGTGATCATCAGTGAACTACTGGGAAGAGGCAAGTCACTAGACTTGTGCCTTTGGAGGATGATCTCCCTCCCCAGACCTTCCTTTCTTCCCTGCTTTCTGGCTGCCATGAATTGAGCAGCTTTCCTCCACCGTGTGATGTTCCTGCCTTGGATCCAACAAAGTGGCCCTCCACAGATATCTGCATCTCACAAAAGCAGGCAGCATTAATACTCCCCATGTTCAACACAGGGCTTGAAGGAGCCCAGAGAAGCTCAGCCTTGACTAGAGGTGGGTGGGTCCCCAGGGCAGCAGTTGGGCCGTGCTCGTGGCTCCTCACTGGGGCACAAGACCCTGTAAGTGGCCTGTGTGCGCTGGGAGGTGGAAATGAGGTCCAATGGGCACCTGCCAAACGGAAGGCGGCATCGATGGGCTCCTTAACTCCATCAAAAGAGATTTTTAAAAGCTAAATCACAACCATAATAGCAAAATCAAAGTACACTTTTACTGTTAGAGATTACAACTACTTCTAAAACAGTTCGATATCTTCTAGAAATAGTTTCAGTTTCTAAAACAAAAGACACAAATGGGTATAAAACATCTCTTTTCTAAAGTTCAAAGCTAAAACCTCCATTGACAATTCAGAAATAAGTCAGAAATAAAACTACTAAGAACTTATAAGGTAAATTCTTTAAAAGATACAATTTTTATAAATCACTCTTCTAACTTCAAATTCTCAATTGCTGGGTTTTGTTAATCAATTCTGGATCCCTTTACCTGAAAAAGGCATTTGAACTGACAGCTCCAGGAGGCTGTAACTAGGTACAAAATAACTTGTACTGCGAACTAGCTAAAATACATACCCAGATATTTAAATACATACCCAGACATTTAATTCCTTTTTTTTTTTTTTTTTTTTTTTGGTGCTGGGGATTGAATTTGGGGCCTTGAGCTTACTAGGCAAGCACTCTACCACTTGAGCTAAATCCCCAGCTCATTTAATTCCTTTTATGATTCACATGAGGCGGTTGCCTCTGGTGGCACTCTGCCTCCATGAGAATGTAAGATATTCTGTACAACATAAAGTCCTCCACGAAGGAAGCCATCACCCAGTGGAGTTGTTTTATGTGGGGTTAAGCTACATGCAGGGCACAGTGGAGAAGGTAAAAATGACGCTGTGACACCAGTGTCACGCTGGCAGGGAGGGGGTGGGGAAGAGGAGCAGGGGGCACAGCGAGTCCCATCACCCTTCTGGGGCAGGTGGTCACTGAGCAGAAGGACAGGTGGCCTCACAGCCCTTCCTGCTTCCAGCTGGATGCATTTATGAGATCATGCCCAAAAAGAACAGAAAGCCTCACTGGTGACAGTGCTTCCTCTCCCTGAAGGGGGCACATGGCTCAGAGGGAGCCAGATAGGCCTCAGCCCAGCCACCCAGCCCTAGCGAGTAAACTGGCTGCGCAGCTGACTTTGCCAAGCCCTGCGGGGCACACAGAACCCCAGAGTGGGCTCTGCCACTCCTTCTGGCTTCCTCCAGGAGCCTCAGAGAAAGACGTGTCCCTCTTGTCACCCAGCTCTCTGGCCCCATACTCTTGATTCCGCTCCAGATCACACCTCTGCACCATTATCTTCCCTCTCCCTGCTGTTTTTTAATTTTGATCTTTTTAGTAACTCCTTCTCCTATATGTAAATAAACTCATGTTCCCTCAGTTGTTAAGAAAACACAAAAACATATCTGTAAACACACACACACGCGCACGGGCACACGACCTTGACCTGGAATCTCCCTCTCCCCTGGCACACTAACTGATACTCTTAGCTTCAACACTCGGGTACACCAGCCAGTTAAGGCAAAGCAGGATTTCGCCAGCTCCTAGGGGCTGGGGATGTAGCTCAGTGGTGCCCAGCCCTGAGTTCGATCCCCCACACTAAAAAGCAAACAAAACAAAACACAAAAAATACTTGGAGGATGTTACCAGTTCCTGCAACCAGTCAGCTTGAGGGTGGAGCTTGCACGGTGGACTCATAGGACCCTTGAGCTCCCCTCACTCGCCATCTCTCTCCTGCGCGTCCCTCCAAGTGTGGGCCAATCTGAGGAAGGGGCACTCCACAGCAGGAAGGTGATCACCAGGCTACAGTCTCAGCGCTTACCGGGCCACAGGATGGGAGTGCCCTCTCTCAGCACTGCAGCATCTGAGTCTCCAATCTCAGGACAGACTGGTGCCCTGGGCCCCTTCACGGAGGGAGGACATCAGATGCGGCTCCTCCTCCACTTAAACCTCAGTGGACTCCCACCATCTACCTACGCACTGGATAACAGCCTCTGATGCTTAAACCGCAGGGTGCCTCAGAGTTCTCTCAGCCTGAGACCCTCTCCCTGCAGTGCACTCATCCCCAGCCTGTCCACCAGGCAAAGGTCACTTACATCCCTCACCTTCCTCAGGAGGGAAGGCACAAACCTCCAGGTGGCCTTGTGGCTGCTCCTCCTCCAGACCTGCAACTACCTCCCAGTCCCATCCCCTCTGCCCTGCAGCTAAACACCTTCCCAGGTAAATTTCACTGTTTATACATCTGCTTCTCCCACCAAAGCCCAAGCTTTGGACTCATGCTTACTAACCTTTGAATACACAGATTTACACACACATACTCGAGAATAAAAGTTGTTTGCAAACTGAATTTTTTTAAAGTCCCAGGCCAAGATAGTTGGTTACTACATTTACATATTATTATTTTTTTTTTTTTTTTGGTGCTGGGGATCGAACTCAGGGCCTTGTGCTTACAAAACAAGCAGTCTAACCGCTGAGCTAAATGTCCAGCCCCTACATTTACATATTATTAACTTTACAGTAATTTTGTTTTTCCTTCAAGAACAATTTTAAAGTTTAAATGGAATCAATTCCTACTTTGAAAGTCAACTTTTTTTTCTAAAATAAACAATTCTCTACAGATTTATCTATGATTCTCAGTTTGGAGACCAAAGATCAGTACTGTAATCTTGTAGTTAAAGTATTTAGAAATAAAACCCACACAAAAAAATAAAAATCTAAATTATAAAAGCTTATCATCAAAATATTCTGGACCTACCAATTATCTCCATTCTCAGAATAAAAGGTGGACGTCCTTTCCAGTTACCACAGACAAAACATCTGAACTCAGACACCACTCCTATATCTTTCTGACGTCTGAAGTCTAGATAACTACAAGCCCTAGAGGCAGGGCTGGTATACTTGGAGGAATGTATCCATCATCCATTTCACATTCTAGAGGGTGGTAATATAAATAGTAGTAACTGATGAAAAAACAGCTTTATGACAAAAATGGATTTGCTTCAAACAGAGTCAACTAGCAGAGACTACAGTAGGTCCATCCTAGCACTGCACAAAGAACTGGAAGTTACACCTCCTTGCTTGATTCTGGCTGTAGCACATCCCCGTGGTCTGAATGTCCATGCAAATATCTTACCATCCGCTAGACTCACCACGGGCCTGGTGAGGGCCTCGCCCTGCTGCCGTGCTCCAGCCAAATATGCTTTCCCCACGTCTCCCGGGAAGAACACGGAGGGACCAGGAAGACAGCTCCAAAGGTCACAGCCACATTTCTAGACATGCAAAAACTATTAGGTTTTGTTTATACTTTAACATTCATTGTGATGGGTAAACATTCTTTTCTGATTGTAAGTACCCTTTTAAATCAGAAGCACAACACTCACTTCATAAACATATGAATCCCAGTTCTGCCTGGCAGTTACCCACTGTGCCTCAGTTTCTTCTTAGGTTGAGGGAATGAACACTACCTTCGTCATAGTTGTGGAAAAGGCAATGAGATCGTAGTGATCATAAACAGCCCTCTCACTATTTTCTATCCTCTCATGAAGCTCCAAAGCCCCATCCCACTATCTCCCTCTCAGACACGCTCCTTGGATCTTGCCATTTCTCAAACTCCACTTGTAAACAACAAAGTCACCTTCTCCACCATTAGCTCGGTCCCCTCCCAACTTTTCTGGCTGTGTCCAAGATGCTCCCATCACCCCAAATACCACCAATCAATCATCAAATGATAAACAGGGCTTTTTGTTGAAAGTCTGGCTGCTGGCAGGGCCACTGGGGCAGCACTTGGGCAAGCTCTGGGAATCGCATCACAAGCAACTTGACTTCAGCGAAACCTACTCTAAGGAAACATCACAAAACACCGTGTAGAAGACACTGCTTCTCAAACGATTATAAAGGTTTAGAGAAAGGACAAAGAATGAGAAAGAGGAGGAGAAAGAAAACAGAAACAATGTAACCATCTAGGAAATGGTTAGGCTGAATTATGATACATTTATACTACAAATGTTTGTACTTAAAAACCAGAAGAACAAAACAGGAAAAATGCCAATTGAAAGATAAAGGTAAAGGGCAACATTTAAAATTGTGAGGGAACTTGTCCCTATTTAAAGCAGCAGGTGCACAAGAGGAGAAACCAGAATGGTTGGTCTCTGTCGCTCTGTCAGCATACAAAGCATTTGTGAGACTGTTTTCTCTCTGGTTCCAATTGGTGGTCCAAACCCCAGTCCCTTGATTTGACTTGACTACGACAGCTTCTGATCCCAAATCTCTTCCCCATGTCCGTCTCTCTGAAGCCAGCTCCCCCAACCTCGCTTTCATGGCTGCACACAGAGAATCGCTAAGCCCCGATGCTGGGTCTCTGCAGCCCTCCACCCACCCACTGGGCAGGGCCTTAATTCAGGCGATCCATCATCTGTCCTGCCGTGGATCCTTGCCTCCATCTCCTCTTTCCCGCCCTGCTGCACACAGGCCTTTCTCAGGTCTTGCCCACTGACCTGCTGAAGTCTCCACACAAGCTCTCGCTCCACGATAGCAACCAAACTGCCAACTTAAGCAGACAAAGCCCTCTAGGATCCGGACCCCAGCCCACCTCTGCTTGGTCGTCTGGCAGCTGCCCTTTCTGCCCCCTCTCCTCCCCTGCCTAAGCAGGCTGCTGTGTGCCTGCCCAACACTGCCACCCCGATAGGACGCAGTATGAGTCAGGCTGTGTCTCAGCCTGGTTCCCACCTCCAAGTCTCCTCTCTTCCCTTGGCCCACTCTTTCTCCCCAAGTACCCCATGTGTAGATACCAGCCACATTTGGCTTCTGTTCACTGGAAATGTGGCTAATGAGATCCAATATGCACTCTAACTATACAATATGCACTGGATTTCAAAGACTTAATAAGGAATAAATAATATAAAAGTATCATTAATATGTTATATGGATTACTGGTTGGTATAATACATACAAGATACTGACCACGAGGTTACATAAAATAATCATTAAAATTAGTTTCACCTGCCAGGGATTTAGCTCCATGATTAGAGTGCTTGCCTTGCAAGCACAAGGCCCTGAGTTCGATCCCTGGCACCACAAAAAAAAATAAAAATAAAAATAAAAAAAAAAATTAGTTTCACCTGCTTCTTTTCCCTTTTCAAATGTGGTAACTAGAAAATTTTAAAGTAAACATGTGGCTCACATGACATTTGTATTGGACAGAACCTGTCTCACTATCCTTCAGGGCTCAGTGTGAATGAGCCTCCTTCAAGACGCCCCTACTATACAACATTGTAATGATCTCTTTTGCCCTCTGAAACCCTATCACGGAGTATACCATGTCGCCATCTATCTAATTACATAACAGCCACCACACATTTACCATTACTTTATACTGACTCTTTTCGCTCTATCAATGTCATCTTACAACCTGATTTCTAACCCAATCCGGCGGGCACTCAACTTCCAAGGAGACATGGAGCTTTGCTGGGACAATACGGCAACACACAGGATGTCTGGGGTATTTTGGTTTTGCTTATTCACTTACTTTCCCAGCAATGGTTTTCACAGTACAAGGAGAACTAGAAGTCAACTCTTTGTTCCTTCTCTAATTAGCGTAATGCATGTAAGCTTTGGAATATAGGACTTGGTGCCTTTAAGGCCTGCCTGCCTGCCTCAATTCCTCCTCTGCAAAATAAAGTTAATTTTCTTTTGTTTTTTGAGACAGGGTCTTGCTGTGCAGTTCAGGCTGGCCTTGAGTTCACTATGTAGTCCAGGCTGGCCATGAAATCACAGTGATCCTCCTGCCTCAGCCTCCTAAATACTGGGATTACAGGCAAATAAAGTTAACAATAATCATGCCAATGTATCATATTCGGCCAGACCACAGTACATATGCAAGTCTGAATTAGCATTACAATCATGAATCCAAGAAACACTCTACTCCCCATGGCTAATTGTGTGTTTCCAGTTGTCTTAAATACAGACTACTTTTTAAGAAGAGAGAATAAATCCATGAGCATTATCAAAAGCAAGAAAAAGGGTAAGCAAATCACCTACCAAAATACGTGTCCTCTCTCACGAGTGGAGGGAGAAAAGCTGAAGTCATCTCCCCATCACACTCCCAGCAAAACCTTCCTTACATGGCAGAGAGTCTAAAACTGAGCACTAGGGAGAGGCAAAGGATGAGCCCAAGGTCTGCAGCTGCACAGGGCAGGCCCAGCCAGGGGAACCACACTTGTATGCAAAGATAGTGTCTTTACTATCACTTGAACACAGAATATATAGAAAAAAAGAAAAATGTGAAAAGCATAAAAACACAGTAGTAATTATTCATTTCTTTTGGTTTCCTTGATCTGGGGTTAATTCCTATCTTTCAAGTACCACTATGTAGCCCAGTCTGGTCTTGAACTCACAGCGATCCTCCTGCCTTAGCCTCCCAAGTGCTAGGACTACAGGTATACACCACCATGCCTAGCCAAGACCTTTGTTTTCTAAGTAAACTTTTTTCAATAGCAACCAAATAGGGTATATGATACAGTAGGAACTCATGCCTTAATGCACTATTTTTCTTTAAAATCTAATCTCAGTACTCAGGAGGCTGAGGCAAGAGGATCCCTGTGAGTTAGAGGCCAGCCTGCCTGAACTACATAGCAAGAACCTGTCTCCAAAAAACCAAAAATAAATAGATAAAAATTCTTTAAGTCATAGTTGTAAAGTGAATGTCTATATTAACAGAATGACTCGAGCGTTCCAATACATTTTATAAAATCTAGTCCCTACAGGTAAAGAGCACAGTAATAAAGACACAGGGCTGTTCCGCATATAAATGCATGGACAACAACAACACAAATACACCTAAGGAAATATCAAAGAACTTCTCTGCATTACAAAACTAAGGTCATAATGAGTTCAAGGAAATGATAAAACTTCCTTAAGGTGCACACCTTAGACGAAAGCCATAATTACACAGACGAAAAGGATCCACTTTCTCAGAATGACAACAACGTGCCTTGTATCTCTAAGAAACGAGTCTGATCTAGGTTTAATGGATTTTGCCTTTGCAAAATGTCGCCGACTTAATCTCATGGTCTTGGGCAGAGCAAAGGTTTCAATCTCTAGCACAGAAGTCCAGAAGTAGCAAATACTTTAAAATACTGCCAGTCTCTTTTATCAACAATGTCCCTGCAGTAGGTGTTAATCAGTCACTACTAAGAACCCTGCACAAAGTCACCTGTGTGGACGTGGTCTTTACTACAGGAAGGAGAAAGTTCAGTTTACCAAGAACTCCACATTTCCTTTTCAGGTCTTGAAAACTAATCCCTATAACAATAACTAATTCGCATTTCATTCTAAACTTAACAAGTAGGCATATCTCCAGGAAACTTAGATGGTCAAAAACTTCTCTTGGCAAAATCAGGTGCTGGGTTGTGGGGTTTTCTGTTTTTTGTTTGCTTGTAAATTTTCGTTTTACCCTTAGAGGTGGTTCAGAGGAAAAGTAGAAATAATTAGCAAATTTTAACCGCATGAGCAAGATCTTTATTTAGAATTCTTATGTCACATTTTCTCAAATGACACATTTTTTCAAAATCACAGACACAGGTGATTTTGTTCCTTTTAACGCCAGACATCTAGAAAAACCATCTGTCTTCTCTGCCCCCGAATACACAAGGACGAGTCTGTGTCAAGACAGGCAAAGGTGTTTCCATCCTCAACAAAAGTTAAGACTAAAATGATGTTTAAAAAAAGAAAAGGAAAAGCAAGCCAAACAGCCGGCTACGGATCGCCGGCAGCAGGTGACAGAAGGCCCTGGGGCAACCTCGCACCTAGAGTGAGCTTCACCCGGCCAACCAGCGCCGCGGACGGAGGGCGGCACGCGACAAGGCTGTCGCCCGGTCAGGAAGGAGAAGCAGCTCCCGGACCCGAGCGCCACCCACCCCTCCCTGCGGACGGGCAGGAGTCACAAAGAAACTGAGCCAGCAGACCCGAGGAGACGACAGCTACACCGGAGTGGGGTCCCCCGCGTCCGCCTCCGCCTCAAAAGCAAACACGACACCTGACGGCAGGGAGAGTGACAGCTCCCGAAGGCGCCGGTGCGGACCCGGCCCGCCGGCCCGCCGGCCCGCTCACCCAGCAGCGCCCGCAGGTGTCGCAGCCGCGTCGCCGCGTCCTTCCTGGGGTCCAGCGCCTTCTGCGCCGACTTCCTCACGTCCCCGTGGCTCCGTCTCGAGAACATCCCGCCGCGGGGGCCCGGCCCCGCCGGCGGGGCTGCAGGCGCCTGCGCCGCGCGAGTCGTCACCGCATCGGGTGGCAGCCGGCGCGGGTCGCGCGGGCTCTCGCCTCCCCCTCCGGCCGCGCCGCCGCCGCCGCCTCGACTGTGGCTCCGCGAAGGAGGAGCGCGCGCCACGGGGTGAGCACAGCCAGGCGGCGCGGACGCGGAACCGACCGCCCCGCCCCGCGGGAGGTGCAGGCCGGCCCCCGGGCGCGGCGCACGCGCGGCTCGGACGCCCTCCCGGGGAGGCTCCGGGAGCCTCGAGCCGGCGCGGCGAATCACAAAGAAGCGCGCCTCGCGCGGAACAGAGGTACAAGTACCGGCATGCTTCGCGAGACAGCGGCCCAGTCAGACGGGGAGTCTTGGGCAGGCAGGCCGCCGGGGGCCGCAAGGCCCCTTGGGAAAGGTAGTTCCCCAGTTAGAGAGGCGCTGCTGCCTCCTTCTGCGCTGTCACCCAGGGAGACCCGGCGCGGCCGTCAGTTCGCTCTCCTGCCCCTGCGCCCACCGCGTTCCCTCCGCTGCCTCGGGAACCCCAGAAAACGTTCTCGGTAGGAAAAGTGGCAAAGCTTTTAAATTTTTTTATTATTTTTACCAAGAACATGTATTGGTATATTGTATACATAATGATCATAATCAACATGGTTATTTTGCACCTGTACATGATGCATCTTGGTTTTCCCCCCTCTTCCCCCCTTCCCCTCCCCCCCTTCCATTCACGCACCCCTCCCTATTTGCAACAAGTATAGCTACACTTTACCATTTTTCCCCTTTCATCTTACTTTTCTTTTAACCTTCTTCATCCTCCTTTTCCCTATCTAGTTCTCTTTTGAATACTATCTCTCTTTTTTCTTTTTTAAACAAAATATCTATTCTACCCCTTTGTCCTTATTTACACTTATGGTTTCTCATACCAGAGAAACAATTCGATGTGTACTGATAAGTGTCTGATTTATTTCACTTAATAGTATGTTCTCCAGGAACATCCATTTACATACAAATGACTCTAGTTTATCCTTTTTTATGGCGGTGTAGTACTCCATTGTGTAGAAAAACCACATCTTTTTTAGCCATTCATCAGTTGTTGGGCATCCATGTTCATAGCAGCACAATTTGTAATAGCTAAGTCTTGGAAGCAAAGCTTTTTAAATGCAAACTATTTTCAGGTTTACACTCCGGATCTAAACCTGGGGAGCGAGAGGACGCCCCAGCTCCGTTTCACCAGCGGGCTGGCCAGCTCCAGTGAGGGGCACGGTGGTGCCCGGGCTCCCGGCACGCGGCGCACTCGGGGGACGCAGGCCGCTCGCCCCACGATCTTGCCTCTTGTTTGTCAGGAGTGCATGTGCCCTGCGTTGTGCAAGCTGCATAGCAATCCGGTAGCAGAACCAGAAACGGAACCTGAGGGACCTGACTCAAGCCCGGATGCTTCTGAAGGGCCGCCGCCGGCTACGGGGCAAGGCTGAGCTGGGCAGTTTTCTTCCAAGAGAACTGTAGGGTTATTTACTGGCATCTGAATCCTCCAAGTGTGGGCATTTCAGCTTTTGCAGGAGATACTTAAGGTGGCTGTTGGGAACCACGTGGTCTCTATCCAAAATGGGACAGTCCAACAGTCTTTTTCTCCTCTTGCTGAACTGTACCTTGAGGGCAGAGCCGGGGATTTACAGAATCTCCTATCCCCATCGATAAGCACAGTATTGGGTCTCCACAAGCACTCAATACATCTCGTCGAATAAAATGGAATAAAAAGCTAAAATAGTCCTACATATTTTAATTAGGCATGCAAACATCTTCATAATTCTTAGAGGTTCTATTTTTAGTTGTTCAAACAGCATTGATAGAACTGGGACACCTTTGTTACAGTTGAGTGGGCCAGAAATAGTCCAGGTTCTTGTGTACCACGAGAAAAGACTTGCCGAGCGTACACTCCATAGTAGGTAGAGAGTAGCTGCGTTTATTGAGGGTCTCCGGGAAGGTGGAAGCAGGAACCAGGGAATGGGTAAAGGAGCAAAAAGGGTGGAAAGGGTAGCAGCAAAAGGCAAAAGGGCCAAAACGTGCGCGCGTGGGAACGAAAAGCGAAAAGGGAATGGCCTCGTGCTAACTCAGGCTCCTTGGATTTAAAGGGCGGCCATCTCTGACTTCTAGGTGCCTCCCACTGAGTCTCTCACTGGCGCCAGAATGCTGCCCCCTAGAGTGGGGCTATCACTTAGGCTTTTTTTTTTTCTTTTTTTCACTTTGGTTTTTTTTGTTATCATGTTGTGTGTTTCCTCTAAGGAGGTGGAAGTATAATGGTTATGTTTATAGTTGAGCTTTTGGGGAAGGGAGTGGCTCACTCAACTCCTTTGTTTCTAACTGTCCTACATTCATACAAAGGATATTACTCAGCGACAAAGAGGAACAGATCGAAATGCACTCAACAACGTGGATGAAAATCACAGACCCAGAGATGGACTCCCTATACTCAGGATAATGGCAGAGCTGCCCTTCTAGACACAGGTGGCCACACACTGTCCAAAAGTGCTACACGAGAGAGAAATAATGTCTTGAATCAAGTCAAGAGTCTTATAGAGGGGCTAGGGATTTAGCTCAGTGATTAGAGTGCTTGCCTTGTAAGCACAAGGCCCCTAGTTCAATCCCCAGCACCAGGAAAAATAAAAAAGTCTTATAGAGTGGTTCAGCCTGTGCCCAATTACAGATAGCATATCACAATGTTCACTGCCCTATTCCTTTAGAAGAAGGTATCTTTCCTTACTCAGCCATAAAAAGAAAAGGCACTCATCCTGGAGTATCCAATTTTTCTATCACAAAGCAAGCTCTGATTATCATCACTCACTGAGCACTTGCCACGTGAAGGCATGATTATAAGACTTGGGGATAAAAAGTGAAACCCCATTAAGGGGTTGGGGATTTAGCTCAAGTGGTAGAGCACTTGTTTAGCAAGCACAAAGCCCTGAGTTCTATCCCCAGCTCTCCCCCAAAAAATGTGCAACCCCATACCACCAAAGCACCCAGTCTACTCGAGGACCCTGAATCAGTAAACAAATGAATAAGTAGGGGGCTAGGGATTTAGCTCAAAGTGGTAGAGATTTTGCCTAGCAAGCACAAGGCCCTGAGTTCAATCCCCAGCACCAAAAAAAAAAGTACATAGGGAGCAGGTGACTGTGTGAACACTTGACAGTACACAAAATCTACATGTATCTGAGCGTGTAGAGTCATCACACCCACCATATTTACTGATCAACGTGTAGGATTCCACATCTCTTAAGGAAAAAAAAAAAGAAATGTGTTATTTGAATGCTTTTCATTCACGTGTATATGTAGCCTTCTCTTTTTCTGTTTTTATTTTATTCTGTTTTTTTCTCAAAAACTATTCCTGCTGAACAATGAACTCCTCGAGGGCACCGCCTGCTCTGTAGTTATTTACTTATCCCCCAAGTTAGTGTCAAGTACCTTACAGATGCTTCAGTTCTACCGCATAAATGCTCTGCTTTACTCAATAAATAAGGGTAACAAAGTCAAGAGTTTAAAACTTGTAATGCAAACTAAAATTACCTGAAATACCACTTGAATTTTTAAAGTAATTTGTTTCTGTTTTTTTTTTGCTTTTTGCTTTTGCCCACACAAAGTGGGCAAGACAATAGGCTCAGGTGGCAAAACTATAGAAAAATATAGCTGCAGCTGGGGATTTAGCCCAGTGGTTAGAGTGTTTGCCTTGCAAGGACCAGGCCCTGAGTTCCATTCCCAGCACCAAAAAAAAAAAAAGAAAGAAAGAAAGAAAAGAAAAGAGAAATATAGCTGTTAAGAGTATAAAAGAATATAAGTCTCACACTGGGAAATTCGGTAACGATGCATGTTATTTGCCCTGTGGCCTGGACATCCTAAGAATCTACCCTGAAGATATACAGTATCTCCATAAAAACAAAAGCACAAGGCTGGCGATTTAGCTCAGTGGTTAAAGCACTTGCCTTGGAAGCATAAGGACCTGAGTTCGATCCCCACACATGGAAGATTATTATTTCCAGCAATTTTTGTAACAGTCAGTGTAGTGTATTGAGTAGTGTCCCTTTAGCCTAGAGTAAGTCCATGTCCTAGTCCTCAGAAATCGAGACTTCATCTGGAGGGCGAGACAGGTCTTTGTAGATATAATTAAATTAAAGATCTGAAGATAAGGTCATCCTTGATTACTCTCTGGGAGGGTCTTAAATGGCAAGTGACTTTGTCAGAAACAGAGAGGACAAAACTCAGAAACGAAGAAGACTATCTTGCAGCCGCAGGCCATAAAAGCCCTCAAGCTACCAGAAACTGGAAGAGGTGGGAGAGGGTTCCACAGGAGCCTTCCAGAGGGAGTTTAAACCTGCCAGATTCCAGGTGAGAAGATAAAATTCTACTGTTTTAAGCCACATAGTGTGTGGGAATTTGTTGCAGTTGCCCTGGAAAATGAGTTCACCAGGTGCTGGAGAGAGCCCACATGGTTGTCCAACGGGATTTGGCTGGCTATTGTACATCCATGCACTTTTTTTTTTGAGACAGGGTCTCATTATATGGTTCAGGCTAACCTTGAACTCACTATGTAGCCCAGCCTGGCCTCAAACTCTTAGTGATCCTCCTGCCTCTGCCTCCCAAGTGCTGTATCAAGTATATGGCAGATCCTCATTTGGACATTACTGCCACAAAAGCCAGCTCTGGGTGACCCAGGTGATACGGAGGCTGCTTTTATTGGTCACAAAACCCTGTATATTCTTATTTCCTAGAAAAAACTCTTCTGTCTAATGAATTGAAGTTTTTTCCTGTGTCAGCTTTCACCCTAAAATTTCCACCTAATATTCATACTTACTATGCCTGCCCGGCCCCTGAGACTCTACATCCATCTGCGGCTCCCAAGGCAGGAAAAGCGCTTCTGCAGGACGAAATGAAGAACCCAGCGCTTGAAGAACGAGAAGCCCCAATGCCTGTTTTCCAGATGATTTGTGTACATTGAAAACATGTACATACTATTTTCTCCTCCAGATACATTGGCTATTAGTTTCTTTTCTAATGGAAAACTATTTCTTTTCCCTCCAAATACCTGTCAAGAAAAACATCGTAACACTTAACTTTGAACTTGGCCGTAAATCATTTACATGAGAATTTCACTTAAGGACAGACTTTAAAAAGTTTTGTAATTGTGCTAGCCATTTAGTTATGTCTGATGGATGCCTGATAACAATGTAATGCCTAAAGAGAAATAACTTCAATCATTTTTCTGAATTTATTCAAGGAGATGTTTTCACAGCTGTGCATTTCAATCATAATGTCATCTGCTTTGTTTATATTTTCATTTTTTATCACTGAAACAGAATTAATATTTCAGCATCAGATCATGGACACACATCAGCATTCGAAAAATATAAACCTGAAAGTAAATGCCTTGAGAACTTTCAAAAGTTAAAAAAAAAAAGCTATTTGCCTGAAAATTTGGAAAAATCAGCAATCATGGAAACTGTGTAAATAATAAATGAAACTTGGTGGTGTTTTGGTTTGGGCTTGAGTTTGGGTTTTGTGGTGCCGGGGATTGGACCCAAGGCCTTATGCATGCTGAGCTGCACTCTACCGCTCTGTTGCACTCCTAGTTGCGTGGGACTTAAAGCTAACAATCACAAGTTAGAGAGAGATGATGGTACTCCAGTGGGAAGCCTGCAAAATCTACTCATTATCTCACATCTGTCCCCAATAGACAAAGTACCACCATTATTATTAGGCTTACCATCAGGTGAAAATCACTCCTTAATTTAGAACTGAGTGGTTTTTTTAATAAAAAAAGAATGCAGATTATAGAATGTGAACAGAAACTATTCATTCAAAATGTAGAAATTCATCACATTATCTGGTAATTTCTATGATTTTCTAGGAAAAAAATGGATCTCAAAGTAATGATTGGGAAGCATAATACTTCTTGGGAAGAATAATATGAGAACACAAATTCTTTTTCTAATCCACCTATAAATGAATGTCTTAAACTGAGACTGTTTCCCTGGTATTTCAGGCAGGATGCGTCATTGTGAGCAACAGAAATTGACACTGGGTGGCTTATGTTAGTGAAAGACGATTCACTGGAAGAACATCAGACTCAAAAAATCAATGGAGAGACAGGCCTGGAAAATAACTTGAAAATTAGAAACTGAAGAAGCTCTGGGGGTCCTGGACAGGTCACAGAGCAGAAGCACACAGGTCAGCACACTGCAGTTTCCATGACAACGAGGAAGCCTTCATTGTGTCGCACATCTTCAAGTTCAAGGTCTCCTGAGAGAAGGTCCAACAGGCTCATCCTTGCTCAGATGCCCTGTCCCTGCGTCTACCTCACTGGCTGTCTGGGGACAGAACATGGGTGGTGCTGCCCTCCCGCACACAGCAGTAAGAGGTGAGTTACACAGGGTAAGACGTCCCCCAGAAGAACAATGCGAGCTTTTTTGGAGGAAGGGATGTTAGGTGCTGTGTTGCTAAAACAACAGCAATAAATCAATGCATCTTCCACAGAGCAATTAGAAAAGGATCATTGTTAGTTACCATTCAGTTGGCATTCATTAATGTGCATCCTACAAAATGAAATGGACCCACCTGTCAGGCCCACTTATAATTAAGAGTTTTCTCAGTAAACCATGAAGGAAGAATTACTTCTGATAGTTTTTTCCAAATTTTAACTGGGACCCTCCCATGTTACTTATACATAGGGCATATGTGAATTATGAAATTGTTAACGTCATCATTATGAATATTTGAAAATAATTGAATCATTTTTGTTTTTGTTTAACCGACATTTGAGAATTCTTTTTTTTAACATTTGAGAATTCTAATGCCAGAGAGAGCATGACTAAAACAGTCCCTCGACATCTTCAGTACGTTTAGGTCCAGAAACTTTTATATTGTCCTTCCTTGTATCTTCCTTTTCCTCTTCCTGTCTCTGAATTGAAATATCCCTCTGTGTGCCATGCTACCATTTATCATGTTTTGTTGTCCTTCTTGGTAATCTTCTCAATTCAGTCAATACGTGTAACTAATCCCTCTCTGTACTGGTTTTATGCATGGCAATGATGCTATTAAGATAATGAAAGCCAGATGTGGTGGTGCACACCTGTAATTTCAGCAGTCTGGGAGGCTGAGGCAGGATGGCAAGTTTGAGCTCACCCTGGGAAACTTAATGACTTTGGGAGACTCTGTCTCAAAATAAAAAAAAATAAAAGAGCTGGGGAAGTAGCTCAGTGCAAAGGCCCTGGGTTCACTCTCCAACCCCAACCTACCCCAAAAAGCTAGCCCCAAGCCCCAGAGAAGTACACACTAATGGGAGACAGACACATAGGTGCAGTCTTGACCTCAGAGTGTTCGGTCTAAGGCAGGACACAGGCTAACCAGACAGGAGTAATTAACAAGAGCAGTTGTGCAGGGCATCACAGGAAAGACCAGGAAAGGGCAGCAGGAACGAAGGGAAGGGTCAGGGAAGGCTTCTCGGAGGAGGAAAGAAGCCAAACAAACCCCAGGCTGGGGCAGAGGGGGTGAGTGAGGGCGAAAAGCGACGCAGACCAGGGGAGAGACCCCCGTGAGCTTTCTCGGAGCCCACACAAGGAAGGACGGCAGAACGAGAGGTGCTCTGCTCTGGCTAGGACACACAGCCCTGAACGCCCTTGTGCTGGAGGCTTGGTCCCCAGCCTGTGGCAGGATAGGGAGGTGGGGAAACTCGCTTTCTAACTTTTAGAGAAGTTTTTACTAGCGCAGGTTTGCAATTCGTGATTCCATTCATTGTGGGGGTTGGTACACATACATAACACAGCTTAGTTCTCTTTGTGTCCCCTTCCCCTCCCATCCATTCCTCCTCCCTCATCTATTGGACCCCTTCTCGTTTGCAAAAAGTCTATCGCCCTATTTCCTATTTTCTACCTTTTATTTTGCTCTTTATTTGGGTTTTTCATATAAGAGAAACCATGTGATATTTAAGCTTGTGTGTCTGGTTTATTTTACTTAACATTATGGTCTCAAGGTGCATCCATTCTCCTACAAATGACTCAAGTTTTTCCTTCGTATGGCAGAGTAGTGCTCTATTGTGTGTAAACACCACATTTCCTTTGTCCATTCATCTGTTGATAGGTCTTTTCTGAGATTTAGCTGTTGTGAGTTGTGCTGCTATAAACATGGGTGTGCATGGATAACTGTAATACAATATCTTTAGCTCTTTTGGGAAGACACCTGGAAGGTGAATAGCTGGGTGGAGTGGAATTTCTGTTGAGAGGGGGGCTGCAGTCATTGTGCTGTGCCCTTGAAGGGACTGTGGGACCCAGCCCTTCCTCTTTCTCTTTCCTGTCCTGGCCATGAGATGAAGGTTCTGACACCTGTGCCACCATGACATGCTGCCTTGCCACAGGCCCAAAAGCAACAAGACCAGCCAATCCTGGACTGAAACCATGAACCAAACTAAACCTTATCTCTTTATAAGCAGATTCTCTCAAGTATTTGTTACTGTGACAAAAAGCCAACATATTCCATTACTAGTTGTGTGATCTAGAGTGAGTGACTTAATTCTCCAAGCTTCTGTTTCCTCCATCTGTGAAATGGAGATAAACTTGCATTAGGCTACTTATTCTATGGAGTAAATGAGCATAAAAAGAACTGAGCATAAAAAAAAAAAAAGAATTGAGTGTATTGCCTTGGTACAAACATGCTCTATAAATATTTTCCTTTTCTCTTCTTCCCTGCTTCCCAGAAAACATGAACAAGGTCATTTCTTTTTGCTAATTCTCTTAATTTCTGGTGTGTCGAGCAGGAGGGCTTTGCAGGGCTGTGTTTCCCACAGTTTCACAGAGCTGACACTAGACTCCAGTAGCTCAGGTCAGGGCAGTGCCCCAGAACCCTTCAGCCCCTTGGAGCACTGCTTGGTGAGGAGGGGACTCTCATCAATGCCCCAAGGTGCCAGGTGAGGTAACTGCTTCTCTCTGGACCACACCCAATATTTGAAACAGGAGATTAGGGCCTGGGAAAGCTGACTAGGGAAGGAGGTGTGACCTGTAATTACAAAATCCCAGGACATATGCACAGAACATTCCGAAAGCCCTACACATAGACTTCTCATGAGAAGTTGAACAGGTTTTCCTTAGAATGGCCTGGACCTCATGTCAGCCTGGGGAGCAGGTGATGCAAAAACGACCGTCCACATTGAGTTTTTGCCACTATGTTCGTCTTGCACAGTGGCCTACCCTCACGCTGTGGTGTGTACTTCTTCTACTTTTACTTGGCCCAAATTCACTCTGCAGAGCCTGTTTCTTTCCCTACCTTTAATAAAACTTTGCTACTATTTGTGCTTGTCTCGACCAATTCTTTGCTCAGGACAGAAAGAACCTAGAAACCACGTCTAGAAGGAGTCTTCGGCACCCCAAAACCCGGTAAGAGATTCAGGAAGCTGGCCAAGGCCCCTGGACCAAATGTGTGACTCAGCCATTTGTTCCAAACTGTATTTTATCTCCTCTGGTTACAACAAGACAAACTCATGAGTAATATTCCAGGTCTTTTCAAAAGTCAAAGTGATGACTCAGATTATGTATAAATGAAATTAGTAACTTCTGACATCACAGTAATAAAAACAGCAAAGTAATGCTCAGAGACTAAAAAAGTTGGAGCAATTTATCTTTTTTTTTTTTTTTTTTTTTTTGGTGCTGGGGATTGAACTCAGGGCCTTGTCCTTACAAGGCAAACACTCTAACCACTGGGCTAAATCCCCAGCCTTGGTGTAATTTATCCAAAATATACCAACTGACATTTTCCCTATTACTTAAATGTTCATTTTAAAAATAAAAATCACACATCTTTTTCCTTGAGCATCTTCACAATCCTAGTTTTTGCTAATCTATTCATTCAAAAAGCATTTATTGGGCTGGGGGTGCATAGTGCCAGAACACTTCCCTGGCATGTGCAGACCACCGGTTCGATCCTGCAATGGTAAAGTATTTCTTGAGTTCCCTCCTGCCAAGAACTTGTTCTCGCTACAATGCAGAACAATACGGTCTTTGTTTTCAAGATGCTCACCATCTGGTTTGATAAGTTATCTGAAGATAATACTTTACAAAATAAAATCATTTTTATTTTTCATTTATGTTTGACCTCCAAAATGTATGAAAAAGAAAACTTTCCATTTGTTTTTCCTTTGTGTAGTTCTGTCCCACCGCACTTTAGCCTTGGTCACAATAGTGCCAGGGCTAAACCATCTTACATAACTGTCAAGAGTATTAGCAAGAATATTCGAAAAACATGGAATGTCTTGAGAGTAAAACAGAACTGAGAGATGTAGTCTCTTATTATAAAGATGAAAAATAACCAAAGTTGGTTAGGGACTGTTTATTACCAGAACTAGAGATAAAAACGTTTGCCCAATTCTGCCAATTCCTGTTGCTCCGATTACAACTGATTTCATACATCTTTTATGATTCAAGTTGGTCTGGTGCAGGCCAGTTACCCAGTTCCTGGAAGCCACAGGAAGCTACACTAACTCTGAGTTTGTAGGCTTGCATAGCCAAACTCCACATACCAGATTCATGGTGATATTTCTGGTAACTGTGATAGACCACAGGCTTCTATTTCCAGTGTGTATGGATCTTCTACCACTGAGACGAAAGTCACCGAAATTCCAGGGCATAAAAGGACAAAGGTGGTGGTGATTATGTGCTGCATGCTGACCAGTCAATAATATGTCCTGTAAATTTCAAAACTGTTTAAAAAAGATTTTTAACCACACCATGAAAATAGTGCCAGTGAAGCTGTGGATAGCTTAATTAGCTTGCTTAATCTTTCTACAAGGTGTGCTCGCTTTGGCAGCACATATACTAAAATCTTTCTACAAGGTATGCATAGGTCAAAACATCACAATTCACCCAATAAATAGACACAATCATTTGCCAATTAAAAATACATAAAGAATAAAAATTGGCTAAGAAATACAAACAAAAAATTCACAAAAGAAATTATCAGTTTTATCACCGAGCAAAGAACTACAAATTAATGCAAATCAGGATGCTGGGACTCTCCAATCAAGACAGGAAATGTATTTTACATGACTAGTTAAAGGAGGCACTGGTAGGCCCTTTTCCAGAGTGTAAGTCAGGACGGCTTTTCTAGTAGGAAATTTGGGCTTAAATAAATCTGTCCCTTGTCCCTGTAAGTCCCTGCGCAGCCAGCATCCTGAGGAAATTGTAGGGACCGTGAAATATGTTCACATTCATCGCAGCACTATTCACGAGCCGACAGCACGGCACTGTTTAACACCATCAAAAATGTGATGAACTTTAGTGTATAGTGAGAAAATAAATATCACAGATCATTCATTCAGTGGAACATCATATGTACAGCTACTAGAATTACTTTACAGATTTATCATCTCTAGAGGAAATGTTATGTTTGTTTGTTTGTTTGTTTGTTGAGATGGGGTCTCACTATGTAGTTCAGGCAGGCCTCAAACTCACAGCCATCCTCCTGCCTCAGCCTCCCGAGTGCTGGGATTATAGGCATGCACTACCATGTCCAATGAAAATGTTAGTTTTATAATGTTAGATTTGAAAGAGGAAAAACAGAAAATTGTACATACTGTATGATACTGATTTTACAATGTTATCAGCATATAAGCACATTTACAATTCCACATAATGCAGCAAAAGAAAACGAGACCCCAAATGTTTACCTGGATTTCATGTGTTTCCACAATCAGGTCTTTTCAGACTTGTGCAGAAGCAAGTATTACTTTCAATCATAGAAAATAGTAATTTTAAATGAAGCAGATAAGGCCTTTAATGGTATTCTCTTAAATAAACAAAATAATTTTAAAGGCTAACGCTTAGCAACTTTTTACCTAGATCATTGAGGTTCTCTGTTAAAATAGCTTCCTTTTCAAGCCTGTACAGGTCCTCAAAGAAAACTAAACATTTTAGCCAGCTTAACAAAGCCGTGAGTGGCTAGAGGGGCTTCCGTTAAGCCCTGCAGGCAGGAGCTGGAGACTCACCCGCGGAGGCGGGGTAATTAGGCCCTGCATGGGCGTCCCAGCTCACTCTCTTTTGTGGGGTGCAGGGGTTAAGGAGTTTAACATTACTGAACTTCCCCAGGGTGGCTCGTCAGGTTTCCCTGGGCCGGGTTTAGTGACGTGAGCCTCCCGTTAGCTTCCAGGCTGTGTGAGCCTGCAGCAGCATGGCGGGGCTGCGGCAGAATTGCAGGCAGAATGCCGTCTCTCGCTCCTCAAAGTTAGGGAGCGATGGAGGTGCCCGAGCCCAGGCGCCCCGTCCATCCCCAAAGGACCGTGAAGCCTGAGCTCAAGCAGAAGCGTGGAGTCGGAGGTGGCCTTTCCACCGGAGAGCCAGGCGGCGTCCAGGGTTTCGTCTGTGTGCAGGTAGCCTAGGAGCTGGATTCCCGGGTCTTGGCCTCCGTTTTCCCTACGGCGCCGATCTTGAGACACGATCTGGCTTCCGGTCATTGGTATGGGAGGTGACGGCAGGCCGTACAGAAAAGGAATGGAAAAATGATCAAGGAAGGGAGGAAGCCCTCTATAAGATGTGTCAAAGCAGGTGATAGTTTGGCATGGTTGTTCGAGCCTGCAGTCCCAGCACTCTGGAGGAGGCTGAGGCAGGAGGATCACAAGTTCAAGCCAAACACGGGCTATTTAGCAACTAACAAAGATCCTGTATCAAAACAGGGGCGGTGTTTCTGGGGATGTAGCGCAGCACGAAGGTCCTGGGTGTATCAGTCTCTCTGGAAATCTTTAAGGACTGTGTGAAACACAATTCATTATTACTATTTCCCTACTGAGGGGCAAGGGAGCTGGGACATTTACCACCAATTCCTGCCTCTTAGTGGTCGAAGTCTGGGTCTTGGGCATCAAGGCCACATCCCTGGCACTGGCAAATTGTTGCCTACCAAGCGAGAAAATGCCCAGGGTACACCGATGCAGGGTGCTGAGGGCGCACCTAGCACCTGCCACTTCCCAGGCCGCCAGGGAGTCCTTGACGGGGAGGGACCCTCTTTCTCTCCCAAGAGCACTACCTCATGTTCCTTACTCCCGGGAGGGTTCTTCAGCTTTCTTCATCCATCTACCCCCCACCCAGCCAGCTATTTTCATTGGGAAGGATGGAAGAGATACAAGCAAAAACAACGCAGAGTCCTCGTTGAAAGAAGAGCAGGAAGGGGGAGACTCCTAGATGTTGCCATGTGCATAGTTTTGAGATTTGCTTCCGTAGAGCAAATTGGAATGGAGAGACTGATCCTGTAGGGAGTCATCATGGAGAAGAAATGCGTAAGAAACACAAGGGAAGTGTTCCAAATGATGTAAATCAATTTATTAAATCTAATCATGTTTTAAATGTATAGGAAAACAACAATGGAAGAATCAGTTTATTTTTAATTAATTTTTTATATTGGCCATTATAAATAATAACAAAGGAGTTACAAGATTGGTGCAGGGATTTCTTTACACCCTTCAGCCAGCGTCTGCCTATGTTAATGTCTCAAATAGCCATCGATCAATGATCAAACCCAGGAAAGGAACATTGATATAGCATTGTTAATTGGTTTATAGACCTTATTCCAGTTTTTCCCAATTATCACACTAATGTTCTTTTTGTCCTGGTCCAGGACCCAGTTAAACACTCCACACTCCATTTAGGAATCTTATCTCCTTCGTAGCCTCCAATCTGGGACAGTTTCTCAGTTTTTCTCATAAGACTTCTCTTAAAACTTTCCTGTCTGGGGCCTTCCAAGCGATCATTTTGGAGACCAGTTATCCTTTCGGGTTTGTCTGATGTTTGTCTGTGATTAGATTTCAGTCATGCATCTTGGGTGAGAACTTCCAGACTTGGCATCGTGCCTTGTCCATGTCAGAGTTGCAACGTGCCGATGAGCCTCATCAGTGGTGACGTGAACTTTGATCATTTTATTAAAGTCGTGCCTGCCGGGTTTCTCCACTGTAGAATTCTACTTTTGCCCCTTAAAATTAGTAATTATCTTGTGGGAAGATACTCTGAGACTATGCAAGTAATTTGCTTTCACATTTTCACCTGCTAACTTTTTTTTCCCATTGATGTTTCTAGTCTGGAACAATTATTGTTGTGGGGTTTGCCAAATGGTGATTTTCTAACTGCCTCATTTCTTCTACAATTATTAATTGGGCTCCAGCTGTAATGAAGCTTTTCTTCTCTCCTATTTATATATTCAATCATTTATTTTGTAGCGTATGGACTCTAGGCACTTGCTGTATTCTGTATGTTATGGCTCATTATCATCATTAATTTTGTTGCTCAAAATTTTCCAGATTCGAGAGCCAGGTTTTAATTTTTTATAATATTTTTGGGGGTGTTGGGGTTCAAACTCAGGGCCTCTAATTTGCTAGGCAAGTGCTCTACCACTAAGCTAAATCCCCAATGAAGATTTTAAAGTATATTTGCACAGAAAGCTGTGTGACAGCTTTCCTAGTTTTCTGTGGTTTGTGCAATGATGCACATCCCTGGAAAGACTGAAGATACCGGGAAGGGAGGGCTGTCGGGAAAGTCCGTCATCAGGCAGAACGACCATATCCTCTCACACTTGATAGCCTGACCTGGCAGGGATAAGTCAAAAGTGGTCAAGGGACTCTCATTTCTCGACACAGTGACCTCTGTGTTCTCCTGCTCTTCACACTGGGGCTCCGGCTCAGTGGGAGTGTTGGTTGGCACAGGGAGTGAACAGTTAGTTACAGGGCCCGCACTGTGCTGTGTGCAGGCTGCAGGACACTGAGAGGTGACCGGCTGTGGGGCCTACTAGAGGCAGCGCTGGCACTCGCCTTTGCCAGTCGGCGCTCCACCCTGTGGTGTGGCACGGAGAGAGAACTGGAGGTGAAGTACTGCTATGGTTTGGATTTTTTGCCAGCACTGGGGATTGAACTCAAGCCCTTTGCACTGAGCTACATTCCCCAGCCCTTTTTCTTTGGAGACAGAGTCTTACCAAGGGTGTTGACTTGCCCAAACTGTGTTTGAATTTGTGATCCTCCTCCCAGAGCCTCGCAGAGTGCCAGGAGTACGGCTTATGCTTTGATTGTGTCTTTCCAGGTTTTGTGTATTGGAAGCTTGGTGCCTGGCGTGGTGATGGTAAGAAACGAGGAACCTTAAACAGTGAGACTTAGTGGGGGAGTGTTGGTCCCTGGGCCACGGCCTCGGCAGAGGGCGACATGATTTCCATAGGGTCTCCCCTCCTTGGACTTCCTGTCTCGTTGTGTGAACTCTTCTTCATACACGCAGTCCTGTCACGGTGCCACTTGCACAAGGTGACGCGGTCAGGGGACCCTGGCCAGAGCTGGTGCCCTTTGGACTTTCCACCTCCCAAATTGCGAGGCAAGCAGACATCTTTTCCATTTTCATTTCTCAGCCTCAGCAATATGGTTACAGAAATGGTAAAGAGTGGACAGGGGGGTCTTCCCAGGAGGACAGCGGCTTGCAGCAGCCTACAGGGCTGTGTGGGATGAAACTGAAACCAAGCCTGTTCCAGAGGAAGCTACAGTGGTGGCGACATGCTGGAATTACTTTCTTGGACACAAAGCTGGCTGGAGGAGGAGAGTCCTGGCCCCACCCTGCCTGCCAAGGGGGAAATAATAGATTTGTTTAACAGACAGGGCTGACATCACCTGGGACCACAACGACCATGTCATGGAGCACCTTGGACAGCTGGCTCCCGAGTTGGACACCCTTGGTCTGGATCTCTGGCTCTGCCATTTAACTTGGGCAAATTACTGAACCCCCCTGAGCCCGGGTGTCCTGTCTTCCGTGTGAGCATTTTGCATCGGGATAGAAACAAGAATGACTGTGTGATGCTGAGTGGTCTCTGCTTCTTTCCATGGGTCCATTCTCTACCCTTCTCTGTCCTAGCCTGTGCCCAGCAGACTGACCTCTTTGGATCATGTCCTCAAGATCCCCTGCCTGCCCACTGGGTGTGGCCAAGGGGAGCCACCTGCTGCCAGAGAGAGAGGTCAGGGATGTTCGTGCCTTTCTCCCTCCCCAGCCCACCCCGTGTGCTCCCTTTTGGCCCAGGCTGCACCCGCCCCCACTCCTGTGCAGCCACTTCCGCAGCAAAGGCCTCCGTTCCGTGACTCCAGCTCACCCCAGACTGCTTCTTCCTCTGCTCCTTTGGACTTCCTGCTGCTGCTCTTTCCCTGGCACCCTTGGAGGTCTCACTGCTAGTTGCAGATGCAGAGACACTTTAGAAGGGCCCAAGGAACATCCTGGTGTAGACACGACTGAAGTACAGGATCTCAGCGTGGCACTCTGTGAGGTTCAAGTTGGGCCTGTGGGGTTCTAGCCTGGGCACTGTGTCAAAAGCGATTAGTACCAGTACTGTTTGGCATGGACCAGGGAGACTTAAAGGCGGCGGGGCACATTACATAACCTGACTTATGAAGAAAAGCCCTACTGATCTGAATCAAGATTCACCTTTAACAAATACCCTAGGGTCATTCTGTCTGTGCACTTACCCCGGAGCAGTGGGAAATCCAGTCAAGGCATCTGTTTCCTGAGATACACAAATATTTTAGTCACACCTGGCTGGGTCAGCTGGTCTCCCAGGACCAGTTTTGGGAGGTGGCCCTGTCGGGTGTGATGGTGGGCACAGAGAAACAAGTCGGGATGAAAGGACCATCCCTCGGAGACCTTAGTGATGGGCTACCAAAAATGTCACTTGGAAGGTGCATCCGCTTGCTTGCAGGGCAATTGTCACGTGAGATAAGACTCTTGGGACTCAAACCTGATGGATCACAGGTACAAGTTGGAGGGGCTGGAGTAGAATTTGAATTCACTATTTTTAAAATGCCTCGTGGAAACAGACAACTGGGCATTGAGTACCGTTGGGTGGGTGCTCAGGGGAAAGTGCTCACGTGAACACCTCCAGAGACCTAGTTTATTTTGCTAGGGTGCAGGAGCTTCGGGCAGCTCTCTTCCCCACCTGTCCTTGTTTCCCAGTCGCATTTCTAGGACTGGAGCGTGAACCTATGTTGGGAGGTAAGTGGAGAAGTCCGTCTGGGAAGGCTCAGCGTCTGGGAGACGGCAAAGAAAGGTCCCTGTGTTTGTTTGCCACCTTGAGAGGAAAAAGGGACTATGCACAAAGGCCCTACTGAAAATATGCTGAAATAAAGGGGAGCAATTACGACCCATCCTGCTTGCCTTGTGTCGAGCAGGAGACCAAATCCGGGTGATAAACATCCAGACTTCTGAGCCAGGACGATGGCTTCCTGGCTTAGTTACTCAGCCATTGTAGGATTGGGATTTGGGACAAATCCCAAGGTTCCCCAATGTAACGTGGGCACTGTGTCCCGGAGGGCTGCCCCGGGCGCGGGAAGGGGCCGCCTGTGGCCTGGTACACAGAGAGGGCCCAAAGTGACTCATCAACCTTCTACTGGTGCTGTTCTTGCTGCTGTGGTTGCAGCCTCCCCCCTCCCCACTGCAACCTGGCCTCTGGCCCTTACACTCTGAGCTTGTCCTTCTGAAGAGCTGCTGGGCTGCCAGGAAAGGAAATGGCCCGGAGCCCTGTTCTCAGATAGCGTTCAGGACACCAGACTCCCTGCCTGTTGACTCAAGTGAGCGGCTTCAAACTGCTGCCTCTGATGGTCCCTGAGAAGGGCGGAGACGTGGTGAGCTGAACCTTTGCGATCTGCCTGGCTGTGGATGAATAATAAACTCCTGCCAATGCAGAGGAACCGTGTAAGTTCCTTAAAGCAGCCTCCTTCCGCTCTGCAACGGCAGCCTCTCTCTCCAATAACCAAATCTGTGTTATTTAGCTAGAAGTTGGAGTTTTCAAGCTGGACAGCTACTCTCTCCTTCTCAATAGCAGCTGTGTGTTGACCTGGCCGAGAGGCTGGAGCAGGTCCCACCGGAGCTGGGAGAAGCCAGGTCCTGTCTTAGCAGACTGCAGGAAGAGCCACTCCAGAGAATTCGAAATGGAGGGAACGTGGCTTTTTGCACACTGATACCTTCGCGGAAGGGAGCCGCAGTCTCTTGGAAGCTTGTCTTTCTGTAACATCCTGTTACTAGAGGGCCAGACTTTGGCCATGGAGAGGTGCTTTAAAACAACGAAAACCACTCCTGAAAGTGTGCAAGAGTTGCAAAAAAGCCAATAATAAACCCGGTGAGCTTGGAAGACGTGGTGAAATGTGTCTCCTGTAACTCTGGTCAGTGGTGGCAGGCTACTGCTCAGAGATTTTTGAATGCTGTGGGGCTGGCTTCGTAGAAGCACCTGCAGCTCAGCCCTGCCTGCTGCCTGTGAGACTCGTGCTTTAACACAGCTGGACTGTGCAGAGATGGGGAGCACCTCTTATTGTGGCTCCTCCCACTTTTGAGGAAGAAAAAACAATTCACTGTTAAGTCCTCCAAACTAATCATTAATTGTCCTATGATGCAATACTCAGCCTTTCTGGTTTTTACCTTCTGTTTCCTTTCTAGAATCCTTTGCAAGATAGCTGTTGAATGAGGGGGAAGCCAGTGGCTTAAGTAGCAGAGAAAATCTGATGTCCCTGGGGATGAGGCCTTCACCTCCTCCAGGCCACGGGCCTTGTGGCTCTGTCTCCTGGCCTGGCTGCCCTCTAGGATAGCAGCAACCTATGACTGGAGAGCCCACGATCTGCCTCCTGCCATGGGGATTGTCAACTGTCATCTCCAGCTGCTCAGCCTCCCATTAGCTCCACCAGTCTGTAGCCCCTCAAACCTGCTATGGGGTCCTCCTGCAACCTGCTGGCCCAAGCACCAACTCACCTCTACTCGGATGCACCAGACCCATGAGGAGCTGGTGAAGACCCTGGCCCAAGGGTGTGAGTGCAGACAGCTTGTTTAGGAGGTGGAGCTGGGAAACACAGGGAGGGAGTAAGGAAGTGAGCTGGGAAGGAAGAAGCCCTAGAAGCCTGTGTTGTTATGCAAATCGCCACTGTGGACAACTGGAGCTTAATCATACAGAGGAACTCTGGGAAACCAGTTAAGACGTCTCAGAATTATGAGCATATTAATAACACAGAAAGTTAATTGTGAAGATTAAATAGAATGTGAGGACAAAGCCATTAGCACAGAACCTGGGCACCTAATGAGGGGCCAACAGATAAAAACCCTCCCACAAACCCTCCTAACCCCAACTCTTCGTCAGCTCTTTCCACAGCTTCTTGAGCTGATTTCCTTTCATGCTACTCACTGCTTCTTCCTGTTCTTCACCCACTTTTATTTTACTTCCAGATATTTCCCGAGATCTACCCTTGAACTTCTGGCTCTTTTGGTGTTAAACAAATTCATCCACATGCAGAGTTAACAAGACAAAAGTACTTCAGCCACTTCACACACAGTGCAGAGATCCTGTGGGGTACACTCCATACCGCCCCAGCAAGGGACTAAGGCAAGGGCAGGCAAGGGACCCAGGCAAGGGACCAAGGCAAGGGACCCAGGCAAGGGACCCAGGCAAGGGACCCAGGCAAGGGACCGAGGCAAGGGACCCAGGCAAGGGACCCAGGCAAGGGCTGTGCTAAAATACAGTTTGGTCATTTTGAGTGTTCTTGAAGTGTAACAAAAGCAGTTGGGGGAACATTTGTTAGTTCCATAATACAAAGAGTTGTAGGTATTTGGAGAACTGACTATTACCATACTGTTTTGGTGGGAGTGCAAATTCATATGGCCACTTCAGGGGGCAACTCAGTAGTACAGTATTTATTAAATCTGACAATGCATACTTTACCATGCAACAATTCTGCTTTTACATACACACCATAGAGAAACTCCTCAAATATGCACAATGATATATTAATTGTTCCATCTATTGCATTAATAAAGAATCAGAAAGAGCCTAAAAGTCCACAAGTAGAGGACTGTACATGTGAGAAACGACATTCTATACCATGGAACGATTCTATAGTGGTCGAAAAGGAATAGGTGAGAACTCTCCATATCAACAGGGATAGATCTGAATTAATAGTTGATACAATTGACCAGAAACCCCTGACATATTTTCTTTTTTGGGAGGTGCAGCGCTGGGGATCGAACTCAGGGCCCTGTGCTTGCTAGACAAGCGCTCTACCACTGAGCTAAATCCCTAAGCCCAACCGACACGTTTCCTAGATTTAGAGTTTTATCTTTTTCCAAAATGTTGTATGAACGAAATGATACAGCATGTGGCCACCTGTGTCTGGTTTCTTCCACTCTGTTCCCTGCATTTGGGATTCAGCTGCATTGCTGCAGATACGAGTGGTTCCTTTTTATTGTTCAAATGCCGTATCTACCTGTCTGTCTACCTATCTCTCTCTCTCTCTCTCTCTAGTAAAAAATAAAATGATGGTAAGGAAAGATAGAGACCAAACTCACAATCATGACACCCTCTGGAAGAATGGAGCAAGCCGGGGTTGGAGGGAGGGATGGCAACAGGGTCAGCTTGGACTGTAATGCTTAAATTTTAAAAATGGATTTTATCTTACATGTGTAATTAAGAACTATAGTTACTAATGAGGGAGATCAAGTTAATAATTGCATGGGTTATATAAGAGAATATCCCTAATGAGAGTAAGAGAGAGAGAAAGAGGCCTGGAAAACACTAACGTCAGCTGAAGAGAAAAGCAGGACGTCTTTTACTTGACTGGAAGTTGAGATTGATAGAGATTTTTAGATGGAGGGACTGACTGAGAGGCCCAGGGCAGAGAAAGGCAAGTCCATACTCCATGAGGCGGGAAAAAAAAACAAATTGAGAATGGTGCCTGCGTTTCAAGCCAGAGAGAGAAGAGAGAGGAGGGGAGGTCCCCACCGCGAGAGCTCGAGGACAGGGTGGGCTCCGCGTGGGAGCTGTGGGATGAGCTAGTCTCATCTGGCACTTTGAGCTCAGAGACTGGGTCGCCACAGGCTGTGCGCAAAAGGACCGGTGGGGCTTTCTCCTGTGTCCCATAGCTGGGCTCGGTCCTCATGTGAAGCTAAGTAATTTGAAAGGTACTTGGTAATACCCTCAGTCCTGCACCCATATTCCTGTAGACCTGAAAACCAGGAGAATTTGTGCTAGGTGCAGAGGTCAGACATGCTGTGCAAATGGGAGCCCGCTGGGGAAATCAGGAGGATAAGGGCAAATGCTGGGGCCACAGGGTTCCCTGTACCACTCGTGGTTGATGCCCCTGCCATTTTGTCCATGGCTCTTGATGCTGGAGCGAACACCGGTGGTCCAGGTGTACAGATGGGTGCCACATCTGCTCTGGTACAGCACTTTGGTGCTGAACAAGGTCCTTAATCTTTGATCTCGCCTTACCCACCTTCTCTCCCTGCCTGGAGGCACTCCTAGGTAGTCCCACAGAGCACCCAGAGTTACCTCGGGCTCAGGTGTGTGATATTCGACCTCCCTCGCAGGCCTCCCTTCCTTGTCATTTCTGTCTTCCTGTTGATGGCGCCAGCATTTGTGAAAATCCAGACAAGTTACTTTATTCTTTATGTTTCTTCTCAGCTGAAATTCTCTTAAAGCCCACCCTTTTGGCCTTGAATTTTTCTCCGAGGATCTCTTTATATCAGCATCAGAAGACAAAATGAGGAAGCCATTATCTCTCCTTTCCTCCTTTCTTTCCCTGTTCACTGCTCTCCACACCACGCTCAGTCGCTCCAACCCCTCCCCAGAGCCTACCACAGCCTCCTGTCTACTTCCTGTTTACATTTAGTTGAGTTGCCCATATCTAAGAAGTCTCTGCTCTGTGGATCTTTTCCCCTTCAAATCGTCTGATACCCATCTTTTCTGTCGTAGCCTCCCTAATCCTAGCAGTCATCGCCTGTGAGCTCCATAACCGCTGGCCTCTGATTTTGTGTTTTCCACTCTACCCCGCATTCCACTGCTGCCCTAATCTTGCCTAAACATCATTTCACCAAGCCACACCTCAGCCTGAGAACACACGGTGGCTTAACCCTTCACATCACATCAAATTTTAACTTCTTTACCTGGCTGTTGTCACCTGGCACCGCACGCCAACTTTCCACGCACTTTGACCTTTTCTTTCTTCAGGAACAAGTTTCCCCCACCCTCTGTGTTCTGCAAACATCTTAAGCTTGGTTCTAATTACACAGCTTCATGACGGCTCTTCCCTCTCCTCAAAGCCTGTTTAATTTCTTAAGATTTATGTGATTTTTACCTTATCTGTCCACCCCAAATCCATCCTCTATTAATTTTAGAACCAGCGTATTGGGAGCAACAGGTCAAATTCTACATGGACAGGCTGGGACTAAGAGAAACCCACGGAGAAAACCCCACAGGACTTCGAGAGAACTCATTACACTAAGGATGTCCTGTGAGGCCGGGAGTGCAGGAGAGGAAGGTCAAGGCTAGGAAGCGAGTCCACGGCAGGGGACTTTCAGTCCCGGAGAGCCGCACACATCCTGGGGTGGGACGAGCTCAGGAGTTACAGGTTCAGTTCACACAGGGAAGATGAGGTTGAAAGAAGGTGGGAGACTGGAACAGCTCTATGGCTGTGGCAGGCTGACCAACACGGCTGTCCTTGTTTGCTCTGCCCATCTTGTGCATTTGCCCGGGTGCTGTGTAGATGGTCTCCAGTGACAGCCACGGTGAGTTCCTCCCCTCTCCTCTATGCCTGTCATCTTGCTGTGGAGAGACAGTGCTTATGTCTCTTCTCCTTATGCCTGGGCCGTGTTGAGAATTCTGCTAGGCACAGCACAAACGCTCTTGCCTATCAACTAGTTATATTCTATTCAGCACTTTTCAAATTATATTTCATAGTTCTCTATCTTATGGGCAAATCTCATGGAAGCCCATATTGATATCTTTTTTCTCTCTCATTGCCTACTGCAAAGTAAACCTGCAACTCATATTAATGAACTTGAAAGTTCATCTCAAAGTATTTCTTTCTGCATACAGGATTATCTTTTAAACTTAGCTCAAGTTGCCAAGAGACAACATCCGCTGTAATTCAGCATACCTGCATTATGGTAACCACTTAGGGCTTCTTTAGGAGGGGAAACAAAAAGCCACAAACACACACTTTGAGTGTTAAAAATATGTAAAAATAAATTTTAAGAGGGTTCATGGGTGCGAAAATGGATAGTGGCAAGTGACATGTGAGTCAAAATCTGGTTCAGGGAGGAAACGGATCTTGACCTATTGTGAGTGTTAGCAAATGCTTCAAACATGGTGTGTTTTTTCGGTGTTGTGTCTGTTTTCTTTGTTTGTGCACCTCGTGATGAGGTCCAAGTGTGAAGCTGGGCCTTAAAAAGCACTAATGAGGTCATCAGGAGTCCACAGATTTGTCTGAGGGCTTTAAATTCCTTCTCACAGCCTTTCCTGGAATCCAAATATAGGTAGAAGGTTATTATATTGCCAATATGGGAGTATTATTATTTTTGGTTTGTAGGGATGTAATACAGAAACTAGAAAGTATAAAGACTGAGACAAAAAAGAGCGAAGGTCGATTTAATCTAAACACACTGCAACTATTTATGAGATAAGGGACAAACAGGTTCTGCTACAATAAAAATCAGCATACTCTTGAATTTGTGAATTCTGATTAGGGATGTTTGAACCTGTTTGGTCAAAAGAATTTGCCCATTCTCAGGGCCTTTGCACTGAGCTACATCCCCAGCCCCTTCTTACTTTTTATTTTGAAACCAGGTCTCACTAAGTTGCTTAATTGCTTACCTCGGGCTCACAATTACAGTCCTCTTGCCCGAGCCTCCCAGAGTGCTGGGATTACAGGCTAATGCCATCATGCCTGGCTAGAATTTGCCAATTCTTTGAGCCAAAATCTACTGCTTTGCTGGAGGTCTCTCCTTTCCCTAAAGATCAAGGTAGTGTGTCTGATGACTTTAAGCAATTGAGAAATCAAAACCAATATTTCTGGTTCTTGAGCACGTTGGGAAATTTCAAGTCGAAGAAAAATGGGATTCATGTAGCGTTAAGGCTGCGGGAGAAGGCAATCAGCGTGCGCGGAGACTCACATTCCTGGGCTCTGCAGCCGATCCTGGGCTCTGCAGCCGATCCTGGGCTCTGCAGCCATTCAGTCACGTGCTGGAGTGGGGTCACACACCTAACACGGTCACCTAAAGGCAGCAGGAGGCTCTGGAAGATCATGAGCACGTGGGACCAAGGTAGCCTGTAACAGTGTTGTGACCTTGGGTAGGTATGCCACATGCTCCCGCGGGCCTGCTTTTACATTTGTGAAAGTATAAAATGATGATAATATTTGTGCTGCTTACCTCACAGATGCCATAACCTGTACTGAGATAATATATGATAAAACATGCTGGAAACAAAGTACGATGCTCTAAAAAAGGTAAGATTTCATCTCTGATATTGACAATGGAGAAACAGAAGTAAAAAGGGAAATGATGGATTGGTGTGTAAATCAAACGCCTAGGTGAAGAAATGAATGGATAATTGGCATGCATCAGTGGGAGTCATGGAAATTTACATATGGTTGCAAGGGAAACTTGATAAGCAAAATATACTTTCTGGGACGCGGGATTTGGAAGGCTAGAGCAAGGAAGGAAAGGAGGAAAATGGGTGAAAGAGCAGAGAGCAGCGCACATCCACTCTGCTGGGGCACAGGAGACATCCAAGCTCCCACGCAGAGAGAGGAAGAGACAGAGAAGCGGGCAGGACAGACCAGGGAACAGACAGCAGCAGCCACGGTGCCAGCAGTGAGCCGCCAGCCGCTTTTCCTGCTGCAACTCACGGAAGCGTCCCAAACAGCCTGTGGGGTAGGGTTGACGATCCCCACTTACAGAAGAGGAAACCAAGGCTTTGAGCGACTGCTCAAGTTCCAGGCTACACATTAGTACAGATGAAACCTAGGATTAAAAAATCAGATCATTTTGAGGCCAAAATCTGTGTTCTTTGTGCGATGCCATGGTCAGGATTTATAAAGTAATAGGACACCCCAGAAGCCCCAATGGGGGGGGCGGAGTGGTGGGA
Organism: Hystrix cristata; assembly: GCA_004026905.1. Taxonomy (NCBI): domain Eukaryota; kingdom Metazoa; phylum Chordata; class Mammalia; order Rodentia; family Hystricidae; genus Hystrix; species Hystrix cristata. Next base: position 396,964 of record PVJO010000023.1, read on the forward strand.
CAGGGAGAGAGCAACATGGTCTGAGCTGTGGGTAGAGAAAATTCCTCTTCCCCATGATTTTATTTTGGTTTTGAGTCCCTTCTAATTGTTTGAATGCAATCATCTGCCAAACCATCAAATTCATCCCAGTTTTTTCTTCCTCTCTCATTCTTCAGCACAAAGAGAAGAAAATTGCATTTGGGCTACCTCACCTTTTAAACACACACGGGACAACCTCTCAACTATCCACTTCACCCCAAACGCCTCCTCTGGAAATAAGCACATTACTAACGAGAGAGCAGCAGCAGGACCAGAATTACGGGACAAGCCACCATCGGAAACGATGTTGCAAATACCGTTGAGGGCACAATACACACAAGAGCTTTGTCACGTCTCCTTGGCAAACTTCCTCTCACTAACATCCTCTGGTAACATCCTCTGGTAACACGATGCCATGGCCAAAGGACCCCAGTGGGGCTGACACGAAGTTCCCCACTTCTCATAATAATTAATTAGCCGTGATGGAAACGGGAAACAATCGGCTTGGTGATGTAATTACGACATGTGCTTCCTGTGATGAAATCTTCCACTGGCTGCAGGAAGTAGGTCATTAAGGAAGTAGCCAAGCTCAGGCACAGAGATGGACCGAAAACTGGCAGCATTAGCTACTCCACCCACAGGTCAGGTCAGCTCTTTGGATGTTTCCTTGTCTCATGAGAATGCAAAAAATTAAGAACGAGTTATTTGTGCGTGTGTGTGAGTGTGAGTGTGCGTGTGTGTCTGTGTGTGTGTTACTGGGGTTGAACCCAGGGTGTTTGCACCGACCTACATCCCCAGACCTTTTTAAACTTTTTATTTTGAGAGAGATCTTGCTAAGTCACTGAGTTGCCCAGGGTGGGTTTGGACTTGCGGTCCTCCTGCCCTGGCCTCCCAGAGTGCTGGGATTACAGGTGTGTGTCACCACAGCTGGCCTCAAACTAGTTTCCAAGAAACATGAAACACATAATACAGTATCGCTCAGAATTTAGAAAGAGGATCCTCTCCCTGAGGCTTCTGTAGATCTGGTCTTCAGAGCTCTTCATGACTCTCACTGCCAATTGCTCCTTTGTCTCTCCCTTCTTTCTGACTGGAAGTCTGGCTGTGGAAGGAAATGCTGTCCATATTACAGGAGCTGAGCTGCCTAGGGGTGAGTCCCGATTTCCCACCACCTGTTTTGTTTGCAGGCTGCTTTAATTTCTCTCCCTGAAGTTCCTTGCTTTGAGATGGGGATGAAGTCCAGGATTCCGAGGAGCCCTGCAGTCCTCCTGGGGGTCCGCGCTCTTTGCACATGGTTTTGATTCCTGCAGCCTCGCACATCTCCCCTTTCCATCAGTCTAATGGCGCCTCTGTGCAGACCCTCACCGTCTTGGCCCGCTCCTTGCTTTTTAGTTTTCTTCACTGCATCGCAGTGAATCTCAGTGTTCCACCCATTGTAGTTGCTCCTGGGCCAATGGATGTGGCTGGACCACCGCATCACCTTGCTGACCCCTCCCTTGAATTTCGTGACCACGAACTTCAGGTGGGTTCCCATGCTGCCCACTAAGCCCACATGTGCAGAACAACATGTGGAAGCAAGTGAGCAGGAGCTCGGCTTCTCCTTTCCACTGTGACAATCCACATGCATGTCTGTGCCAGGCTCCGCCTTTCCTGCTGGGATTGTGAATTAGCTGCCAGCTCCGGCTGACGCCACTCCCTCCACCTGCGTCACGGCCACAGTGCCAGGCAAGGGCCTGCTCACAGAAGTGACTCCAGCCGCTCTCTCCTCGCTCTCTCCGTCATCCCTGCTCCCCGCTGTCTGGCTCACCCCATCTAAGTGTGTGCTGTCACATCTTCCCCATTAAAACCTCAGAGCTCCTCTCCTGACTCCACTTTCCTCTCTAGCTGCTGCCCCATTTCTTGAATCTATTTTTTAGCAAAAAAACCCTCCTTTTCCAGTCATTGCCATGGCCTGTTTCCAGGGTAATTCCTGTTCCTTCTCAACTCATCTTGCTTCAGCTCCACCCTTGGCACCTTGCAGGGCTGCGTGCCTCCACCTTGGTCCAGGGCACTCGGTTCTCAGCAGCCTGACTCTGCCCACAGCGGAGGTGGGATGGTTGGAAGCCTACTCCTCTGAGAAGTGCTCTGCGCATGGTGTCCCTGCCCCTGGACAGCATTGCAAATTATTCCAAAGCCAAATGACCTAAAACAACCACCAGATTCATGATATACAATCTGGACAGGGTGTGGTGGGGACAGCTCATTTCTGCTCCACTTCATGTCACCTGGGGGCAGCCCAGAGGCTGGGCCTGGGACGACACAAAGTTTGTCCACTTTATATGCCTGGGGCCCAGGCTGGAAGGCTCAAATGCCTGGAGGCCGGGGCACCTGGCCTCCTTGAGCACCCCTGTCTGTCTCTTTGCCTGCTGTCTGTCTCTGTGGTCTCGCCAGCTTGGCAGCATTAGGACAGCCAGACACTGTTCATGTTGGCCTGCAAGGCATGTGTCCAGGAGAAAAGTCACATTGCTTTGTCTTTCACTGCTGTGCCCTATAAAAGATCCAGTTCCACTTTTACTGTCATCACAGACCTGCCAGCTACACAGGGAGGGAATGTGGTTCCCACCACCGATGGAGCAGATTAACATCACACCGTCAGGGGCGTGTCTCTAGAGAACCTGGTCTGTTGCACGTGGCAGCCAGGGTGCTGACCTCTCCCACCCCGCCATAGTTCTTCCTCATCCTGCCTGGCTGGTTCCACTTCATCCTTTCCGAGTCTTAAATCTGGAGTGCCCAGGGCTCTGTCTTTGGACTTCTTTTTTATTTTCCTCTCTTTCTTGGTGATCTTAAAGAGTCTCATGTCTTTCAGATTACCTGTGTTCTAAGGACTCTCAAATTTGTATGTGCAGACCAAACCTCTCCCATGAACTGTCTGCCCAACATCCCTTCTTGGGTGTCTAAAAGGCAGCTCAGACTGAACATATGCAAACAGCACTCCGGCTCTTGCCACCTGATTAAGCTCCCCCTGCATCTGTGACTTCAGTACTCACACCCTCCACCAGCCAGTGAGCAAACACTGTGGGCTTTGCCTTCAAAGTGCCTCCAAAGGGGCTGGGGATTTAGCTCAAGCAGTGGAACGCTTGCCTAGCAAGCACAAGTCCCTGAGTTCGATTCCCAGCACCCCAATGACCCCCAAACAAACAAACAATAAAAACCCCAAAGTATCCAAAATCTAACCTGTTTATATCTTATCTTGTATCGCCCTGGTCCAAGTCTCCTTTTACAATTATTCTTTTTGCTCTGTGCTGGAACTCTCGTTGGCTGCTGCTGTGTGGCCTATCATAATTTCAATAGATGAGTTGGGGACAACTTAGAAAATACAACTGGATAGTGCGTGCATTTCATAGCTGTCCCAGCTGCCCTACTGCGTGTCTCCTGTCCCGTTCAGTGCAGCCCCCGGTGGTTTGTGACAAGGTGGACACATCATCCCTCGTCCAGGTCTGAGGCTGGAACGACTTGGGGGCAAACCAGGGTGAGGGCGAAAGTCATGTTCTGAATGGGAAGAACCAGGAGGGTCTAGTGTAGCTGTTTCAAACCGAACTCAGAACATAAGCCCGTGTGAGAATCTTGCCGAAGTCACAGGCGCTCTAGACACAAGTGAGCACTGCGTCCCTCGATGCTTCCACCCAAACCCTTGGGCAAAGATCCGGTTCCTAAAAACCAAGGGAAATTCAAAAAAGTAGAAAGTACAAAGTTATGTAGATTAAAAAGTCAGCACTTTCTCAGTCCTAATACCTTCAAGTTTACAATAGAAAGTTTTTAAAAGAAAAAATTGTCAAATACCTACTCCCAGCTAACCGTACTGTCCTTATTCTTGGAAGCTACCTTTGGGACTATGTTCCTTCATTACAGCTTCTGTTTATCCCAGAGCACAAACTCTAAAACCCGTGTGCAGTCTCCTCCTTCAAGTATAAAAGTTTGTTTCAGGACCACATTAGCTTCTGTAGTGTTTATACTTCTGTAGTGTCTACTGGGGGTCACACCCTTGGACAGGCTGGCCAAGCAGTGACACAAAGCAGTAGGTATTTGACAGTGTTTGCTTGATATTGTGTCTCAGAGTTATAAGCGTACAAGCCGGTAACATTGATAGCCTTAAAGTTGTTGTGATCTTCTTGTACATGAATCTTCCAGCAGTTTCCTTTCCCCAGTCGGAAGTGACAAAACGTGCAACTGTGGAGTGATAAGAAAGCAGACATGGTCTACAAAGATAACCACTTTCAGGCTTTCTGTCCTGTAAGGGCTAGTGAGTCTTAGAAGTGTTCTGTTCTCATGGTTGCATGTTTTAGAAAAGTGAATGATCAATAAATGAATGGTGTTTTATAATAAAATAAAAAAAATTGGTTTCTCTTTGCAGTCAGGAATTCATGATTTTGGGTGTGCACTGATTTATAATCCAGTGGCTGTACTTTTCAATTTGAGTAGGCACAGGACTCAACTACTTAACTGCTCTGTGCTAACCCGTGTACTGATTAGAGTTGTTCTATTCGAGTTTGCATTCAGTTATTAATTTTATTACAAATATTCAAGATTGGCCAGTGTAGCAACTCTGGACTTTTAGATTTCTTTTAAAAATACTTGTGCAGGTAGAAATAGTATAGGCAGTCAGACAGGGCTGGGCCCTCAAAGGAGTCAATACACAAGAGGAGAATAAGCTACAACTATGCTGGAGGCGCATCCAACTATGGCTGGAGGCACATCCATTGAAGGTCAGGACTCAAGATGAGGCTGAGGGATAAACAATGAACTGAAGATCACACTCATCTGATCTGAGAAAGTCTAGGTCACCCAGGTGGGCAGCCAAGACCTCCAGATCCACCCCATCCTGGAATGTCTTTATTCTTTCCATGCTCATTTGCTATGTGACCTTCTTCCCCATTGGATCAATATTACCTAAGTGACTACACTTGTAATATTATTGGTTAATCATCATTTTGACACATATTGTACCCTCCTTGCGATTTTGCTCTGCAAAACTTCCCCTGAAAAGTGAGCTCATTGGCAGCACACTCAGGTCCCCTCCTGTCTCTCAGGAGCTCTCTTTCTGTAAATAAATTTCCTACTCTTAAAAAAAAAATAAAATAAAAATACTTGTGCATTTTTTAATTTACAGAGAGAACTGTCTAATATATTTTTCTTTATTGTATAAGAAACAAAATATCTTTTATTATGCTACATACACTACTGTGCTTCCTAACCTTTATATCCATCTATCTTCAGAAACGTTGATTTTTCTCTTGAAATCACACAGACCAGGAATCCTGAACATAATTTATATATTTTACTTTCCAGTCAACTTAGAAAAATATCAAAGTATCACACTGGAGAACATTAAGGAACTAACTGCTCAAAATATAAAAAGCACAACATAAAACTTTGGGAGAAAATTAGTTTTCTGACTTTTATAAAAATGTTGCTTTTAAAATCAGTGTTATTAAAAAAAAATCAGTGTTATTTTATGACTATAAAAATCTGTTCAAGAAAATATTAAGAGTCTATTTTAAGGTTAAAAAAAAACAAAACAAACACAAACGGCCAAATAAGCCAAGCTGGTCATGAGGCACACGCATCCACTTTTACCACTCTGAGAGGCTGAGGTGGAAGGATCACAAGTTTGAGTCCAGCTTGGACTACTTAGTAATTCCTTGTCTCAAAATGAAAAAGAAAAATTTTTTAAAGGGCTGAATACATAGCTCAATTCAAAGGCCCTGAGTTCAATCCTCAGTACAAACAAACAAAAAAAACCTGAAAAAGCTCAATTGCCTAATTTTGTTTTAATCTTTAAGCTGTGAGAAAAGTCTGACATCTAGGAGAATAACCCTATTTTTGCGTCCTACTTTTAGGCCTATTACAGCTGCTGTAATTTCAGGAACTCAATAAACACTCGAGTAACCAATTATTTTTGAATGTGTTTATAAAGATAAGCATTGAATTGTTTACACTAACACTTATCTAATTAATTAATCTTCTCTATTATGCTAGGGAGATATTAGAAATAATTACAGTGGTAAGAGTACTCTTTCATGTAAGAAGTTACAAGCAAGATTGTCAGATGAGTTCTCTTGGGTGTCATGAAACTAAACTGGTGGCTGGTTACCTATATTAAAGAGTATCGAGAATCCAGGATCCTTCCCTATGAGTGGAAATGTGACTGTGATTCCCCAAAAGAGTTGAAATATTTTTTGATATCACATTTACAATTATGCACACAGTAAAAAATGGGCAAGAGATCTAGTTTCTTTATTGCATGTATCTTATTATTTTAATTTTTGTTTTTATTATTACATGTTTGCAGCACATAATGATTACATTCTTGTGGAGAGTTGGTACAAGTATATAACACATCTCAATTCTGTTTTTCATTCCCTTCTCCTACCCTGCGTTCCCCCTCCCTCCGTCTCTTGATCCTCTTCCCATTTGCAAAAGATCTAGCTTACTGTTTCCTACTGTTTATCTCATTTTATTTTGCTCTTTAATTTATTTATACTTTGGGTTTCTCATATAAGATAAACTTTGTCATATTTAAGCTCGTGTATTTGATTCATTTCGCTTAACATTATGATCTTGAGGTGCATCATTTTCCCACAAATGACTCGAATTTACCTGATGTATAGCAGAGTAGTTTCAGTGTATGAGTAGTAAGGCTTTTCCATATATTTTAATCATCTTTGCTGGTTTGTAACAACAGTAGTTGCCATAATTAATACACTAGATTTATAAGACCTTAATTGGAAGGATTTATGTGTATGTCTCTCACCCAGAGCTAAATTAGGTAGATAGCTGTAGTTCCAATTTTTTTCACTAAGTGTTTTTTTCTGACATTCTATACATCTATGATGCAATTTTACATTTGGTGCTCACAAATTGACAATACAGAGTTGCTCAATGTGTAAAAGGGGACACAACAAGCAGGTCACCTCCTGGACCCTCTCAAATCTCAATGGTGATGTAGTGTTTGTGAAACTCAAGGTGGAGATGACTGGTTAGAGGTTTGGGTCATATGTTAATTCAGGTCCCCCCACACCAAACCCAAGATTAAGATTTACGTGAAAGTGGGTTATTAAGGAAATACCCCCAGGAGACGCTTAGGAAATGGGGAAACAAAAAGCAAAAAGGAGGAAGCCAGGCAAGGAGGTAGCGTGTAGCAGAGGGCAGCATCAGCCTTAGCTGAGAGGGACTCTGAGCTGCACCTCAGAACCTGGACCTTAGAAAATGGGAACTTGCCCAATACGAGTGGTGAAATTCCTCCACAGGCAGCCACAAGCAAGCAGTTCTATAATCTCTGGGGACAGAACAAGCTCAAGGACATAATTTTATCAGTCACTTCCTTGTTTTCTTGTATATCTGAACTTTATCTAGTACCAGGTCTCTGGGGCAGAAGTTGAAAAAAATAAACTCGAAGCAGTCATTGTGCACACAATTGAAAATCAACATAAATCTATCCAGCTTTCTGTGGGCATGGGGTTATGAACAAGTGTTCTTGGTTCACTGGGAATTCAGAGTCTCTGACACTTCTCGCAAATAGATTGCTGCAAAAGAAATTACGATAATTATAGCTTCCAGAGTAATTTAATAATTTGTGAACATTTCTTCCCATCTAACAGCAAGCAGATGCAACAGATTCATTTTTAGCAACACAGCTGATGTTTTGCAGAAAAGCATACAAAAAAACTTTGAAAATATATTAAAAGAAAGATGTTAATCAACTTGTTCCTCACAAGGTTATGTCTGAGCACATATACATGAGAAAATATTACAGGATACTTTTAATTAGATATGAACATGTGAACAATAAGGTAATAAAATATATGATACCATGGAATATTCTATATATCTTGAGTCATTGATATCAAATACCTGCAACACCCATACCCACAATATCCATGTCGATGAGAAATTAATCAGACTTAGTAAAGACTGTGCCTTTCATTATTACTCATTCTGTGAGATTCAAATGAAAATTGATTCTTTACCTGAATTATTTATTTTATAAGTACATATCACACTATTTATGGATCATTTTTTCTTATTTTCAGAGTCCCCTAAAATATTAGAAAATAATTCTAAATTATAGATGGATTATTTGCAAAAAGTACTCTTAAGATACTGCTTATTGTGTTCCAGGTGTTTTTTGCTCACTTCAATTTTACTTTCTTTAAAAAATTATAACATACAGTCAAGAGCTGTCTATACCCATGAAACCACAAAGATAGAGAATATTTTGAGCACTATGTGTAGGTGAACCTTGTATCACCATAATAAATACCTGAAATAATCAATTTATGAAAAGACTTATTTGGGCTCACAGTTTTGGAGATTCTAGTCCATGACTGGGTGGATCTTCCTCTGTTAAGCCTCTGATGGGGCAGACATGGTGGTGAGAGGGTGAGCAGAGCAGAACCACTCCCCTCATGACCCGGAAGTGAAAGACAGGAAGAGGAAGTGGCTAGGGTCCCAAGGGCATGTCACCAAGAACTCCAAGACCTCCTGCTAGACCTCACACATTAATGGTTCCCCCACCTCCCAGTAAGGCCAAGCTGAGGACAAAGCCTTTAACACGTGGGCCTTTCTGGGATATTTAAGATCCAAACTGCAGACAAGCTGAAGAGTTGTCTCCTGCCCTACCTGGTGTAACCCCCCAGAGTACCCACACTATGCCTTCATCGGCATGGATCAATCTTGGTTTTGACCCTCATATATAGAGACTCTATAGTATGTAGCCTTGTGTGTTGGGCTTCTTTTCCCCAAAATTATGTCTGTGAAATTTATCCCTGTTCCTGTGTTTTTTACTCATTTTGCTATATAATTTCCTCTTAAAGAACTAACAAAAAACCCTTGGTTCTTAAGGCTCATCTTTGTATCGGACAAAATCAGAGGATTGCAACTAAGTTAAAATTCCATGCCTTGACTGACTTGTCATTTCACCACCTCAAGTTTTCAAAGTTTTTATTAGTCCATATTTATAGTACATGATTGCATTCATCATGGGGAGTTTGTAAACATGCATAACACCTCTTAATTCTTTTTCAATCCCCTTCCTTTCCCCCCATCTCTTGGTCCCCTTCCCATCTGCAAAAGATCGATTTCCTTCATTTCTCTCCATCTCCAGTTTTTAAAGGCAGTATTTTATAATACCATAATAATTTTGAATAATTCTACTTGTCATTTAAGTGGTGTTCCGTGTTTATCAACTATGCAATCAGGTTGCATTTCCACTTCCAAACTAGAAGCAGATGAAAAGGCTAAACAGAATTTTCATCACATAACTCCATTGATTTCCCTGAGTTATAAGCGGCAGTCTAACCACACCCTCCTTTAATAACATATGTCTTCGGGCGGTCTCTGAATGGCTATTTCTCTTGTACCAACAACCCACTTGTAATTGATAAAGGGAGAAAACATTCGCTTCTGGTGGATGGCCTGGATGTTCACGTGTAGAAACTCAGTCTTCATGTTCTTGTGTTTGGACGGTGTTTGGAGGGGGCCCTCCTAGAGGCTCTGTAGTTAGGATGCGACGATATTGTAAGGATGGAGCTCCTAGGATGGCAGGGGTGACTTTTCTCAGAAGAGGAAGAGAGACCTCAGCTACTACCTTGCTGGGTCTCGCCGGGTACTGATGCCCTCTGCCATGTTGTGGAGCAGCAAGGGAGTCCTCACCAACTGCCAGGCTGGTGCCAGGCTCTAGGACTTCCAGCCTCTCGAGTCACGGGCCAAACAGTCCTCCGTCTGTGTAAATTACCCCCATGTGGTGTCCAGTGACTGCAGCAGAACCGAGACGATTGGGCTGGTCACCGACTTCGGGGCCAGGCGAAGAGGTTCACAAGCAGATAAGAGAAAGAGGAGGTCGGAGAGCAGGGTTACCCCAGGTCAGCTGCGATCTCAGGAGGAGCTGGCGGGCACAGTCAGCTCTCCTGTGTTCCCTTTGCCCTCTGTGTATTAGGCAACATTTCCAGGCATTGAATTTCCCTGGCTGGTACAACTCTTACAAAACACTCCAACAGGCTGCAGAAATCAAGCTCATCAGTGAAGCCCAGAGAACGGTCTCCTCAAATTCAGTGTGGAAATAAATCATCAACCAGCGGATACACTCAGATCAAGCAGAATAGGTACTAAGTGGAGAAGGACTAACTAAGAAGTGGGTCCCATTCGAGTTAGCTGAGGCGGAGCAGCCTCGTCCACTGGGGGCCTCTGTGGGCACACTTCTAGAAGTGAGGTTGCTGGCTCGCAGGCTTCGCTCTCCACTGGACCTGCCAGGACATCTGAGGTGGTGTCCTGGCTCACAGGTCCCCACTCTCATGTTTGATCAGTGTCTAGGACACGGCCTGCGCGTCTCTGTCCTCTGTGCCTTCAGTGCCACCCTCGGCTTCGTGCCACGTCAGTATCTGCCGAGGAGCCTGCCCTGTGTTTGGGCAGCTTCCTGCTAGAAAGGGAGGAAGGCGCGTCTGAATCCCAAAACAGCTGCATCTCTTGCTTCTGGTAGCACTTTTCTAGGGAAGCAGGGAAGCATTTACAGGCCTACCTAGGAGAGGTTTTAACTGTGATCTTACTGCACCTCCGAACCTTAGGCTGTGGTTGGCAAACCCAAATGTCTGTGGGACGTGGAAGGGAGGGAGGGAGGGGGACCCATGCGGACAGGCGGAGCCCATATGATGAAGACAGCAGCTCCTCATTGACTCAACAGCCTTCACAAAACAACACATGAGGCAAACCCAACCTTAGGCCTGGAAAGAAGTTACTGACCACTCAGGCAAACCTCTTTCCAGACAAGGACGCTGAGGCTCAGAGACAGCACTGGTTCCCGACAGGCCCAGGATTTCTGGACCCGTTCCTCCCACCACACTGCAGTGCCTGTGTGCGTCCCTGTCTGCCCACCTTCCTCCTCCACCTTCGCCTCTCTCCCACCTCATGCCTTGGTGGTGGTCTCACAGGGTTCCTTCTCCGGCTCTTGGTTGGATTTGGCTTACGGGAGGCTCCCCAGGAGAGGAGAGCAGAGAGGCAGAAGTTGGGCATTTTTCCCCAAGTCCTCTGTGCTCTGGGCAGTGTGGACCTGCATCTCTGCTTGGCCACAGCCTCCCAGGTTGACCTCCCTGTGGAGCCCCTGGGATGCGCTCTGTCCTCTGCCTCTTCAGGTCTTGGTGACCGTGGCTCCCCTTGCTGCTGGCCTCTAGGTGCTCTTCTAGGCCCTTCACACCTCCACAGAAGTCTCTTCTTAAACCCCCTGGAACCACCTATGTTGAATTGCTTCCTACCAGGAAACTGATAAACACTGATATTTGTGCACTGGCTGAAAAGTTTTGTATTTTTATTTCTTAATACCAAGTGTTTCTTCTACTTCATTTCATATCACATAAATTAGCAATCAAAAATATCAAAATGTTATATCCCAAGGTATATATCTAAATGACTAATGATTGTGTGAAATAGCCTTCACTGAATTAGTTATCAGCAAAATGCAAACTATAATCACCATGAGAACAGCCAAAATGGAAAACAGAGATAAGGCCATATGCTGGGGAGGATTTGGAACAAATGAAAATCTCACGCATGGCTGGTGGGAGTATAAATTGACACAGTTCCACTTTGGAAAACTCTTTGGCAGTATCCTATATGACTCTATTGCCCAGCAATTCCACTTTGGGTATACCAGTAAGAAATGTGCATCTATCCATGCCAAAAGACATGCCCACAGAACAGAAAACAAACAAATTCCCAGCAATAGGAGAATGAATTATGGGCTGTCACATCATTGAAAAGCAAATCTCTACAATGATAAAAATAAATGATCTACAAGTATATGAAGCCATGTAAATAAGTATTGCAAATGTAACGTTGAATGAAAGAAGCCATGCTCAACAGTAGAAGAGAAGAAATTAATCTATGCAGTTAGAAGTCAGGGTATAGTTGCTACATTAGTTAACTTTCCAATTACTGCAAAAAAAAAAAAAACCTAAGGTAATCCATGTATGAGGAGGAAAGGTTTATATCAGCTTATGGTTTTGGGGGTCTCAGTCCATGTTGTCTTGGGCTCATTGCTTTGGGGCATGAGGTGAGGCAGCATGTTATGGCAGAATGCATAGAAAGTCAAGAGAAGAAGGAAAGAATGAGTTGGAGACCCTACTTCTCAAAGTTTCCATCACCTGATAGCACCAGGCTTTTGTCTCCTTGGGGAGACAGTCCCGAATGAAACAATAGCAATTACTCCTGTTGGAGAGCAGCATCTGCAAAGGTTGGGGGAGGGTTGGAGGCTGAGGCATTCTGACTCTTGATCTAGATCTGCTTACAAGGAAGTATTCAGTTTCAGAAATTAAGCAGTAGTCTAAATGTGTGAACTTTTCTGTACGTTTATTGTATCTCAATAAAAACCTTCAATTTTAAATCTGCATTACAGCAATTGAGCACCATAATGTTAGCTCTAGCTAACAGATTACTCACAGAGATGCCAGATTGCCTGGATAGTTTCAGATCTTGTTCCAGGCATTGCTGCAAGCAAACGGCTGCCTAGTTATTTGCAAACCAATCTATTTATAACGCATTTGCCACATTTATAAAGTCTGGATGCCCACTGCCAGGATAAATGAAGTTATTTACACATTGGATGTGAGGGTACAATTCCTGCTGTGCTTATTGTATACAGAGCTGTGAAGATGTGGACCCAGACACCTTGTTTTGTTTTGTTTTAGACAGGGTTTCTCTACATAGTTTAGGCTGTCTTGAACTTACTCTTTAGCCTAGGCTGACCTTAAACTTGTAGTGATCCTCCTGCCTCAGCTGCCCTAGTGCTGGGGTGCTGGGGTTACAAGTGTGTGACACCCCACCCAGGTGGGTACCTATTTTTCGAGGCAGGATTAAGAGTTTCTTGTCACTTTAGCCAGAGGCGGCTTATTGCTTGGGCAGGAAAATGTCTGAGGCAGGTTAAGGTCAGACTCAAGTGAGGGGCTGGCAATCAGACTGAGTTTACCACAGTGCAGGGCGATGGTTGAGTCCCCCTTGGCAGGGAAGCTAAGGCTCAGGGGTCTAACAAATGTTTAGTCCAAGTCACTGTCATTTACATGCCAGCCGTGTCCCCCATTGGAACAAGGCAGAAAGGAAGGGCAAGCCAAGTCATCTCAGAGTGGAACCCAGATTAGGGCGGGTCTTGTAGGGTGTCAGAGGACCACGGCAACCATGGCAATGCCAACTGGCTATGGGTCCGCTTTTCATGACTATGGTTGAAGGCAGAACCATACGACAGCAACATCAAAGGGTGAGATCAGAGCTGCAGGACCAGGCCCACGGTTCATTAGGGGATCCCTTGCAATGACTGCTTTAATCGGAGCATTAATTAGTGATGGAGCCTCATTATGGTTCTCCCAAAGCTTGGAGCAGCTTTCCCACATTGCTATTTGCAAGAGGACAAAAGCAGAGTAAGAAAAATAAGGCAGGAGGGAGGAAGGAGCTGAACAAACATATTGGAGAGGGTGACTAATCGCATTTTACCTTTTAAAAGTTAAAAAATAAAGTTTGCTTGCAAGATATTCTCCATAATTTCAGGATTATGAGAAATATAGTAGTATGAGCACAGGTGACTAGCGATTATTTTAATTTGTAATCAGGAAGAAAGGGAGGAAGGAAGGGATGGGAAAGAGAAATAGCTATAAAAGTCTACAATTGTTATATGAGAGCATCTTACTAACTAGATGTTTATCTAGAAAATCAAAATTAAATAAATCCAGTCTTTCTTTTAGAACATGTGGCAACCTGTTTAATAGGGGAAAACTAAATTGCATTTATGAAATGCTCACCAACTATCATTGCATTCTTTTGGAGCAGTGAGGTTTTTTTTAAAATTCTATTAGAATTAAGCTCTTGAATGATTATATAAATTACTTCACTAAAAATATAGATCTAGTGCTTGCTTCGGGAGCACATATACTAAAAATATAGATCTAATTATCTGGAAGTCAGCAGCATCCTTTACATAGGCATATGCATGTGGAATCAAATACTTTAAACCCTATATTAACTTTGATATTTTCACAAAACATATTTTTTACCCTCTTTTCTAGCTAAAACTTGAAATTTTAATTTCCTCCCTTGACATTTATTTAACAAAGATCATTCATTTCACTTATTGAATTTGCCCAGAAAGTATCTGAGTTTGTTTGAAAGGAATTAAATTCGTGTGGCAAGAAAAGTGACCTTTGCAATTCCTGTCTGACGGAATTTCTGAAGAGAAAGGACAAGGAAAGAAGAGAGACAATATCATGTATCTCTGTTAGTTTACTTTGCTGAGGACTAGTGATTACTGCCAGGGAATTGTTACATTGTTCTCAGGAACCTTGAAAGGGACAGTGTGACCCAAACGTTGGCCTCCTACACAGGCACAAGACCCTTGAAGGGAGACACTCTTCGAAGAGGAGAAAGTGGAGCCTTCCAGAGTCTCAGTCAGCACTCTGGGGCATTGGTCTGAAGAACCAGAGTTTCTTTTGTGGCTAGAACTACAGCAATGTAGAACTTCAAAGCAGTTACAAAAATAAATACAGCTAGCGGTAACAGTGGGACATAATCATCATGACACTTTTACCATTCCCATGTAGTCTTCCTGGCTTTTTCTTGCCTATGTTCTTAAAGTGTGTATTTGTAATTATGGCAGGTGTTCCGTTTTGCATTTTGTTTTATTTTCCCAGACGTATTTCTTAATCTTCTACATCACCCTCATAGTTATGTAGAAGAAATGCGACTCCCAACCTTCCAGATGTCAAATGTCCCGAGTTTGCGTCCACCGAAATCCAAGAGTGAATTCTAAAGAACAACAGAGGTTAAGAGTAGGAAAGGTTTCTTGAGAGATACTCCTGAGAGGCAGGAGGAGTCCTGAGTGAGTGACCACCGAGGCCCTTTGTCAGGGGTGATTTGTACAGCAAGGTCACAATGTGGGTACAATCTGGGGCAAACTACAATCAACCTACAGGAAAACGAGTATAGCTGCTTAGCTAATATTGATCCGATAGGGAAGTGGGTCGCATAGCAAGTGTCCATGGAAAGAACGAAGGAATTTTTGGGAGGGTCTAGATGCTCTGGTTGCCCGTCCGAGTAACTGGTGCCTGTCTGGACTTTACTGGACCAGGTGGTGCTAATTAGAATAAAATCCCAAGTTGCTGTTTATCCCTCAGGCAGACCTGCAGGCCTGGCCACTGCATCTTTATCTTCAGATGAGAGTCTTCAGCCACAACTCTGATGTCTTTGTTTTTGTGCTCACTTCCTTGAGAGCCCAGCTCCTCTCTGATGTACATTAACTTCTATCTACATTTCCTCCCTATAATAATGGCCATATTTCGATTGTCTATGTATTTATTGCAGGACCTTATGCATATAAGCAAGTGGTCTACCACTGAGCTACACTCCCAGCCCCTGTTTAAGTGGCTGTGCAAACCCCCCCAGTGAATTCCCAGGATTTCTTGCTCTGCGTAAGGGCATTTAGAGCCTAGTTTTCTATCTGTCCCGGGCTCCACTAGACAGCAGAGCTGCACCATAGTTAGTTGGTGGATGGGAAGAGCTGAACTCACTGAAATAAAGTTCAAAAAGAAGTTCCCTTTGGAACCAGCCAGATTGCCGGGGATTTAGCTCAGTGGTTGGAGTGCTTGCCTTGCAAGCATGAGGCCCTGAGTTCAATTCCCGGTACCAAAAAAAAAAAAAAAAAAAAAAAGACAATGTGGGTGGAACCAGTCAGATCTGCCCATCCCCGAGGACCAGGGAGTGTGGGGTTGGGAACAGCAGGAGTCATGGGGTGCATCACTTAACACCTGGCCCAAAGGGCTCGGTAGAAACGGAGAGTTGAGTCCCAGCAGGTGCCGCTCAGCAAAGGCATTTCCCCCTTCAGGCTAATGAATGAGAACCTTTTATATGCAAACCAATGAGGAACATTAAACAAATATTTCCAACAAGTGATTCTGCACACATTTTGAGACTGCCAGTGTCTTATTTAGAGACATTAAACTTGCCCTTGAAATCCACACCACTGAACCACCTTTTAGCAGACGCCACATGATTGTGACCCAAAACACAACACTGTGAGCCTCCTCCTGGTCCATTGGGCCTGAAGGGCTCTGGAGTCTCCATCCTGTGCTTCGATCACCCCTGCCCACCTGCAGCAGTCACCTCCAGCAATGAGAACTTCTTTCTAAAAGGCATTCATGTGAAATACGGCTTTTCTCCAGGACAACTGAGACCAGGGCTTGATGGCCAGCACACTGGAAACAATGCACTGGCTCTGTCCTGGAGGTGCCCACCAACTCTGCTTCCAGAGGGAGCTATCCTGGGGAATTGTACCCCGCAGGGAGAGATGCCACCAGGTCACTTTGGTCTGAGAGGTTGTAACAAAGCACTGGAGTCAAATTCAAGCCAAGCCGAGATGGCATCACTGTCTTCTTTCCAAATGTCAACAACAGAGATCACAAGAGTGGGTGTACAAGAAAAGCCAGGCAGACACTGTGGCTTGCACTTGGTGCCCTGCCCACCTCCCACTCAGCCTCCTCCTTCATGCCCGCTCTTCATTTCCCAACCATCACTTCCTTGTTGTGGGCCAAAAGCACCAGGGGACCTGCCATCCCTGGGGAGCAGCCTGAATCAGTGGTTGCTACACACAAATGCCAACTCCTCACCCAATTCTTACCCAAGGATCAGCCTCGGGGGCAACCCAGACCAAGAGAAAACTCTATTTCCAAAGGGCCCTGGAAGCAACTCTCTTATTACTTCCTATCCCTCTTTCTGTCGCTCACTCTTACTTCCTTTCACTGCCCCGCTGTTCGAACCCCCATGTTGTCCTTTCACATCTCTGTCCAGTCTCCTTTCTTTCCGCTCTGAGATGACAGTGCACTCCGATGCCTACAGACCCTGTATCGCCACTAAATGCAAGTGATTATCTTTGTGGACCTGCATCTTGGGCTGCTGGGAGAGCTTCAGGGGTCCGGGGCATTGTTTACAGGTTTAGACCAGGTGAAATGTGATCCCTTCGCCTGGGGACTTCTCGGCTCAGGGACACCATGCCAGGTGGGCTCTGGGGCCTGGCACGGCCACCTTTGGACAAAGGGACAGTCTTGGAAAGCAGAGTTGTGGTAGCTGACCGAGAAACTCGATAAACCAAGGGCAAGAAAGAAATCAGGCCTGGTTAAATATCACAGGACTACTCTTACATGAGAAGCCCAAAGTGCAGATTAAGAGCAAAATAGAGGGCAGATGGCGGGGACACGGAAGGAGACTTTGTGGAGATGCGGAGGGGGTCTGGGAACAGGGGTGACGGGAGGGGCGTGGGGAAGGGGAGGGAAAAGGATCGAGGTGCTATGCGTATGTCCCAGCTCCCCACAATGAACACACCCATTACGGTGGCAAACATGAACTTACTACAACATAAAGGCCGCCGCCAGGTAGCACACTGCTGTCCCTTGAGTGTCGCCGACACGCTCCGGCAGCCCTTGCCTGGGGTCTTCCATCTGCATTCTCACTGCGGCCCCCAAGAAGTCTGGCTTGCAAACCGGAAGGCTTCGTAGGACTTTGACAACGTAAGAGGAGGTCATGAGCCAACGCTACGTACGCTCTGTGTCGAAGTCATTTCAGCCTAGCACAAAACAGTCCCTATCGCTGTGCAGTGTCACTGCCTAGCAGTCGTATGTTATCACTATGTACATCTAAAATGTGCCCTTAAACTAAAATTTAAAAAAATAACAATTTTGAGGCTGCTCTTGGGTAACTGGCACTTTCTGAGGCTCGGGTTTGGGAAAACGGGACCCGTACGGCAAGAAACGATCGGGAATAACAGTGACAAGCGGTGATCTGGTCCTTCCTATGCCAATTACATAATGTGGGTGTTTCCGAAGAGGCGTGGTTGGCGTCTCCCTCCCGACGGCAGGTCCCCTCACCGGGGCTTGACCCGAGAGGACCTCCTGGAGCCCTCTGTCCCTGCGAGCAGCCCTCCGCTCCTGGCTAGTGGGAATCGACTCGTGCTCCAGCGACCTCGCCAGCTGGTTAGGGTTCCCGGAGACGGGCTCCACACCACGGCCCGAGTTCTTCCCAGCAGCCCACTGGATCACCTGGGCTTGGCTGGCTGCTTTCCTCCCTTGGCGCTCCTCCCCACCCCTTGCCAGAGCTTTCTGTCTCCTCTATTAGCCCGAGGGAACCCAGGCTAAGATGGTCATAAAGCCCAGCAGTCTGCCCCATGTTGAAAATATGCTGAAAACTAAAAGGTTAATGACGGAATGAATTAAAGAATGTTTAACTGATGGTTTGACTTGAGCTCGGATGCATTCCGATCGGAGGTAGCAGGGAGACTTCGTTTCCCAGGTGTCCTTGTCCCTGTTCGCCATGCTAGGCATTCTGTGCTCTCACCTGCACATCCGGCCATGCTCCCTCCTGTCTTCCTGAACCGCTGCCCCCACGTCCTGACCCCGTTCTAGGTCCTCCTCTCTTACAATCCACCCGCCTGTGTGCCCACCCTGCAGTGAGGCCCTAACGGCTGTGCCTCTGGGGCCTTCTCCCTTACCCACCCCCTCTGAGACATTGCGACTCTTCCCAGTGCCCTGACACTGCCAGGGCATCCGTGGCTCCCAGGACGGCGGGAGCAGCGCAGCCCTGGCTCTCGGGTCCAATCCGCCCTGGCTCAGCCTGCCACTGCTGGAGTCCAGAGTCCCCACACCGTGTCTAATAGATGTAGGTTGGACACGGATCAAGTTTCCATCAAGAGTTAGAGTCTATTTCCCCTCTCTGTGTTTCTGAGCCGGCCTTGTTATTTTCTCTGACCATGTGGCAGATATAGTGTTGAGATACAGAGTTTACCAAAACCTGTAGGGGAGAGACTGTCCGTCTAGGCTGCTTCCTAGCTTTTGGAGATCTTCTACCAAGCTCTGGTTTTCTCTGACTCGAATTCTATAGTTTATCTCTATGTTTAGGTCTTTGATCTATTTGGGTTAATTTTTATATATGTTTTAAGTAAGGATCCAGCTGCATTTTTTTGCGTGTGGCTATTTAGTTGTCCCATACCATTCATTGAAAAGACTATTATCTTGGCACCCTGATCAAAAATCGGTTGGATAAAAGTATGACTTTAATTCTGGACTCTCAGTTTTATTCCATTGTTCCACACATCAGTACAGCACTTATGCTGATGCCACACAATCTTTCACTCTAGTTTGGCAGTAAGCTTTGAAAATGGAAAGTGTGAGTCTTCCAGCTTTCTTTTTGCTTTTTCATCATTTGGATCGCTCACATTTTCATATAAAATTTAGGAGCAGTTTATTCATTTCTGTAAAAAAATCCATCTGGGATTTTGATAGGAAAAGCATTGACTCTAAAATTTTTTGAAGAGTTTTAGTTTTGCCATCTCACCATGCAAAATCTTCCAATCTCTGAAGATAGGATGTCTTTCTGTTTATTTGGTCTTTAACCTTTTCAGCAATATTTTATCATTTTCAATGTTTAAATTTTGCGTTTCTGGTTAAATCTGTTACAAAATATTTTATCTTTGTTGATGCTATTGTATATGGGTTTTTAAAAAATTTCATATTTGGGTTGTGTGTTGTTAGTATATAGAAGTACAGTTGACTTTCCTCTATTGTGCCATATCATGCAGCTCTGCCAAGTTTGCTTATCAGCTCATACTTTTAGGATTGGTTTGTGGATTCCTGAGGATGTTCTGTGCGTAAGATCTTGTCATCTGCACATAGAAATAATTTTATTTCTATTTTCCAACTCGAATGCCTTTTTTTTTTTTTCTTGACTAATTGACCTGGCTAGAATCGCTCTTTCGTTGTGGGATAGAAGGGACAAGGGAAGACATCCTGTCTTCTTCTGAGTTTTGGAGGAAAGTTTGAATTAAGGTTTTCACCATTAAATGTGATGTTAGCTGTCAGTTTTTCATAGATGTCTTTTATCAAATGGAGGGAGTTCCCATGATTTGAAACATTTGTCAAAATATATTTAAGAGCCAACAATTCAAAACACACACACTCACAGAAACACACACACATATTCAGCAGAATTTTGGATGTATATTTGTCTAAAGAAATGAGACAGGATGTTTACAGCCACACTGTGAATACTGCTTGGGGCACAGTAGCCCCAGCAGGGTGCTTGGCACGCTGGGTGCTTTGCAGGGAAGAGGACTGGACAGGCCCAGCAGCAAGGTCTCTGTGACCTTCTCCCGCCTGCTTTCTCCTCCTGTGACAGTGCGGATAGCCGTCATCCTTGCAGGACAAAAAGCCGTTCTCTTTGGAGGCAGGTGGCTTAGGAAGGCTCTAGGGTTCTGTTACAGCCTCTCTCTCGAGCTGGGTGCTCATGGGCCACGGCCTGGGTGAGGTTTGTCCCCCATGGTTCACGTGCCGGATGCTCGGTCTCCAGGGCTGATGCGATAGGGGCAGACATTTAAGAGGGGCCCAGCGGAGGGTGATTAGGTCATGGGGCTCTGCCTCGGAGTGGTTCAAGCCGGTCTCATGTAAGTGACTTCTCCAGAGAGTGAGTTGCTGCAGGAGACCGAGCCTGACCCACCTTTCCCCAGCGTCCCGTGCTGTCCTGCGGTTTCTTCCGCCTGCGCTCCCACTTGTACGAGGCTCCATCACGAGGCCCTGGCCAGAGGTCACACTGATGAGGCTGCCTGATCTGGATCTAGGACTCTCAGCCTCTGCTTCTGTGAGCCAAATCAACCTCTTTTCCTTCCCCAGACTCAGGCATTGTGTTATTGCCACTGAATATAGACTCGTGCAGCCCCTGGATGTGTGCTATTTGTGACAAATAATGAAACTTTTCTTTTAGAACTGGTGCACCCTCCTGTATGCACACTGTACCTTAATACAAGGTTATATTAAAAGAGTATCTAGATATCTCTGCCTCTGTCCCCATACATTCTCTTAAAACAACTTAACTACATCTTTAAACTGCACTGTTTCTAATTAGTACCAATACAGGGTTGCATCTCTCCCTGCCCACCGCAGCAGGATGGGAAGCTGCGAGGGTGACATAAGCGCTCAGGCCTGCGGCGGACGTGTCCCTGCAGATGTGAGCAGGATCCTCCCAGGTGCCGTCGCACCCACATTGCCTCATTGCATACCGGGGGTGACAGCTGGTAGTGGCGGCACAGCCGCTCTGAGGTAGGGACTGAGCTATGTTTACGTTAAAATTGCAAGATAATTCAGTTCCCGAGCAAAGTACGAGGGCTGGAATAAGTCCTGACCAGAGGCCACTTCTTCCCGTGCTGCAGTCTGAGGCGCAGCATCACAATTGCAGCAGTAACCCCTCAACCAGCCGAGACATCCTCTTCACAGTCACTCGGTGGCTGGCCCGACTCTGTGGCTGAAGCTGGGGACAGGACTGGTGTGGGCGTTTCCCAACACAGCCGTCCCTGCGCGCTGACACAGCTGTTTGCCAGGCTGAGAAGGTGAAGAAACCACACACTCAAGGCCCAGCCTGGGCCAGGGGAGGACCTTGAGCTGCCTCTAGAAGTTGGTCGAAGACTTCAGCTGCCTCGTCCTTCCCCAGGGGTGCCAAATACGCAGAAACCAACCAAACCCCAGGGGTGCCAAATGTGAAGTCCCAACCTCAGTGGGGTCTCATTTACTATCACCAACAGCATCCTTGATGTACAGGGCACGATTTCGTGAATTTTAGAGGATAAATATGTCTGTGAAACTAGGGCTGCAATCGTGTCACAAAACAGTTTTTCATTCCCCAAGTTTCCCTAACTCCGTCGCACCCCGCTGGTCACTGTCCCTAGAAGCTGGTTTGCAGTTTCTAGGATAAACTGCTCTTTGAACACGTGAGTGCAGCAATGGGCCACACCCAAGCATGTTTCCCATGCACACACATGAGTGAAGGCACACTTGTGCACCCACACACCCTCTTCTCAGTGGGGGTCTTTCCTACAGTGGTGCACCAAGGCAAGCAGCTGTAGGTGGCTTGCAGGCATGTCCTGAGACCTGGCCGCAGAATGGGAACAGGGTGGGGACCTGCCTGGCACCTGCAAAGCAGGTCGACTGGAGGAGCCAAGAAGCCACCGCAACCACACAGGAACAGAGGCCGTGAGTTAGCACAGCCACAGTCTAGATGCTTGGGGGCAGCAGGGGCGAAAGCAGATGCATCCCCTGTGGGAATTTGCTAGAGGTGCTATAACACAGCAGCTTCAAGGACAGAAGTCGATTTCTCGCAGACCTCGAGGCCTGAGATGGAGGTGCTGGTGGCGATGGTTTTCTCCGGTGCCTCTGATAGTGGCTTGCTGCTGGCTCCCTCTTCCTGTGTCTTCACAGGGCGGCCCCTCCATGTGTCTCTGCCCTTGTTTCTTACAAGGACAGCGGTCCTAGTAGGGCCACCCAACATCCTCACTTCACTCTCATCACCTCCCTCTGAGGGCCTCATCTCCAGCGATGGCTGGATATGGGTTGAATGTGTCCTCTGAGTTCACACGTAGGAAGCCTGGTCCCCAGCAGGGTGGGGCTGGAAAGTGGCGAGATCCTTAAGGGTGGAGCCTAGAGGGAGATGCAAGCTGGAAGTGGTTTGTGGAGTCCTCCCAGGACTGGAGCTGGCTCCCCAGGAAGTGGGTAGTCACAAAACAGCAAGAGCGGCGCCTCCCACCTGGCTGTGTCTGCCCTGTCATGTGACTCACCTTCTTCCACGTGCTCCTGCCCACCGTGATGCCACCAGGAGGATGTGAGGACACTGACGCAGCATGCCTGAGGGCCACGTTGACGGGCCACTCCATCTCAGACTTCCCGCCTCTGGAACTCTGGGATTTTGTTCTGGCAATAGAAAATGAAATAAACTATCTCCTAAGAAGGCTATAGTCTGTGTTCCAGCTGGACATCGACCTGCCTTTAGAGAGACACAATTCAATCCAGAGAACCTGCGAAGGTCGGGGATGGGGCCTCCCGCTGTGAGCTGAGTATCTCTGTGAACTCTGAGGTCCGGAACTCTTCTTGGTTCCAAACAGAGATCCTGGATGCCGGGTCCTGAAAAGTGCTGCCACCCTCGTCCTTCACTTTGTCTTGGAGTAGACAGACCCATGACTCAAGCAGGAGCCAGCCAATCAGCTTTTCCTGCAAGCCAAAAATATGAAGCACGTTTTTTGTCTACATGCAAACAGGTGGGTGTGGGGAGAAGGGTTAAGAGGCAGACTCTCGTCCTAGGTGGGCTGGCAGGGAAAAGGCGCAAACTCTTTTCTCCTCTACTAATCATGAAAACCTTTCTATTAACCTTCTGGCAATTAAGGTACCAATAAAATTCGTAGCTGCAATTATTACAAAGAGGTATTCATTATGCCCTTTTAAGTCAGCATATGAGCCAGGAGGGCCCAATTACATGTTTTTTTAAATAAAAAGTCCTCCCACGGGCAGGCAGAAATAGCAGGGCTCCCGCTCTGCAGGGTCATGGGTTTTGGGGCAGCTGATAGGGGAATTTGCTCAGCTCTGCACTTTTCTAAATATAACTTTCTGCCAAGTTTTCTCAGCAAAGTGGCCTTGTGGCCCGAAGGGATGAGATGAAGGAAGTTCTTAAAGGAAAAGGGCTCCCCGAGTGTGGGCTCCGCAGTGAACGGGAAATGTTTCTCTCTCCCGTCAGGAAGGTGAAAGTTCACTTGTCAGGAAAAGCTTGTTATTTATGGCCTGTAAATCAAACACGGAAGGAAGATTTGAGGAAATGCTGCCGCTGAGGAGTGACACTTTTACGAGGAAAGCTGATCAAAGGTCGGTTTTGCGCCATCTGTTTGCGCAGAGGCTGCAAGCTGGTGGTTGGGGCTGGTGTGTGCCCCGCCCTGAGCCTCCCGGGTCTGGGCTGCATAGAAGCAGCTGCCAATGGTCGGCTCTCTTGCTGGTTTACTTTGCTCACAGAAGAGAGGGAAAAATACAATTTTTATGCCCGTGCCCCTCTCCCAAAGAGGGAAAAGCATACAAGGGGTGATCGAAAAATACTGTGTGTTTAAATTTTTAAAAACATGTTATAGTAAAAGACACATTGCCACTAATTGCCCTCACTTCGAGCACACTTATCCTATCTTCATGCTACCTTCTGAAGCAGCTCTGGAGTCCTCTTTTGGGAGTGTCTTTCCAAAAGGTGATAAAAAGCATGGTGAATGCTGTTGCCAAGCGCCACCCAAAGGGAGGCAGCTTGTGAAAACATGGCGCTGAGTCTTCCTCCACCTGATTACGAGATCTGGCGGCAAGCAGCTTCTCACTCTTCCCCAGATTCAAAATGAACATGAAAGGTAAAGGTTTTGAATTGATCCAGGGCAGGGAGGCCGCCACAGGAGCGCAACTGAACACTCAGGAGCGAGCACCCCAGAGCTGCTGCAGAAAGGGGCAAGAGCCGTGGGATGAGTGTGCTCAGAGGAAGGGAGGATTTTGCGGGGTACTCGTGGCTTTTACCCTAATAAAGTTAAAAAGTGAACGTCATTGTATTGTTCGACCAAATCATGATACGGGAAAGCCAGTATTTCAAGGAAAAATGGGAGAATGCTGGTTTCTTTCAGAAGCACAGATGGTGCCTACCCGGGTGCTGTCCATTGCTGGCTCCTTGAATTCGGGATGTCACCAGCCACGTCCCAAAGCCCCTGCGCCCAGGTCCCCAGCATCTTGGTCCCGGTACTTCACTGACCACACCCAGCCATCGCCGAGGGCACACGGCAACAAGATCGTCCGCTGAAGAGATCATTCTGTCCTGCCTGTCGCCTCGAGTGCCCTTCCTCCATGCCTGAGGTGGTGCCGCTCGAGACCACCCTCAGCTTCCAGCCTCCGACCCCTCATCCCCCTCAAGATGGGCCGTGCGTTTGGGGAAAATGGGAGAAAGAGAAGGGGCTGTCCCACAGGACAGGGTGGTTTGCTCTTCCTATGTCACCAAAGAGCCCAGAGGACAGCCCCTCTGGGACACCCCCGTTCCCTCCTGCAGTCTGCAGACAGACAGGTCTGGGACATCCACCTCTCAGATACGGAAGGGAAGGGTGGCTGTCAACACAGGTTTTGGTGCAGTGTCAGCTGTGACTTCATGGGTCACTTTAATCTCAGCTAGCACCTAGTGTTTTAAACTAAGAACCTGATGCGGCAGGGAGTGGTGGGCAACACCTGTTATCCCGGCACTCCGGGAGGCTGATGCAGGAGCTGACCTGGTGGAGGATGAGGCATGTGATGTCAAGTCCAACTGCCCTAGTTATTCCATTCACACCCGTGTCCACCATGTTAGCCAAGAACCAACTGCGAGTGGGTTTTACTGAAGTCCAATCTGCGCATAGCAAACCTATGTCATTGACCACAGAGGCGGGCACTAACTAAACATTTCCTGTTTTAAGGTACTAAATTTCTGATTGTTCGTTATGCAGTAGTATCATGATAGCAGATAACTGATACATCTTCTTCCTGTCCTCCTCTCTCTGTCTCACAACCATATATTAGGCACACACAAACATGTACACTCTCAGATCGAGAGTCGCTGATTTCAAACTCTAGAGGAAAAACTAAAATTGATAGAGATGACTTCTGAGGATACAGCACAATTGAGTAATGGTGGTGTGCTTATAGTTTTTTGAAGACGTCACCCCATAGTTTATTTCTTGAGAGAAGTGGGAGATTCTAAAGCTATAATGACTGAATTCTGACCTTGGAGATGATAAGACTGAATTAAGATTAAATGTGGCTCCTTTTGTAATATTCGTTCTGTAGCCATGAAGAGAATCATGCGTTAGGCCTGTTTGGGTTTTATTTCTCAAAATTCTGTACATAGAAGTAACTAGGAGAGGGAAATGAGAGATAGGAGTTTTGCCTTCTAGTGAAAATCTTTTTTCCTTATAAAGACTGTGGCAAAATCTCTCTTTTCAACAGCAGCAATAGTGGCAGCTCACAGTTACTGGCCTCTCCTCACTGCTGGCCCCACTTGAGCCGCCTCATTCGAACCATTTCATAAAATACTCAGTACAAACATCCAAGGGAAGGACCTGATGTTACTAATCTTACAAAAGAGGAGATAGGCTCAGAGGTAACCAGCACATCCTGAGATTGCCTGGCTGGAAAACAGCAGCCGTAACTTTGGTGTGGGTGGCTCCCAAGTCAGTTTTCTGGGATCATTTTCCAAAGAAACTTCATGTGTCCTGTCTCTTTTGTAAGGTCTGTTTCGAGATTACCAAGCCAAGCCCCCGTCTTCTCCTCCAGCCTTCTCCTGGCGCCTGGTTTTTCAAGACAAGAGGTAGGTGTTAGCCTTGTTCCTTCTCCTCCCTTCTCCTACCCCGTCATATCCGCAGTGTCTCAATATCCGATGCGCCCCATTCCCTGCAAGGATTCTGCAAGTGCCTCTTCGCTGGTCTCATGGTCTGTAGATTCCAGAATGGTGCATAAAAATGTTATTCATGCCATAGTGCCCTTCCGTAGAAAACTTGGCGGTAGTAATGACAGGTACATTGGGAAGCATTTTCTACGTGTTCTGAGGATGCTGTACATATCAAACGCATTTAAATCCCATCAAAGAAAAAAAAAATCCTAGAAGGTAGAGACCACTATCGTAATCCATAAAAAGAAAATAAAGGAAACCAAGGCATGGAGGAGTTGTCATTTGCCTGTCTCTTTGCTACCTGGCAGGGCAACTTATATCTTCTACAACCCCAGATTCTTCACGGATTTTTTTTATGCAGCTGGATTACTAGTGAAAAAAAATTTTTTTCCTACTTACAGCCACTAATTGATACAACTGGGCGAGGAGAACCTCAGTGGGGCAACATTACTTCAGATTTATAAATCAAATAAAATATAGGGAAAAATGAAGACTGGGACAAGAGAATCTAACTGTGTCATAAATGAAGGAGGTGGGGGAAGATGCCGCCAGCCTCTGTAAGAATAGTGTAGGAAGAACCACACATACGCACTGCTGACAAAGTTTTCCCCTGTGGTTGGATGACCAAACCTGCTACTGCTGTACGTGCCTGCAGCTGAGCGGCTGAGTTAGTGGCTGGTGAGGGTAGAAACAAGTCGCTCACCTCTGGAGTGGGAATCTACGTATAAGGAAGGGGAGAGGACTACAGTGATCCGGGTTGTAGTGAATTAGAACAGGAGGTGTCAGTGACTCGCGTTTCACTCAGTACAGACACAGATGGTGGCGTACGGACCGATTTATAGATAATGTACATATCGCACCACTCTGACAGCAAGAGGGACTAAAAGCAGGGCCGTCCCAGGAGCAATGAGCACAGTGAGTCCTCAGTGTTTGGTTTTGAATATCACTCTACAACAAAAGGAATCAGAGTTCTGGAGATAATGTCTCATTCTATGACCTGAGCAGGAACTATCTGAGATGTGCCTGGAATACTTTGCAGAACCAGAAAATAAGGATATGTTCACACACACACACACACACACGCACGCGCGCGCGCGCGCAGCCGCGAATCAAAAGAGTACAGAAGTTTCTTTAAAGACTTCCTGATGGCTAAGCCAAATAATGAGCCGCAAAATAAATAAGAGACTGTAGTATCAAAGAAAGTGGTGGGAAGTTGCAAATAGGCATCTATAAATTCATACGAATATAAAGAGTGATACAAACATTAATTACTAGGCGAGAAGAGACAAACTCACTCTGGGTAAACGATGCAGGCTGTCCAGCCTCAAGGAGTAGAACCTAACTCCGTGCTCCTTCCCGAAGAGCACAGAATGGAAGGCGGGAATACAGTCCCTTTTCCAGCGGCTGAAGATGAATTCGACCACCCAGCTGGCTGATGAAGGTCAACACTAACAGCCATCGTCATGTCCACCGCAGATGCCTGCCTGTGAAGGGAAGACAGGCTACTTGGTTTCCATGTCCTCCTCCCGAAGCCTTCTAGTCATGAAGAGAACACTGGACAGTCCCCAACACCGGGCAGCCTGCAGTCCACCCGGACCGGCACGGGCAAGGTGGAGACAGTCATCAGAAACAAGGCAAGCTGGAAAACTCTCAAAGAGACATCACAGCCGGGCATGATGCAGCGCTCGGGATGGAGGCCCAGGACAGAGAAAGCATCAGGTCAAAAACTAAAGAAGTCCAGATCCGCTGCAGACTGGGTTTGATCTGCATGTGCCAGTGCAGGCTCGCCGGTACCATATTAATACGGTGGGACACTCTAGGCGGGAGGCCATGTGGGAACATTTATGAGCTTTTCAGCTTTTCCATAACGCTAAGACTGTTCGAAAAGCTAAAAATCAAATCAAATAAGCCACAGAAAATTGAGTTGCACTGCACGTACTGACAGAATACCATGAAGCAACTTGACCATTTCTTGCTAATCTGACCTAACCTGTCCACGGGGATAACTCAGATTCTAAGAGCAGCAGTGTGAGGGGCACAGTTACCTGGCTTTGTTATTAACGGTCATCAAATTAACTGCAGAAATTCTCAGTGAGCTTCAGTTTGTGGTCGGGAGGCACTTTTGACCTATCTACTGCCCCTCCAAGAACCTCAGAAATGAGTCCTCAGGGGCTGGGGATTTAGCTCAGTGGTTAGAGTGCTTGCCTCGCAAGCATAAGGCCCCCGAGTTCGATCCCCAGCACCAATAAAAAAAAAAAGAAGAAGAAAAGAAATGAGGCCTGAGGCTTCTTTCTGGGATCTTCTCTTCAGAGGCCTGAGGGGGAAAATACTATAAAGAAGAAAAATAAAAAAATTTTTGCAATATGTCTCTGGGGTAAAGCACTTTGAGAATAGCTTGTGATTTACCTTTTTTGGTGGGGGGGAATTGAACCCTTCCTACTGAGCTACATCCACAACTTTTTAAATCATTATGTAATTTGAGATAGGATCTCTCTAACTTGTGAAGTAATTTGTGATCCTTCTGCCTCAGCCTTCCAGAGTGCTGGATTACAGGTGGGCTGCACTACGCCCGGCTCAGGGCAGGTCAAAGTCACCTTGCACATTCTATCTCCTGACCCAAAGGCCGCATGGAGGCCCTGTCTACTGCTGTAACTGCAGAAAATACAGGGAGTGTTTGTTGAAGCAGACAGCCTCGCGTGTGAATTGCCCTCTGAACTCACAGTCACTACTCTCTGTTCCTGGGAGGGCGTCCAGGAGCCTGCAGACACCAAACTCCAGGGCTGCCCTTCCCCCTTAGCACTTACGAAAATCTGCGAGGCGTCTGCAGAACCCTCACACCTCCTGCTGTGTGCTTTCGTCTCCCCCCCCACCCCGGAATTACTTTAGTGCCTGTTGTGATGCAAGTGCTGGCTAGTAGCTGCTCTACTGCATCGTTTAGGGAACAGCAACAAGGTAAACCTGTGTGCGTTCAGCACGAAAGCAATTTTTTCCTCGTATTTTCAGCCCAGGGTTTGGCTAGATCCGCGGTGGGGCAGAGGGTGGACTGTGCCTGGTGGAGGGGAACCTGCAGCCCAAGGTCTCTGGGCCCCTCATACATCCCGGCAGGGAGCCAGAGTGCTGGGCTCTGCCGGGAGCAAGCAGGGGTGCTTCTTGGCCCCGCTCTGTGAAATTGCAGCCTCGTGAGACCTGATTCTTTTGACAGAAAAGATTACCAGGGGTGCTATTAAATGGATAGCTTTGCAAACTTTTTAAAATACGTTTTTATTAGTCCATGTTTGCTGTTCATAATTATTACATTTATTGCGTGAAATTGGTGCATGCACACAACACATCTTAATTCCATTTATATCCCCTTCCCTTTCCCACCCTCTTCCCTTCCTTCCATCTCTTGGTCCCCTTCCCATTTGTAAAGATCTGGTTCCTAGTAGCTATCTTTTATTTTGCTCCGTAGTTTATTTATACTTTGGGTTTCTCAAGAAGAAAACCCACGTAATTTTTAGGCTTATGTGTCTGATTTATTTCACCCAACATCATGGTCTCAAGGTGCACCCGTGTTGCTACAGATGACTAAAGTCTGCTCTCCGCCCTGGTGCAGCGTGGGTTTCAGCTGCGGTGGCTGCCGCCTGGCCCCACCCGCGGGCCCTGGGCTCTGGTGTGGTCGAGGCCACCTGTACTGTTCTGCCTGTGCCCGCAGCTCTTCCGGAAGCCGGGAACCCACTTTGCCGGCAGGTACAAGGGAAGGAAGTTCAGGGGAATCTCCTGTCCCTCAGCAGCCTGGACCTGGGACTCAGGAAAAGTGTGGGGACAGACTGCCACTGGTGGCTCTGCTCAGTCCACTCTGTGAGTGACTGTCACCAGGGCTCACTCAAGACCAGACATGGGGTCAAATCCTGGCTTCACTGCTCACCTTAAACCCTTCTGGGCCTCAGTTTCCTTCTCTGTCATAACAGTTATCAATAGGCGTCCTCAAGGTGCTTGTGAAACATAAGTGAGCTGCTGGAAAATCCCCGAGGCGCACACGGAGCAGCACCAGCGCGGGGTGAGGGTCACAAGGCCACAGCGGCAGGGTGAACGGAGCAGTCCCTCGGGGAAGGAGCTTCAGGATGGCTGCAGAATGGGGTGGGCAGGATTTCTCCCCTCAGCACTCCTGGCTTTGGGGCCAGAGCATTCTTGGTTGTGTCTGCTGTGTGCACTGCAGCTCCTGTACCAGCCTCCCTGGTCCCTGCACCCTGGGGCTACCTTCCTACCTCATGGGCGGAGCCTCAATGTCCGCAATATCACCAGATGTCCCCAGGAGGTGAAATTTCCCCGGGGAGAATCCCTGCTCCAGACCCCGATGGAGCTGGTGAACACAGTGCAGCAGCCCGGAGGAGCCAATCCTGGAGCGACAGGACCAGAGGTGCCCGGCCGGGCTGAGTGCGTTTATGTGCGCATATATGCACGTCATGGAAAAACAGGTCTAAAAAGAGAAGGACCAGAAATACTCTGACTGAAGGGAAACATCCTAAATAGCAATATTTTCAGAGCCTATGATTGAGGTTTATGAGGATTGATAAAACTGTTGCCTGTAGGGCTCCGTGAGCTGGCCACCCTGGCGGCTTCTAGGGAGGTCACTGAGGACCGAGGTCTGTCACCTGTGCCTTTCCCGGGCCCCTGGGCCCCATGCCAAGAATGCACCCAACTGCATGCTCCACGCCTCACCCTGCTGGATGCTTGCCTGCAGGACGGTTCCCACCAGGGTCTCTGGGGATCCAGCTCCTTTAGGGAACCCCAGAGTGCTGCAATCTGCTCCAAGCCTGGGAAACGACCCCGCTCCCGCTTTCAAGGCAGTTGGTCTCTCTCTCTCCCCCTCTCCCTCCCTCACTCCCTCCCTCTGTCTCTGGAGTATGTAGCAGTGGTTTGTTGAGCAGATTTCTCAGACTCTGACCACCCTGATCTTGTTGAAATGCAGATTCTGATCTAGCACTCTGCTCTCACAACCTCCTATGTGATGTTGATATTCGTGGTCCACGGATCACTGAAAATCAAGGTACCCACAGATAGGTCTACAAAACCTCTTCTTTCTCAGTGCCTGGCACTGAAGCTTTTCAGCAATACTTTAGAAGCAAGGAGGATGCAATTTTAGGGAAGGAAAATTAAATAGCCTGGGTGGAGTGCTACAGCCAACTTGCTGTTAGGAGGTGGGGCTTGGTTGGAAGAGGCCCCAGAAAGTTACTTTGCCTTCCCTGGCTCCTCTCCGCACTCTGTTTCCTGCCCTGCAGGTCCTGAGGAGCCCTGTCCGCCAGCCCCTCTGCTGTGCTGCCCTGCCCTGGGGCCAGTGGACCACCACTGAAATAGGAACCAAAATAAACCCCTCCTTCCTCAACTGGTAGGATTTCGGTATTTTCTCCTGCCACAAGAGAAGTAACTAGGATGGATTCTCTCTCATGAGCTGCTGAACTCAGGGCTTTGAGAGTCTCCTGGGCTCTTCTCGTTTGTGTTCTAAGCAGCTGACCCAGAAAAAAAGTCTGGGCGTAAGCAGTTTATGCAGGGAGGACCAGAGAGGAGGAGCAGAGGGGAGGCGAAGGAGAGGCAGCCAGTGCCGGGGGTTAGTGAGGAGGGAAAGAAGGACGGCACCTCCCTGGGGACAGAGCCCAGCTGGTCTGCTCTGTTGTGGGTGAGCTGGATGGGACGTCCTGCACAGGCCGCCACAGTCCCACCTGGAGCATGCCCCAGCACACCGAGGGCCTCTGCACGGATGGTGGGTACTGTAGCCGCACCTCACAAAGTAGTTTGTTACATGGGATGATGGGTTCCTGCAAACATTAGCTGAATCCCTTGCAAACGTGGGATTGGGAAATGTACCACAGCTTGAACAGCTGAACATAAAGCAGGTCAACAACGGTGGGAAGAACTTAAAATGGCCTGAAGTCTCTGAAGATGCTGCGTGGAGCTGGAAGTGTGGCCTTCTGAGCTTGCTCTGCTCCAGAAATAAAGGGTGGGTTTGACAAGTCCTTGTTCTGATCCACAGGTTCTGTCTCAGACCTCAGCCAAATGCTACTGGACCTGCACGTTTTTCTGCCCTTCAGACTTTTACCATCTCACAGGCTAATTTAGGCCACTGCTTTGCCTGCCTTGTTCCATCCCCGGCCTCAAATAAGCAGAAATTTCCTCCTAGAGTACCGCTGTACACCAGTCGGAGTCATTTCCCATCTCCAGGCCGAGTGGCCCCAACAGTACCAGCCCTGTAGATGGTGGGCTGACTGGCACAGTGGCTTGTTCAGGTAGCTGTACTGAACGGATCCATGTGACTAACAGAAGGGACTCAGCCACCATGAAGCTGCTGTTTTCTTGCCTTGTCCTGCTGTCAAAAGCTCTGTCCCTTTCATCTCACAGAGCATCAAATTTTCCTAGAAAATGCAAATTTTTCTTGCTCTCAGATGACCTCCCATTGGAGGTGACCCACACACATTTATCAAGCCAGGTTTCCTAATTTTAATATAGAAAATTATAGAAGAACTATTTCATAGTCTGAATGTTAACATCATCCCAAACCACCCTGCGGGAACCCCACGATAATGTATTCTTTCCGAATTAAGCACCCAGCACCCCATGACCAGTCAATTTGACGCACAAAATCAACCATCACAATTCTTCACTCTGTTAGTGACTCTGTGGCACAGATGTGCCAAAGCTTCTCCGGCAGTCCCCTGACTGTGGATATTTGCCTTTCTTACGAAATTACGAGTAACGCTGTGATGAATGAGCTTGTACACAGGCGATCTGTTCCTGTTGCAGGGACGGCTCCGAGAGGGGGACTGTGGGGCCAAGGGCAGCAGTACAGGTAACTGCCCCTCCCCAGGGCCTGCCCGGCTTGCACCCTGCCGGCAACGTCCGAAAGCACTTGTCCCAGAGGGAAATGGGCGCCAGAGACCCGTCCAGCACCACCCTGGCCCAGGAGAGCGAAGCATCAGGACAGGTGCACAGTCTTGCCCTGGCGGTGGCTGGACTCCTGTTGGCCTTGCGTGTCCTCACGGAGAAAGCTGGGCTAGGAAGGGCGCCAGCCAAGAAGGAGAAAAGAGGCACCAAAGATCAACAGTACAGATTCCCAAGTGAAGGACAAAGCTGCTGGATCTCACTGGGCCCAAAGCCGAGGCTGCTCTCCAGCTTTTCAGGGAGAAAAGAGGTGGCTCAGCTCTTCATGCCCCAGTGCAGATCTGCAAAAAATGCAGCATGTTGTGCTGTGGATTACGAGCCCACGAGTCCTTCAGAATCCAGAACAGCCACAGCAGAGAACGGCATGACCGGGCCGAAGTGACCATATTTGCTGGATGAATGTCCAGTCATCCCCAGAACTCCTGTTACATGATTAGATGCTACAGCATTACCCTCTCTGACTAGGGTGCGGCCCCGACTCTGCCAGAGGTGGCGTGTTCTATCCAGTGCGTGTTGTGCGTCACCCCCGAGTCTGAGCGGTTCTGATTCTGAAATCCACCTGGGCCTAGGAGTTTGTCCAAGGGGCCCAAAGTCTGTGGCTCCGTCTCAGGGAATGAGGGATCTGCTTGCCGAGGCTGGGACAGCGGGGCATCTGGGCACCTGCAAGGCGCCTGCCCTGCGGCCACAGGACGAGCGGGACATCCGCGCCCTTTGGGTGTGTCGACTTCCTGAGTCCTCTGCCATCTCTCTGACAGGGCCACCGGATGTCTCAGACCCGTCTTAGCCCCTCCCTCTCCAGAGGCAGATCCTGAAGCAAGAATCAGGACCAAGTGGCTCACTTGGGCTGTGACCCTGGGCAGAGAGGAGGAAAAGGCAGGCAGTCAAGAGGTGACCAAGTCGGCCAGCCGCAGGTAGACATAGGGGGCTAAGGGACTGTGGTCACCATGCCCTCAGGCATGGCTCCCCTCTGCAGGGCATCTGGGCAGAGTCGGCAGGGCCTCCTCACCTGTGCTGCCCAGCTCGCCATAGCTCTGCCCAGCTCACTCTCTCTTTCCGCTTCTCTCTCTCTCTCTCATACTTGGGGTTGAACCCAGGTCCTTCACACAACCCTCTTTCCATTTTTTATTTTGAGACAGTCTCACTAAGTTACTAAATTCCCAGGCTGGGCTGGAACTTGCAAACCTCCTGCCTCAGCCTCTCAAGTGCTGGGATTACAGGTGTGCATCACCATGCCTGGTCACCATACAGCTTCTAAAGGCTGAATCTGGGTTCCCAAAGATGAGCAGAGTCACTGCTGCCCAAGATGTCTGGCAGGACCTGGTCACTGGGCAGGTTTATCCTCCAGCTCTGCTTTCAGCTTGGGAGAAACTTAATTCTCCATGCAGACATTGATCAAAAATTTTGGTAGACGCAGGGTTTAGGGGCAGCCATCTGGTTGGAAGGGGGATTAGGGGACTCGTTTGGGGGCTACTTTAACATAGTGAGCTCCCTACTCTCGATGCTGCTCTGGGGAATCGCAGAGACTGCAGTGAAGCTAAAGGACGCGCCCTTAGACACTGAGCCGGGAAGACAGAGGAATGTGGCAGGTGTGTGGCCGGAACACAGAGAAGCCAGCTGCCCTGCTTCTCACAGCGGACGCTCTGTTGCAGCAGGCTGTGTCTCGGGGGAGAGTTTCAGTCGCTCTAGCCGGTGGGGATCTGCCGCTGACTGGGAGGGGGAGGGCTGCAGGCCCTCCCTGGGTAGGGTTCCTGGGCAAGGCTGTCTTCAGGGTGGGGACGTCGGTGCGAGCTCCTCCTCTGTCATCAGGTCACTGCGCCTCTGCCCACCGAGGCGCCTTGCTGCTTCTGGGGGGAGCCTGTGGGAGGAAGGGCAGTTTACAGGTGACCATGCAGACCCGAGCCCGCGTTACCGGCTTGTCCTGTCTTTAAAGCTCTTAGGGTTTATTTTCTGAAGGCGTTTCCTGGAGGGGAAAAGGACTTAAGTAACTCTCGTATCCTGAAGCTGCAGTTTTTCTTAAAAGTTACAATATTAAGATTCTGATTTTCCTTGTCTCCTCTTTACATGTCTTTATTTTTCTTTATCCTACCTCGGAGCTAAGGGGCTTCCTACGTGGTGGGTGAAAATCGCTCACAGTCAGGAGCTGAAATCTTCTCTATAACTTTTTACCTTTCTGTTTGGGCCCGGATGAGCTGCTGGCGACTACTTGGGCAGAGGCGGGGCTGGGGGCTCAGAGCACTCTCCAGGCTGGGCATGCAGCACACGCCTGTGATCTCAGCACTCGGACAGACTGAGGCAAGCGGGCTGCAAGCTCCAGCCCAACCTGGGTTGCTTGAGGACTAGCGAGACCGTGCCTCAGAATGTGGGTTCACCCCCAGCACCCCAGCAAAACAGAAAAAACACCATTTAACAGCAGAACAGAAGGGGTGAGGCTGACAGCAGGGCAGGTGCCGCAGGCAGGAAGCCAGGAAATCACTGGGCATGGGCGCAGACCCAGACACGGTCGCTACGGCAGCGAGCATCAGGTCTCACTGCGAAGGCGTGAAGGGAGAGCCTTCTCCCCCGAGCCCGCGCGTGCTGACTGGTCCCTGAAAGTCGAGTACGCCTACAGGGTCTCAGGAGACCCTGAAACTGAGATAGGCGCCCGGCCCGCCCTCCTGTGGCACAAATTTGTGGGCTTCCCGGCTCCCATGAAGGAAAAAGGATTTTCAGGATCAGTCAGTGAGCTGCGCAGGGAGGGTTTCATTAGGCAGAAATTTAACACACACTCAGACAGCGCAGGCCCATTTACTCTTGCTGTGTTTGTTTGTGTCTGGGGTTTGCTTTCTGAGTGGCCAACATCCGCCGGATGTAAATGCTGATTCCAGGGTGACTCCAAATGCCTTAGGTACGGGCACTCACACAGGACGGAGGACAACGTCTCCAAGTTCAGTTGCACCAGGCCTGGATTTAGGAGGGTCTGGAAAGTTATTCAACTATAAAACGCTGGATTAGTGTAAAAGTGAATGCAAAGGTTGAAGACAAAGCGCTTCACAGCAGCATTAGAGGAAGAATATTATTTCTTTCACAGAAAAGATGCAACATCCAGCATAGTAACGATGTAAAGCTGCAAGTGACATAAGGCTGACGTCACTGTTCATGTCCACACGGCATCCATGTGCTCTCGGGCCTGTTATTTCCAAAGCTGTGGGGAAAGTTCTACCTAAAGCCGTGCAGCTCCCTGCCTCAGTTTCCCAGCGGTTGTGAGTGGGTAGTGTGTACTTGTCCCCTTCTTTTCCGTGCACACGCACACAGCATTATCTTCTGCTCACGCCTCTCCCCGGCTCTTGCACACCTCTGCCATCCTTGCCCCCCGAACACATCCCCTCACCGCTGTTCCCAGAATCCTCCATGACTCCCCACACTCCTTGGGCTGGGGAGGCGGGGACCACACCCGACAGGCCTACCAACAGCCACGCTTCCTCTCTGTATTCTAACACAGAGTTTGTTCCAGGTAGAAGTGTCCATAGAAGATGCCATTTGGTACCTTCTCTTGCAGCCGGGCCTGGGCTGCAGCATGTCTGAGGGAGTATCTGAGACTTCCATAATACACTCTTTTAGGAGAGCTGACTCACCTGGAGGGATGGGACTTGTTCATCTCTGCTCCTTCCCTTCTCTGAATTGGATGTAGAGCACAGACAAGATCTCTGGAGCTCCTGCAGCCACCTCGTGACCATGAGGATGAAGCAGCGGACAGACAGATGGAGACTGGGTCCTTGAAGCTGCCAGAGCAGCCCTGGAGAGCGGACTTCCTGACTCCTTCTCCATGAGAGATAAAACCCCTCACATGCTTAAGCCACAGTGTGTGGATTTCTATTACGGCCCTCAGCCCCTTGCTAACTGATGTGGTACACGCCACGGCAGGGGCCCAGCCTTCCCTTCCAGCCTTTGTCTCCCCCATTTCTCGGTCTTTGCTGAAGAGCCTGCCAACTAGGCCGTCCCACCCAGGGCACCACCAAGCTCCCGCCTGCCTTGGGAGTCCTAGCTTGCTTGTCTCAGGCTGCTTGCCTCCTCCCACTGTGTGTTCCGCTGTCCGGCCCTGCCGGGTCCTGAGCTGTCCAGGCCACTGAAAAAAAGCCTCGCTGTGAGGGAGGAAGCTGCATTCTCCCGTTTAGAGGGCATCAGGGGTCTGAACTGAGAACCCAGGCCAGGTCCTGGGCACCCCATCCCCGCACTGCGCTGGCCTGGAGTCCGAGAAGCCCATTTCTCTGCTGGGGTTCCTTAACCAGAAAAGCGTGAGCAATACTCTACTAAAATGTGGGAAGCTGGGTGTGGTGGCCCACGCCCATAGTCCCAGCACTCTAGGAGGCTGAGGCAGGAGGACTGCAAGTTCTCCCCCAACCCAGGCAATTTAGTGACCTAGTGAGACCCTGTCTCAAATTAAAAAAAAAAAAATGTAAAAAGGAGGTAGCTCCGTGTGAAGGTCCTGGGCTCAACCCTCAGTCCTGAAAAAATAACAATAAAAAGATTTGAGAATGATGGAGGGAATAAAGAATGTCTTGACTCTTAAAAATGGCTCAACACTTTTTAAATTGTTCCTCCCAGCAGAACACGCTGCAAGCCGGCCAGGCAGGGTGAAAGAGCGTGAACCCGCACGCCGTCCCGGAAGCCAGCCCGCAACAGTCGCGTTAGAACGAGCAGCTCGTTCGCCGTGCCCTGCGGGGACAGCGCCGCCTACCCTCGTGTGCCTCGCCAGCACCCAGCTCGTCCACGGCGCTGTGGGCGCCCAGCCTCAGTTTCTCAGTTTGGCCCACGCGGGGGCAGACGCGGGGCAGCGGGAGCTCGTTCACACCCGACAGCTTTAAAAGGCCCCTTGGCGGTCAGCCCCAGACAGAGCTCTCGGCGACAGAGGGAGACAAGAGATGGGCGAGGACAGGGCAGGGTCCCGAGATCCCTGAGGCGCTGTTCCAGTCCCTCCTCTCGCCTACAGGCTGAGCTCCTGAAGCTTCCACCAACTCCCGACAGCACCGCAGGTCGGTGCACAAGCCTCAAGGCCCAAACCTCAGGCTGCCAAAGAGACAGAGATGGCTTAGGAAAGAGAATGAGAAACTAATGCTTAACTGGATTTAAAGATCAAGTCGAAGAGTCCTGGGAGGCGGCTGCCCTAAGCACCCCTGGGCCCTGAGAACGGCCCTCAGTGGTCCCCGCCTTGTGGGGACAGTGGACAGTTCTCTGGTGGCCTTGCGTACCTGCCCCAGCACCCCTCATTTCTCCTCACAGGAGAAAGAGACAGGAAAGTGGAAAGGGGCGAGCAGGTGAAGGAGTGAGGGTCACATCGACATCCACAAAGGGACGTGTGACTCCTAGAAGCCTGACTAGCACTGTGCCCCCAGAGGGGACCACGGTTAATAAGCAGCTTAGAGGTGTTCTGTGTATGCATGTGTGTGGTACTAGAGGGTCGACCCAGCACTTCACATTGAGCAACTTCCGCAGCCCTATTTATTTATTAATTTTTAATTTTTACTTTGAGACAGAGTCTCACTAAGTCACTAGGTTGCCCAGGCAGGGCTTGAGCTTTCGACCCTCCTGTCTCGGCCTCCTAGAGAGCTGGGATTACAGGCGCATACCGCCATGCCGGGTGGAGAGTTTCTGATCAGCAGCGGGTTTCAGGGCCTGTTTCCCGCCCTGTCCGAGCGGCGCGGTCCGGTTCTGAGCGGACCGTGGGGGGGCGGAGCCAGGAAGCCTGACGCCCGGCAGCCAGCGTCTCCACGACCCCGACGCTGGGCAGCGGCGAGGCCGGCTGCTCTCTGGCGCCCTCTTCTGGAGAGCTGCGGAACTGCGCGTCACAGATGGGGCGGGAGGGCGCTGTCCCAGGTTTGGTTCTTTCTGCTGCGGATTCGGGGCGCTCTCTCCAGAGCCCGCAGCCGGCTAAGGAGACACCAGGGCCGGGGAGACCTCGGGGTATCCGGGGCAGCGAGGGAGGCCAGGAGCGGCTCTGCTGGGGTGGCGGTCAGACCCCCCTGAGGACGCAGGCGGCCCTGCCCCCCGTGGGGCTCTGCCTGTGATCCAGGTTGCTTTGGGGTGGAAAGGATGATGATGATTTTGGTTTTTTGAGACCAGGTCTCACTGTGTAGTCCAGGCAGGCCTCGAACACACAGTGATCCTCCTGCCTCTGCCTCCTGAGTGCTGGGATGACAGGCGGGCACCACCGTGCCCAGCTGACTCACTGTTATCTTTGAAAGTGCTAGTCTCGAGCCCTGTGCAGAGTGTGGCTGGCCCTCCCTGTGCGGTGGGAGGAAGCTCTTCTGATTGCTCTCCCCGCTGCAGAAAGAGGACCCGGCAGAGGCGTCCTCGGTCCAGCCCTCCAACCTGACGGGGTGGCCTGGCCTGTGTGCGACAGCACCTGCGGTGACATCTCTTCCTCTGGGGCTTGGCCACCCTCTCTGGGCTTGGGGCCAGCGCACAGCACCATGGGCTGTTCCGGGGCGTCGCCCACAGGGCCCCTCAGTGTCCCCTGGGTTCAGGAAACCATGACGCGGCGCTGTGGGTCCCTAGGACATGCCTCCAGCGAGGATCCGGGTCTGCGCATCTCCACCACAGGCGCTGTCACAGAAATGTTCTTGTGGGCA
This sequence comes from Hystrix cristata, assembly GCA_004026905.1. Classification (NCBI taxonomy): domain Eukaryota; kingdom Metazoa; phylum Chordata; class Mammalia; order Rodentia; family Hystricidae; genus Hystrix; species Hystrix cristata. Next base: position 436,791 of record PVJO010000023.1, read on the forward strand.
GCCAGGTGCCGGGGGACATGCAGGCAGGTGTGGCCCTGGCGGGGAGGGAGGGACGAGAGAAGGAAGGGGTCCGCACTGCAGTTCCCAGATAGCTCTGGAGGTTCCAAATTGCATGGTGGCCCAAGCCTGTAATCTCAGCACTCTGGGAGGCTGAAGTAGGAGGATCTCAAGTTCAAGCCCAGCCTGGGCAACTTGGGGACTTAGTGAGACCCTGTTTCAAAATGAAAAAATGTAGTTCAATGTGAAGCATCCGGGTTCTAGCTCAGTACCACAAACAAACAGAAAGCAGACTGCAGGGGCCAGTCCTGACTCACACCCGCTACGCTCGGCAGTGGCCTCCGTGCCGTGGGAGGGAAGCGTGGCCTCCTGTGTGAGTCACCTGCAGTGCAGAGCGAGAAGCAGGTGTCCAGCTGCCACAGTGCACCTGGGACCACGGGACAGACGCCAGGCCGCGTGAGGTGACACGGGACTTTTCTAGGGCTCTGCTTCTTGCTCGTATAAATTTCAGTGCACATCACCTTCCTCCTTGAATCTGGTGGAAGATGGTGGAAGATGAGTAGTATAGAGCATCGCTGGGAACAAATCCAGCCACTAGAGATGCATTTTGTCACCTGCTACTCCCGGCCGCATGTGCTGGTTTTCAGGCACATATGCTCGCTGAGCGTACACCAAGGTAAGGCTGTTGTCGCTCCCCGATGCGGCCCGCTTCCTCCCTGGGCGAGTCCTGGAGCCTCTTCCGGCTGCAGTTTTCTCATCCAGCCGGCTTCCCTCCCAGGGCTGTGGGGAGAAGTCAGCCGAATGAGGCTTGCAAAGCCCTCCGCACACGGGGACGCTGGGCTCCAGGTCCTACGCTGCATCCTGGCTCCTACTTCTCAGCTGCCAGAATTGTTTTCCGACACTGAGGTTGGTGAGAGTCTGGGAACTTGCTGGGCGCCGGGGAAGGAGAGCGGAGGGACATTTGGGAAGATGCAAGGCCTGCGGTGAACGCGTGCGGTGTGCTGCTTCATCTGAGGCAAGCCCAGGTGCTGTTCGTAGACGAGAGCCACAGACCAGCCCTGCTGTGGTCTGCACGCATTGTGAACTTCACTCCAACCCTCACACCCCCTTGGAGGATGCCATCATTACATGGTGATCAAAAGACAAGAGCATGTTTAGGGAGACAGAAGTGTCAGCACACTAACCATGATGCACTGTGTGCGTGCATCGAATCATCGTGCTACCTCCCGTGCGCTGCTCCCTGGGCTGTGCCGGGCGGGGGTGGGGATAGAGGGAGCCCAGGAAGCAGCCTGCATGGGCGCTCGGGCACAGGCGGAGAGGGCACCGAGTCAGGGTCGAGGCCCTGGAGGTGGACTTCCGGGTCACTGTCTGCAGGAGCCCCAGAGGGGCTGGGGATTTAGCTCAGTGATTAGAGTGCTTGCCTTGCAAGCACAAGGCCCTGAGTTCAATCCCCGGCACCACAAAAAAAAAAAAAAAAAAAAAAAAAAGAATGCAAGAGCCCCAGACAGCCTGGATCTCAGCAGGGACTCGGGCTGGGAATTAAAGGTGCCTTCCGGCACCCTCTCTGAAAACCCGTAGCCCTCCCACCCCCCACACTGGAACAGTGGGCGGGGACCAGTCGCTTTTCAAATCTAGTCACACAGGAGTCTTTTCCAGACCTCAAGGGCTGCAAGAATGTGGCCTACAGAGAGCAGGGATCAGCTCCACGACTGGGGCAAGATGACATGCGCCCTTCAGCGCAGCGCCCTGCTCAGATCTGAAGGAGGACGGCCGTGCTCAGCCCCACCGCCTTCTTCCACCTGGCCCCTCCGGGGTTAGTGACTGGTGGCCACAGAAAGCGCACCTGGACTTCGAGACGGAGGGCCGGAGGCGAGTCAGAGCGGACACTCACGGCCCACCCACACCCGCGGCGTGACTGCCTCGTCTTGTGGGGTGACCGTCCCGTCCCTTCCACGCAGGCTCCCCGACACCCGGCTCTGGCCCTGAGGAACCACCCTGGGGGAGCTCTCCACCTGCTTCCCGGCTCCACAGGACAGGGCTCTGGGACGGACCTCACTCCGAGGTCCCTGCTCCGTGTCACTTCACACCGCCTCCTGTGTCTGCCGCACCCCCAGAGAAGCTGAGTTGGGGCGCTCCGCCCTGGGAGTCCCCCATTAAGCCGCGTGCTGACACGAGGCGGGGAGACCGCTGACATGCAGAGGAGACGGAGGGGCTGCAGGAGCCAGCCGTGGCCAGGCGGCCAACCTGTGAGCCTACTGGGCTCTCAGGAGCTCATGGGAACAGAGACTCGGGGAGACGGAGGCTGGTGGCCGCCGGCAACTGGGGCTTGTGGGGAACCAGGGAAAAGCGTCCCAGGAGGAGGCCGGCAAGACTGGTATGGCGCACCTCAGGTACTGCTTCCCCTCTCTCTGTCTCGAAAGGAGTTTGTGCTGCTTAAAGCTGTCCTGAGCCGATCACAGTGTAAATGGCCACCCTAGTTAATGTGAACATTGTCGTCCCCTTTTGTCTCCTTTGACTTGGAATGATCATTAACCCAGACCGAGGGAGGCCGACTGGGGCGGGCGTGTGGAGCATCTTCAGGAATGTCACAGTCCATCGCAGTGGCGGACCCTCCTGCCTGCCCCAGCCGGCGCCGGCATCCCGAGAAGAAGGAGCCGCCGGAGGGGCCTGTCCACCCACAGGGAGGGCTCAGAGCAGCCCGCAGAGCACACACCGACCTAGCGCTTAGACAAGAAATGGCAACGGGAGTAAGGCGAGAGTCGGGGCTTCTATCCTGCCTGGCCCTGTCACTTCACACAGGCCCCATCGTGAGCCTCGCCCTCTGTGTGCTCCGCTTCCCTGGGTGAAAACGCAAGATTCACAGGTTGTAAGTGGTACAGTGCTGTTCTGAGCAGGGTGGTGGCGTCCACAGCTGTCCGATTTGGTCCCTCCAGGGACCTGACCATCCCTGTGCCCAGTGCATCCACCCGTCTATGCCACCGGCCCAGAGTTGCCTGGCAGCCCTCTTGGCACCAGAGCCTCTGTCTCAGGAACACTTGTTTTGCTGAACAACGGCCCTGACTTGCAGAAGCAGGGGTGCTGGGCTGGGCCGCACCAGAGGGACCTCGGGAAGTGTTCTGCAGGGTGGAGTTTCTTGACTCAAGAAGGAAGGGAGGGAGGGGAGAAGAAACACCACCGAGGGTGCAGAAACCAAGGCTGAGAATGAGCCTTCTCTGTGAAGTGTGGAGAAAGAACCCCGGGCCACTGTTGCCATCACATAGCAAATGCCAGAGTCACCGCTGCTGTGGGTGACGCATGCCTGGCTGAGTGCAGTGGCATCGAGTGACGGGCTCTGGGCTTCCTGAGGTCCCAGATGTGCACCGGGGATTCTGGAAGACTCTTCCATGGACAAAGGGGAGCTGCTGTGCCTTTTCTCAGAAACCAGTTTTCTGCAGCCCTGCACCTCATCAGCCCTCCCGACATCTCGGGGGACGCCTGTGAGCTAAACTCAGAAAGGTCATAGTCCAAGGCCCTGGGGCAAGTGCTTCGTCCCAGGGCCCAGGGGGACCCTTTGCTCCATGGGTCCTGCCCCAGCGGCCCAGGCCCTGCCGCCTTCCCTGGGGTCCCCAACGCCTGGACGCAGTGGGCACGGTTCTGCCCTGGTGACACCTGGGGTGTCTCAGGGGCTGCTGGCGTCCGGTGTGGGGGCGGGGTGCTGCCGAAGTTTGGGACGGCCCAGTGTCGAGGCTGAGAAGGTTTGGCCTGTGGCGACCACAGATCGCCGGCAACTGCTGAACAAGCCATGACTGCAGTAAGGGCAGTGAGAGTCACAGCACCACATGTCCACGGCACGTGGCAACATGCCAGGAGCTGGGCAGGAAGGACAACTCAGGCTGGGAGGACCCGGGGCAGGGCCAGTCACCTTGGAGCCTGGTGCCCAAGGGGCTGGGAACAGGCACGTCCGGGGGCAAGGTGGCTGCGGGAGGGGCTGGGGGTCCCCGGGGAGCCTTGGCCTCTGGGCTCAGCCACAGCAGGGAGAGCGGCTGGAGGACTTGGGAGGCGGAGTGGAGGAGGTCCTGCTGGGGCTGCCAGATGCCCCGGCGCCTTCCCCGCCAGCGCGTGGCCTCGCTGTGGGTCCCGGCCAGGTCCCCTCTGGCTGACGCTGCCCTGAGGCTGCTCACGGCGGGGGTTGGGAAGTGGGTTCCGTCTTGGCCCGAGTGACACCTTCTGTCCAGCCCAGTGCCCTGTGTCCTTGGGAGGCCAGCTGGGCCCGTGGAGCCTGGAATGGAACGCAGGGGCTCTTGGGGGGCAGCGCCCAGTGAGGACAGAGGCCTGGGGGGGGGAGCCAGGGCCCCGGGAGATGGCGGAGCTCTCAGACGTGGGGCTGACAGAAGCCGTGGACACCAGAGTGCGGGGACAGCACGGGAGGGCCGAGGGAGGAGGCCAGGCCGGGGTGTGATAAGATGGGGACAGAGCTCTGGATGCCCTGAATGACAAGCTCACCTTGAACTGGCGGTGGCTGGGTCAGGGCAGGCAGGGGCTGCCTCTTGGCCTTGACGTCATGGCGTCGGCGAAACCAGGGAGCAGAGAACGACTGCGAGTTCCATTTTGATCATTTCAAATCCAAGACGACTTAAACACCTCCCAGGGAGACAGCAGGTCCTGTGAGTGTGGTGCACGTCTGTCGCCAGAGCACGGTGCCTGTGGCTGACGCTGGGGACCGGCTGCCAGCTGTGACCCGCGGAGTCACGGGGACTAAGTGTCCCTGGGGTGTGACCAGCCCTGCTCTGGGAAACGGGGGCGGGGACTGGGCAGCGGGGTGCACTTGTCTTTGGCAGCAGCATCATTTAAAGATCTGCCTGTAAAAAACATAGACGAATGATCAGCACATACGAATGCACACACTGACGGGGCCCTGTGATGTCTCCACACGCGCGTGCAGGTGCGCCCGCCACTCCTCCTGTCTTCTTCATGGCCAGGCCTGTCTTCTGTCCTCCAGGCCCAGGAAGCTCTGAAAGGGCCTGCTCGGTGGCCTCTGCGTATTTAGGAGGTGGTGACGCTGCTCTGGCTTGGTCCAAGAGCAGAGGGCATCAGGCTTGTCCCTGCTGCTGGGTGGTTGGTCCAGCATCAGAGTCTACGCCAGGCGCACCCTGGAGCTGTCCCGGGCTCCTGACTCCTGCCACCCAGTGGAGGTGAGTCTTGGCCCACAGGGTGGGCTTGGCCACTTTCTGAGAGGGGCCTTGCTGTGTTGTCCAGGCTGGTCTGGAACGTGTGAGCCCAGGTGATCCTCCCGCCTCAGCTTCCCGAGTAGCTGGGACCACAGTGCTGCCAAGCCAGTCTCCAGTGCTCATTTCTGGAGTGGGCGGTGGCCGGTGGACCGTGTGACCATGAGTGGGCAGAGCTCGGGCTCCTCTGGCCTGGCTGGGGGCCGAAGCCCAATCATGTCAGCAGGCAGGAGTGTTCAGGCA
>PVJO010000024.1:0-50685 GCA_004026905.1 Hystrix cristata
GGAAGTAGTTGGTTACTCTTGACTCAGTAGCCAAGGAGGGGAATGTGGCTAACCTTGCTCCTTGAAGCCTGACTGCCTTGCTCCCAAAGCTTTTATCTTTCAATTCTCCCTGCAAGATTAAGCATCCCCAAACACCACTTTTATGGTCTCTACCCCGGCTCAAGGAGTTAAAATGGAGCTTCTTTACTGTCAAGTCAACTGAAAACCTCTCAGCTAGGCATTCAGTACCATCCATTATCATCATTTCCTCTGGCTGACCTTTCGCCTTCTCTTTGCCCCCTTCTCCAAACACACACACACACACACAGGGAAACATAGTTTGTTTCACCATAAGGAAAATAATTCTTTGGAGACTTTGGAGTCCCAGCCCTAGCTTTGGCCTTCTCTCTGCCACTTCAGGGCACCTATGTCTTGCAGACCTTCTGCTTCCTTCTCTGATGTAATAGATATTAATGCTTGTCAAGTAGAAATAATCCTAGTCACGTGGGGGCATTCTTATCCGAATCCAGTATCTTCCTTCCTGAGGCTGGGAAATTCTTCCTCTGGAACACAATTCTTGCTTGTACTCTGCTGGGGTCTCTGCTTCTGTGAACAAAGAGGCACCTTTGATTCTTTATCCTCTCATGGGCTCACTTTAAAATGGCTGACTTTGTTTTCAATTCTCTCCACTTCTGACTATCGGAAGCCATTTAGCATTCCTTCATTCCCAGTCCTCGTTTCCAACTCTTCCACCCTAGTTGAGAGCTTTGGGCCTTGACTGTTTGAGAGGGAGATTGGAAGATTTTCTCTGAGATCAAACTTTGCAAGTTGTGACAACCCAGTTCCAGTCCTATCTCCTTGGCTGATTTAATTCCCCTCGGTTGGCTGCAGAAGACACTGTTAGGGTAGCTGGTCCATCTTTTTAATCTCATGGCCTAGTGAGTCTGACCAGACACTGACACATACTCTGAGTATAGGCATGTCTTCTAGGTCCTTGCCCGCATTAGTAAATCAAGTAATTCAAAATTAAACAGGAAGGGTTTTGTTCAGCATGCAGAATCCATATGATTTTGCTCCTGAAATGGCTCTCATCACAGTTATTGCCATTACCCCTGAAAAGCCTATGAACATTTCTTCTCTTCTCCTGTAGGTCGTAAGGTGAGATGGGAGGTGGACCACTCAGGTCCCTTTCCTGACTTTGCTCTGGTTGAAGAAGCAGTGGGGTAAGGGAATGTCCCTAGTGTTCGGCCCTCCTATCAAGACTGCCTGGTAGGCAACATGCCATGGTCTGGTCTAGCACGGATGGCCACAGCAACACCCCAGACTCCAGCACAAACCTAAAAATAGCTTTGTTTTGATGCGAGCGCTTGTGTCTCCTCAGCATTCATATGTTAAAATTCTTCACGTGATGGTATTAAGAGGTGGAGACTTGTGGAGGTGATGAGGGCGTAAAGGCAGAGCCTCCATGGAGGGGCTTAGTTCTCTGAAGGAAGAGGCCGGAGTGAGCTTGCTTGCTTCTGTCTGTGTGAAGGCAGCATGATGAGGTGCCAGGTCTGAGAGCGCAGGCGCATGTCAGATAGCCACTCAGCTGGTGACTTGATCTTGGATTTCCTATCTTGCAGAACCATGAGGCATACCTTTCCATTGTTTGTAAGTTACTCAGTTTTTAATGTTTTGTTGTAGCAGTCTAAATGGAGGAAGACAAGTTCCTACATAGAACAAGTTTCTTTTCTTGTCAGTCGGCAGGGAAAAATGAACCATAAGAATGCACTGAATTCTGGGACAGGCCTACAGATGTTATTTTCGGTCTTTTATTTCTTCTACAAGAAAACAACTATCTGGAACTTGGAAAATATGAGTAAAAGGGAAGAATTGTTGTGTGTATCCCTCCAACAGAATTTTACTAGTATCTCCTCAGTCATACGATCACCAGGAAGGCCAGAAATTGTCTCTTAAAGTAGGAGCATTGCTTTCCTGGATTACACTGGGATTCTGTATGTAGGAATGAAAACTGATAACATCTGGTAGCAGTTACAGTGTCTACCACCCAGCAACGCTGGTCAGACTTCTCTACCTGTTTGGATTGACTCTTCCTGGAACGTTTCATCTCACACCCGTCTCTTCTCTGAGCTCCTCTGAGCTCTATATTATCAGGTTAAGACCTTAGTGGAGTGCAGATCACTCCAAAGGAATTGTGCCATACTTGTTGGTGGCCAAAAGTCCAGTGTGAGAAACGTTCTGATCATTTCCTAGTGCCAGAGACCCACCAAGAGGAAAATGATGACAAGCTCTTCTTCTGGATAGGATGCTGGACGAGCCCTTGAAACTGACAGAGGTCATCAGCCCTGTGACACTGTGATCTGGCACGCCTACTTCATCTCCTGTGTCTTCTCTGCCTAGCTGACCCCAAGCTCCCACTGCCCTGGCTTACAAGCTTCTGAACAAGGTCGTGATCTTGACTCCTCCACAGGGACAAAGAATAGGCGTACTTTAAGTGTGTTGTGGACCAAACAAATGAAATCCAGAGCAGAATATTGGGTTGCAGAATCTCATCTTTTCAAGGAGGGCTTTACTGACTAAAGGAAAGCTAGGAGATGCATCCTTCCTCTGCTATACCTTCTGTCTTTCAAGTTAATAATAATTGCTATTTTTTCCATTTAGTCCCGTTGCCTACTATACCTTTTACTGTTTATAGTGCTATTGGTAAGGTCTTGCTAGGTGGGTTATCTAAGTAGAATGATGCAAAGATCAGCTGAGGACATGGTCAAAGATTCAATTTCCTAATGGACTATTTTACCCATTTAACTCTAGATCTTGGGTCTTCTCAGTGGAGAATACTGTAACATGTACTGTATAGCTTGATCAGAAGCAGTATTTTATGGTGACCCTTCTTTTTTTTTTTTTTTTTTTGGTGCTGGGGATTGAACTCAGGGCCTTGTGCTTGCGAGGCAAACACTCTAACCACTGAGCCAAATCCCCAGCCCCTGGAAACAGTATTTTAAAAGCCACCACTTTTTGGATCTAAGCTCCTTGAGTGGTCTGAATCAGAGTTCCCAGGAGCAGAACAAGGTGGTAAAAAGCAGACTTGCCACATCTTTTTTGGAGGCCCACACATCTTTTCTTTTATGTCGCCACAGCTCAACCTCTTACACTGTGACTCCAGCCACAGAACAGCCTTTGACTTCAGATACAAACCATCCTGCAGTTTGTAACTCTCCAAAGCTTTAACTCAGTACTTCTCACCAGACCTCAGGACTGACCCCTGGGTTCAGGGTCAGCGGGTTTAGGCACAGGCCCTTTGATGCTCCCTCCTACTTGAGGAAATGCTAATGTCAACCTGGAGTGTGAAACCTCTGTTTCACCCTAGTGAGAAGTGAGCTGTCTGCTTGTTTAACCCTAGCCACAAACAAACTCCCTGAAATCAGGCATAATTGACTACACTTTGGCTTCCAAGAGTTCTCATTTGTGGATGTCATGTTGTGGCAAATTTAACATGCCATCTTCTCCATATCATCAGAGAACACCCACAACTTCTTTGTCACTGGGTCACAGATGTGAATTTTAGCCCTGGAAATATACAATTCCCTAATGGCAGGCATAGGCCATCTTCAATTCCAGAAAGAATGATCACCTAACTTGGCTACAGACATTTCCTTAATTCCAGTTTCCAACTGATCCCAAAAACTGGCAGTCCAGACCCAAAGTTACTTTGTAATCATGATCACACAGTTTCTACCTTGTTCTAAGCACTCCTAGACTCTCTTCTTGGCGGTATATTGCTTGATTCATGATATATTAAAAATATATAACCCTGGCCACAAATGGAACTCAGATCCAGACTCAGTTCAACCTCAAACTCCGGCCATACACAGAAAGACCTCAGCTCTTGTAAGAATCATCATTGTTTTTTAAGTAAAAAATTTCAGAATACACAGATATCAAGAAACTAGCATGTGGACCCTATGCACTTGTCTCCTGTCTCAAACAATTCTACATGGCTATTATTCTTTTATCTGTATCCTTGTTTGCTATTTCCTTCCCTCTTACGGATGATTCTGAAGGAAACACAGACATTGTCATATCTCATCTTCCATATGTATTTTGTATTTTAGCACTAAAAATGTAAGAACTATATTGAAAAAGATTAAAAATTTATAACTCTTATACAATTATCACATCTAAAACTTCAAAATTTCTTATGTGCAAATATCTAGTAAAATTCATATTTCTCCAATTGCTTCATGTATAAGATGTTTCCAATATTTTTGCTCTAAATTATTTGTTATTTGTTAAATACTGGGTTATTGCTCTGTGCATCTATCTCTTTTAATCCCTAAGCTTCCTCTTTAACATTATTGCTTTTGCTTTCTGTTGTTGTTGTTACTACTACAGAAACCACTGGTTGCCATTTATTAAGCTCTAAATGTGGGATCATCCTAACCTTTAGTTCTAGTCACTGATGTACGACCACAAATAGTCCCTTGGAAGGAAGTCTGAGATTATGAAGTATGCAAGCCAGGGAGTGGGTGGAAAGGTCTTTTGGCAGAGCCATTAACTGTCACCAGGTAAATCTCTACCCTTCAACTCGGGGAACATACCTCTAGCTGGCCAAGACAGGCCATTAAAGTGGCCAATTTCATCACTTTTAGGAGTTTGGAGAAGGGGATGAAATTGAGGCATCACCCTCAGGGTGAGAGAAGCATCTAGATGGCTCCATTCTGGAGAAGAAGGACCCTAATCCCAAAACAGCCAGTGTTTGGTGCTGACCACTTTACTGTTTCTATAAGCATCTAGTTTATATTTTAGTATTAGAAATGTTAATCATTTGGCATGATTAGTATTGAATCAAATAACAGAAAACAACATCTTCAGCAACTCTTTATTGCCTTCAGGGAATAATACCCAACTTCTTGGCTGATATTCAAGTCTCTGCCCATCACATTCCAGCCCATTCTGACAGCCACATTTTCCTCTCTTCTACTGGAATCTTCCCTCATCATACTGAGATCCTTGTAGCTTCCCAAACAGGCCATGTGCTCTCCTGCTTCCTTGCATCTGCCGATACTGTTCCCTGCTCTCGAAGTGCCCTTTCCACGCCCCTGCCTGTTCACACAATCTCCAAAACAGGGGACAATCATGTTCAGACTGAACAGGAACTACTAAGCAGCAGCAGGATGTGGACCAGCTTGAATACAAAGCAAACAAAAGATTTGCTCTAAGTGACATGGAGCTTGGTGTTAGAAATTTCCTGAATACTTAGACAGCTGGAAGAGAAGCGTGAGCTGGGAGAAACTTCACTCTAACCTGGTACCCTCACTGTCGCTCACATCAGCCGAAAGAAAGCTCCATGGAAACAGGTTGAACAAAATTAAACGTGCTCGTTCCTTAACATAGCTTTCAGATTTAATAGGAGAAAGCGTTTGTTTTGGTTTGGATTTCTCTAGTTTTTAGATACCATTTTCTCTCCCAAACTAGGTCATTTGAATTATCTGCTGATAGTTCAAATCTGTAGATAATTTGCTTTTACTCACATTCCTAAGAACTAATTACCTGTACATATAAAATGATGAAATCTCATTATATTTTCTTTTAAAACTCTGACATGCATTTAATTACATTAGTCAATTATTACTGTACATGCTGAGGATTTGCTATTGACCAGCTCGTGCTAGAATATTTACTGCACAGATGTGTTACTTTAATTAAACAAATGCGATTACACACATATCAATTTTTATTTGGTTTCAAAGCCCAGAATCTAAAAGTGATGCATTTGGCAGAGCCATGAGGTGTGGTGCTGGCTCCCAGGAACACAGCGAGAGGCACTTTACTGAGGGAACGCAGAGTGCCTGCAACTCTGCGTGGGAAACTTCAGCCACAAGAAGGTTTTTGTCAGTGTGTAAGTACCATTGAGCAAACCCAGGAAAGGAACAAACAAACCAGCTCTGAAACTTCTTCACACATCTTCAGCTTTGCTCTGTCCTATGCAGAGATGAGGGACTGTGCTTGGAGAACCTATAGGAAAACTAACCTAAATTGAGAAAGGGAATGTCTTTGGAGTTGGTGCTTGGTTAAACAGGCCGGATGGTATTTATCTTTAAGTCAGGGGTAAAGCAGGATGATATTAGAACATTTGACTGGGTCTCTTTGTTTCCTTTTTCCTACATCCTACAACATAGTCCTAAGCCGTGATATTACCACCTAGAATGATGAAGGCCTCCCACTGTAGAGTTGCACCCAAGCGGTTCTGAGGGACAGTTCAAAGACTTGGGTAGAAAAATTGAATGTGTGTTAAAAAGTGGAGAAATGTAAAATTCTCTACAACTCCTGGTACAATGACTACATATGTTGTTACTTAGCAAATAGTATAGGGCAATAATAAAGGCATTAAATTAACCGATGAAGTAGTCAATGAAAACCGAGCATTGTGTGAGCTGATTTCTGGTTGGCACGAACAGGAAGGTAGGAGTTCTGTCTTACACGGGCGCACTTGGCCGTCTGTTCTCACACACAGCGGACCGTTGTGCTGATGCTCAAGGGTGCTTCTGTCTGGCTGTCTGGGTACAGTGCTTGAAGAGCCAGTGAAATCGGGCAAGACAGTCAACAGTTCCACTTAGACCATCTCCAGGTCTCCTGGACAGGCACCATCTCCGAGGACGAGTTTGGAAAGCAAATGAGCTGAGATGCCTGGCTTCCTAATTTCATCCTGCACATTGAGGATGGACTGAAATACTGAAGAGCATGCCATCTGTCCTAGGGACAGAGTGAGTCTGGCTAAAGGAGAGGTAACAAGTCGTAAAAAACAAAGAGGGCCCATGGTGGAAGATGAGACAGAGCTGGATGCACAGATCGTGAATCTAGCACAGACATACGTCTTTAGTTTCCTATTACGGCAACTCTTTGTTGTTTACTGTTAGAAGACAAAACTCACATCCCAGTGTTGTTATCGGAATTGTGAACATATGTGTTTGATTCCCAGAACTCAGCAAGGTCTCAGAAATTTGTTGTTAGAGAAGTGGGTTTGGTGATGAGGTTGGTGTAGAGTGGTTAGCTATTAGAAAAGGTTATTTTCATTTTCTTTGCCTATGGTATTCTTCCCTTTAGCATGGTGTGTGTCACTCACTGGCCCATTCTTGCCTTAAGAGGAATACCTACGATGGATACATTTGCAGAGTTTTAAAAGAATGGAGGTGATCTGGTCCAGCTCCTTTGAAGTAAATTGCACAAGGTCTTCATCCTGCTAAATGGAGAGTTTAGAAATCAAACCCAGGTATTACTTCAAGTTAACTGCTCCTTATATCGCATTTCTTTATGGGATGAATGCTATACTTCACCCACAGAGATTTCCACTTAAGAAGAATAATGTGGGGAGGGCAATGCTTAACCCAAACTAGCTGTGGCATTTCAGGCATTTCTGTCTTGTCAAATTGCTGGAATACAGCCACCTTCCTGGGAGCTCTTGGGTTCTCCTACAAACGGGGTTGTCCTTTTTCCTGTGGATTAGATTTGGGTTTTTCAATCCATGCGGCTTGAAATATTGACTCACCTCTCCCAACTGGAGTTTGTGAAAGCCTCTCAAGGTTCCTCTCCTTCATCCTGAGTAGGATATGAATATTATTTTCTATGTGGGCCACAAAAGAGGCAAGTTTGAGAAGCTCCGCCTTAACTGAATTAGCTATTTTGTAAGATATAGTTTCAGTCTTAGCTCTGCCTTAGCATATCAAGTTATTTGAGCTTCAAAAGTGATGTAATTCTTACCTTGCAGTTTTGCCAGAAAGATTCACTGGGACAGTCAAGTCCAATGTTTGAAATATTACAGATGCTCTGTCTGTTAAAGGTACCACTTTTTGGGGGCAGGTGTTGAAATTGTATTTGTTAAAGCAGAGAGTACAAACAATTTCTGTCTTCTCACTGCTCCCACAGCTCGTTAGAGTCAGGAGGAGCTATGTTAGCTGTAGCGTTTGGGCTTTGAGTTTATCTGTGATACACCCCTGCTTCCCCTCCGGTTCCATTTGTTCTACAAGTCTGATGTGAATGCCACTGCTTAGACTGTCAAAACAGGGGCTAGGCCTTGCTTACCCAACTCCCCAAAGGGAAACTGAGGTTCAGCTCAGGCTCAGTCCTGCACCCCAAACCCATCCAGCTCCCAGCTGCTGATCTCATCTTTTTGCCAGGGCCAATTATAATTAAAGCCAGATCCCTAGGAAGAAACACGCATGCATACGCAGCCAAGGCAGCCAAGGCAGCCAAGGCAGGAATTGCTTACCGGAAAACAAGTTCCTCCTCTTTCTGCTCCAGTTCCTCAGCCTTACCAAGCGGTGGGGGTTGGGGAGAAGAAATGGGACTTACACTGTGTGTACTGGGACAAGGTGATCCTACACAAGTGACAGGCAAGCAGTCACCCTCCACTGTGCCACACTCTGGACCATCTCAGCCTGGCAGTTCAGGCCGCCTGGGTGGGGTCCAGTCCAGAGGGTCTCTCGGCTTCTCTTCCCTCGGGGTGGGTCCTTGTGAATCGAACCCAGCACTGTGGGGGTGAGGGCTGGGCTGCTGGCCCACTGTACCTCATTTTGTATTCCTTCATTGTTTCCTATGCAAATTAAGTTAATGAGAATTAGGAACATAATGGAGCCCATTCACCGTTCTAGTCGCTGGAAAATGGGTTTGACTACCAATTTTCCATTACAGCTGTTTTGTAATTACCGTGGAATACTCTGAATTCTAATGGAGACACTGAACTGCCTGACAGCCTCTTGACTACTGTTTTTTTGGAGGTGGGGGGGAAGGTTAAAACAAAGGAAGCACAAACTCTACAACCAAAGGAGAGTGTGGGGCCACAGTCAGGAGCTGTCGCTGAAGTCAGCCCGAGAGAGCCCAGGACTCTGCACACTGCTCTCTGCTTTGGGTGGTCTCCAGTCCACCCCTCCCAGCTTAGGGCTAACCACAGATATCTCTTCCTTCACCTGTTGCGGAATTCAGAAAGCTTAGGAGTATGGAGGCTGTCTTAGTCCATTCAGGCTGCTATAACAAAGTACTATCAACTGGGTCGTTTCTAAAAAGCAGAAATTTATTTCTCACAGTTCCAGAGCCTGGAAAGTTCAAGATCGAGGTGCCAGTAGACATCATGCTGGGCGAGGAAGCGCTTCCTGAGTCACTGTGAGCACACATGGTGTAAGGCTGAGGAGATCTCTGAAGCCTCCATCCTATGCCCAGGTCACCTGATCACCCCCTGCTTGGCCAGACACAGTCACGGTGACCCTATTCTGGTACCGTTTTCAGTATTAATCACTTTCCCATCGCTGGGACAAAAATACCCAACACCAGCAAATTAAAAGAGGAGAGGTTTATTTTGGCTCACAGTCTAGTCCACAGCTGGCTCAAAGGAGGGAACAGCATGGTGGAAGGCATGGTGAAGCAAAGCTGCACGATCTATGGCAAGCAGCAGGCAGAGGAGGAGGAACCTGGGACAAGAATATATCCTCTTCAGTCAGTCCCTGGTAACTTACCGCTTCCCACCAGACCCCACCTCCAAACAGAACAATCAGCTATGAACCCACCAGTGGACTAAGCTACTAATGAATATAGTACCCCATGATCCAATCACTTTCCAGATGCATGAGACTTTGGGGGGACACTTTAGATCTAATTGTAGCACCTCCTAAAGGGTCTCTCCCCAAATGCCATCACCCTGAGGGTAGAGTCTCCACAGAAAATTAGAAGAGACATACATATGCAATCTATAGCATTCCACACTGGCCTCCCTGAATTTATGTACTCATAATAATTATTAATAACACAATCCTTTTGTAATTTATGTTATTAGCTTAAAGGCCTGAGCAAAAGCCTAAAATCTTGTCTAAATATCATCTAAAGCAGATATCACTGAGTCTTAAGGTATGGGTTACCCTTAGGCAAATTTCTTCTCCAGCTATAAATATGTGAAATCACTTATGTTTCCAAAATACAATGGTAGGATGGGGATAAGATGGATAATCCCATTGCAAAAGGGAGAACAGAAAGGAGGACAGAAAGAAATAACGGATCTTGATCAAGTCCAAATCCCAACGGGGCAAATTATGTTAAAATTTAAGGGTGCATAACTCAGTGAAATAAGGATTATTACTCAGCTTAATTGCAAGTGAAGAAATTGAGACATAGGAAGGTGAAAAAAATACCTGTCCAGTGTATCACGGGGAGAGCTGGAGCTCAAGTCTAGGTGTTTCAGTTCCACAGACCAGGGACGTAATTCTTAGAAAAGATATCATCTGTAATGTGTGCGTGTGTGTGCGTGTGTGAGACAGAGAGACAGAGTCAGGCATAGAGACAGAGACAGAGACAGAAGAGAAAAAGGAGCGAGGAACAAAGAGAGGTCTGTATCTTGAAATTTTGTAGTGTAGATTATCAGTAGGAGCCCGGATAGTGATTAAAATGCCTGCAGTTTAAGAGGAGGGACTAGGCTTGACACACAAGTGTATAACGTGTCCCTTATCAGACACAGAATAGTATAACATTTCCTAGTAGAGATAAACAAGAAATCCTGGACAGCACTGGTATTTGTATGGTAGACTTAAGACAAGGACTTCATAGAGAACGTGCCAAGAAGAGGGTGAGATTGAGGTGTAGGAGTGCCCTCTCCACCTTCCCTGGCATCCTTGTTTAGCTTTTCTGGTTATTGGGCCTGGTGAGGTGAGCGGGTTCCATGATGGAGGGCTGGTTTCTGTGGGATGGTCTGGTCACCAAAGCAGAGGTCTGGGCCTAAGGGAGGATGTAATGAGGCTTCAAACCCCTGGACTTTAACAGAAAGTAAGGAGGCATTTTGGGCGGGCTCCATGGGAATTCGATGCTGAAAGAGACAGTCAGGAGGTGATTCAAGAAGCCCTGAGAAGAGGGCGGCTTCACCTTTATCACACATTTTCCTAGATAGTGCGCAGAAGTCATTTCTTTGTTTCAATGTCTTTTGCCACCTAGGGAAGCTGAGGATTTTTTTTTTTAACCAAGAACATGTACATTGTAGATAGACATAATGATCACATTCATCATAGTTTTGTACCTGTACACAATATATCTTGGTTTCCCCTGCTTCTCTACCACTCCCCTCCACCCCTCTCCCCTTCTTATTTACAAAAGCTTTATTTCCATTTTTCCATTTTTCTTTTTCTTTTCTTTTCTCCTTCCCTTCCTTCCTTCCCCCCTCTTCCCTCTCTAGTTCTTTTCCCATTTGAACATTGTCTTTCTTTTCACCAGAGGCTGAGAATTTTCAAAACCATCAAGTCCTTGTTCTTTTTTATTTAACAGTTTCTCTCCCAATTTATCTTTCTCCTCTCACATTTTACTATAACCAGCACCTGGGAGTGCTTTTGACAATGTGGATCACACCGGAGCTGGATAACCAGATTCAGGCTCACAAGCTCTACCCTCCCTCACAGAAGATGAAAATATTCCTGAATCTTCCTGTTCCTACATAACGAAGAACCTCCCCGTGCTTCAGTCTCCAGGAATATGTTCCTTACTTCCTTCTGAGTCCTTAACGGCAACATCTCTGTGGTCCACATTTCTGTTAACAGTCTCACTAGGGTCATTTAGACTTTGCTGTTCTTGTCAAAATTCTTCCAGTCTCTACCATTGCCTGCTCGCGAGGACACTCCCACATTTTAAATGTTTGTTACAGCATTGCAAACTCCAGGGGCCAAATTTTGTGTGGTAGGGTTTAGCCAGAGAAGCAAAATGAGCAAGACATATGTGTATGTGTGCACGTTAGAAAGGTAGACCAATGTGGGAACTGGTGGAGCAGTCTCTGTGAGGCTACCGTTTCCTCATCTATGGGTGGAGATTGACTTCCCAAAGCAGGCAGCTGAGAAAGGAAGGTCACTAGCAGGCTGCAACCCACAGCCAGAGCCGAAACCCCACGAGCACAAGCTTTGCCTGTGTTCACACGTGTTGCCTTTGAGCTGGGTGACAGATTATCGTGTAGAAGCTGGGCCCCTCCATCATGGAACTAAAGACACACACGCCTCGGCCAAGAGGTGGAGGAGCTGAAAGGGGATGGAGGGAAGGGAGAGAAGTTACCCAGTGGCTACTTCATGCTGTTAAGAAGACTCAGAAGATCAAAAACAACACGTGTGAACTGTAAGATGGTTGTTGCTTCATTTCTGCTTTTCGATACCTCAAATTCTTCCCAGAATCTCCTTTGGGGACCTTCTTACTAAGAACACAAGAGAGGGAACTATGGGAAATGTAGTTCGGCCTGCCTGCTCAGCACATTATGAAGCTGTCACTCTCAGGCTCCAGCTCCACCCCCTGTAGTAATCTTTCTCAGCATCCTGTCTGTAACTACTCTTTTCTCAGAGTGCCTTCCCTTTGCCTCTTCGCCCTGTGCAGCAATAATAGCACCTTTCCTGTGATTATTTCCAGGATCTGATACTTTCACTACATCAGTTGCAGTATGATTTTTACTTATTTTTCTGTCTATTACACCCCCTGGATTCTTAATTTTCTTAAGTTCATAGGTGCTACTTCTCCTTGTATCTCCATAAGTCAATGCCTAGCACACAGTAGGTGCTTAATACATTTGAACGAATGGGAGAAGTCACAGTTCTTCTGATCAGATTTCCAGTTCTCAGTGGGTTGTTAGGAAAGTTCTGGAAATCTCTTCTTGGGCCTATCCCCAAGGTGTGGCAGATGGCCACTCTAAGTTTGATGTGGTACCCTGCCTGAGTCTTTATTCTGTAACCACCCAGGTCGGGGAGATGGAAACATATTAAGAGTGCAATAAATTTGTGAAACTTGAGAAGAAAATGCACGGATGAAATTTCTTCCTTGAGGGCAGAGACTTGTAATCCTTACACACAAGGACTCCGCACTAAACTGGAGATTACTGACCTTGGAAGAAACCGTGGTCATAGAGACATGTAGCATGTGGGCCTTAAACTGTTAGTGTGTCACTTGGCCTAGATTAGTGATGGCGAACCTTTCAGAGCTCTCAATGATTCAAATAGCCCGCTGTGGTGAATGTGCCGCAGGCTCCCCAACACCAGATGCTAAGGACAGTTAGCAGATCAGCCTTTGGTCCAGATAAGCAAGATGTAGCTCGCTTGTCCTATTTGTTTATTTAACACACAGTTTTGAGGACCCACAATTTTCCTAGTGCTTCATTAATTATTGGGAATATAGTCAATAAAAGTAGAATATTCAGAATAATGTTTAGTGTCGATAAACTCAGTAAATATCTTACTGGTCTTCTCATTATTCATTGCTATGGTTTAGTTACGGTTTGTTCTCGCAGAAGTTTGTATGCCAGAAGGGTGGCTCCCAATGTAACCATGTTGGGAGGTGAATGAATCTTCAAGAGGCGAGAGCTAGTGGGAGATTATGAGGTCACAGAGCCCCATCCCTGGAAAGGATTAATACCCATTATGGGAGTGGGTCAGGTCTCGTAGAACCAAATTAGAGGCCTCCAGACTGGCTTGTCGCAGAACAAGCCTACCCCATGTGTTTGGCTTCTTCTGCAAGTGCCACTTGCCCTTTGGTACAAGTTCCTGTCATGTGATGGATTTGCCACATTATGATGCAGCAAGAGGCTGTCACCAGATGTGACAACCCTGTTTGAACTTCTCCGCCTCCCAAAATGTGAGCTCAATTGGCTTGTTTCCTTGGAAAGCAGGTATTTTGTTACATTAATACAAAATTGACTGAAGCAGTGATACATGTAGTTCTAAACTAATACTTTATCTTCGAAGACATTCAGGGACTTTCTCTGTCTCTCTCTCTTTCTCTGTCTCTCTGGTTCTATCTTTATCTCTGTATTTTTGGTTTAATGATCTGTCATCTGGACCAATTATCCATCTCATGTTTGAGTAATTGCTATAATGTATCTTGTACTTATGTGCCAAGAACTGTGCCATATACTTTAATTTTGCAAGAGGTAAAATTCAACTCAGAGGCACATAACGGGAAAATGCATCTGATTTCTTTATAAAGATGCCTGGAGGTAGGAGTCAGGGCTAATATGGTGATTCTACAGTGTCATCAGGAATCCAGGACTTTTTCTACATTTTTATTTCACTAGTTGGAAAGGAGGCTGGTCAACATAGGTTTTAACTAGGAGGATTCTTGTCTTGAATAAAAATAGAACCATAGTACCAAGAAAGGAGGGGAGAATGGATATTGAGTGGTGCCACAGCCTCTCAGACCTAAGTACTTGATTCCCTTGGAAGTCAAAAGATGACCTCACCTCTGTGTCCCCTGACTGTTGCTAAGGATGAGTAATATGAAAGATGTCAACAGGTGTTGAAAAGGCTTAAAACCTTTGCAAATATAAAGGTATCTGAGGAGAGGCTGGGTCATTCTTAGATCTTTTGGGGCAGTCTGGCAAGATGGCTTGTCTGTCTAGGAATGAACTTTGAAGATTGAACATAGAGATTCCAAGTGCCTAACGATAGGATATTGGCCACACCTAATGTTTCTTTTTACCTCTGGGCCAGCTACTGAGGGAGAATATTTCTGCTTGGTGTCAAAATGGGGACAGACATCAGTTTGAAAAGAAGAGAAGCAGAAGGCCAGTAACCACCTTTCACTAGGACCTAATTCACACTCAGGGAACATTTGATCCTCTGGGCTCTGAGGGAAGTTTAATTGAAATGCAAAAACCAAAGGTCAAAACCATGTAAAATTTAAAGGCCATTTTTACTATTTGACAAGGAACAAATTGTAACTTTATATTGCTTTTAGATGCAATTTTGTTCAGTGAAATTAGATTATACTCAACTAAAGCACCTTCTTTAGAGCTTTTAGATTAAATATTAGAACTTATTAGAAGGATCTTGATTTCGTCAGTAAATACCAAGGAAAATATTTGGTGGGAAATGCAGCTGCCTAATTTGCATTAATACAAACGAGAACTATTAAGCTTAGTTGATTAGCATATTCATATGTACTATAGTCCTTATATATTTAAAATAGATGCTGCTGGATTCTGATCACAACCTCGGTATATGTGCAATGCGGGAGAGCGGAGCTTAGTGACAGCATGCTGCTGACTGCAGGTGAGGCCCCCTGTCTGGAGGTAATTTTTGGACAGAATTCCAGCCCCACATTTGTTTCAATAACTTGGCACCGTACAGAGCCAAAGTCTCTAAGAAGATGAATGCATAGTCAATAACCCAGGATACAGCCTAGTTCCCAGGATACCAAATGTGTTAGAATAAATGTGTATGTGTTTCATTCATTTATTTATTCATACCTTAATTTGCTCAGCATATATTTATCAAATGCCCATCATAGTCCAGATGCTGGTAGTGGTGACTACCGAGAATAAGGGCCGCCCTGAACGCACAGATCCTTTTCCAAGGAGCGTGAAGAAATGAAGCCTGGCTTGCCAAGTGTGGGTTGATCTTTTGAATTCCCACCTAGTTCTGTAATCTGGTCCTTTCATTTATGAGAATGTTGTTCCCATGGAAGATGCCTCTCTACACAGGAGGCAGGCAGTGGGGGCAGGATGGCACTGCAGGTCTGCTCCTGCTCTCATGGAGCCTACAGATGACCCCAGGATGGGCACTTTGTGTTCCCTGTTCCCTCAAATGCATTTCTCCTGATTTTCCTTCGATTACTGTTACAGCTAGAAGGGACTGTAGTTGGTTAGTGAGCGGCTAAAGCTCATGAATTGGCTGATGTGTGTTACTTACAACTAAGGTAGTTACCTCCTAATAGTTCACGGTCATTGTCCTCTGAGAGGACTGCACTAGCTGGGACATGGACATGTCCTTGTCCATTCGTCTGTCCAGGCCCCAGAGCTTCCAGCACAGGTGGGTGGGGCAACTTTGTGAGTTCTCAGGTGATACTGGGGCCTCCAGGAGGGTGGGACTGCAGCAGAGTTCTCGCCTCATGATTCAGCTTGTTTACTTGTTTCCAGGACCTGACACGTGTTTTGTATTCTAACTACAGAGAAACAGAAGCTCTGGGGAGTCCCGAGACTTGCTGAGGTGTTGCAGACCAAGCCAAATGCCATGTCTTCCGCCCGTCCGACCAGTGTGTGAGTAACTGACGACTGCTAACATTTATTTAGTTTCCATTGATCCAAGCCGCCCTCCCTGTGCACTGCAACTTACACGTAACAGGTTTGCAAGGTGTGCAGGAAAAGGAAAGCTCCACATTTGTGACTTGCCTTGCATCAAGTCACAAAGGTACTTGGATACTCATTCATTCTTCTGACAAACATTTAGGATGCACCTCCCACTTGGGCAGGGCAGTTCTAGGCCCTGGAGTCGGAGCCCTGGCTACAAAGACAAGGGCTCGGGCTCAGGATGCTTCCATCCCAGGAGGAGAGTAAGACAAGGACGGTGAGACCTCCAGGTGGGACACCTGCTGTGGCTGATGGGCAGGATCAGGTGGAAAGTGAGTGAGGGCTGGGGGAGGCGTGGTTTGGTGAGCAGTCAGGTGAAACTGAGCATCTGAAGGAAATGATTAAGGAAACACAGGCTGTTGGTGGGAAAAGTGTTCCAGATAGAGGCTGAGGACACTGCTGGCAGCAGGGGTACAGTGTGGGCAAAGAAGAGAGAGAAGTAGGCTGGAGGGGACAGAGGGGCAAGGACCAAATCAGGCAAGTGCGTGTGGGTGGGGAGGATTCAACATACGGTTGGGGCCTTTGTGGGAGTCGCTGCCTGTGATTGCACTAGGCCCGGTGGAAACACTAGGGCCAGGGGCAGACCCCGGTGCGTGGCAGTCTGCATGAGGGCCAGTTTGGGGAGCCGGCTCTCACCGGGGTGGGCAAGGGGCCCTGGAAGTTCTGGGTGGAGGGAAGATGTGACCTGCTCTAGGTCTGCACGGGATCACCAAGCTGCTACCTTTTGTAAGGGCAGACACAGGAAGGCAAGTCAAGCAGTGCCCGCAGTCATGAAGGCAGGAGATGAAGGGCAGTGGGGGTGGGAGGCGCAGGTGCATTTTAGAAGTATTGTGGCTGTGGAGCCACAGGATTTCCTGGGATTGGATGAGGGGTGTGAGAGAAAAGGAGACAGGGCCGGAAGACAGACTGGCCTCTATCAGAGCACCAGGAGGTGGTCGGGAAATCAGGCATGAGCAGAAAGGAGAGTCTGGTTTTATCTTGGTTACTTTTGATGTGCTTAGTTGACATCGAGTGGAGATGTCCTATGTAGTTAGAGCAGGAGTCTTCAGGGAGTGTACATGGCATCGAGGTCTCTGGGGCTGGGTGAGGTCTTTGAGAGCGAGATAATGGACAGGGAAGAGAAGAAAGCAAGGTGGAGCCCTGGGCCCACACCACCTATAGGTTAGAAGAAACGGTAAAGGAAGAGAAGGCCAAGGGGCAGCAGACAGAGAGGGAGGAGGGAGGCGAAGTTGAGTGTGGAAGTTACTTTCGGCATCTGTCATAGTCTGTTTGGAATGTTTCTAATGGGACAGTGACTCTGCAGAGTTTAGTGGGACAGGAGAGAAGCAGAAAGATGTTGGCTCTGTGAGGACAGGCACTGCTGGGTCTACATGGAGACAGCGTGTGGGGGAGAAGGGAGGCTGGCACATGTGTGCATGTGCCTGGAGGGACACAGGCCAGGCCACCCGGACAAGCTGAGGTGCCACTCTGCTCCGTGGGCTACTCGCACATGACAGTTAGATCCTGCTGTACCTGGAGGTGCACTCGACCCTCCAGACCTGAAGGAGCAGAGCGGAAAGGGTGTCAGGACCTCTGGGAGGCAGAGAAGCTCTGTTAGGGACAACAGAAGGTAGGAACTGATTGGGTTCTTTGTGTACAGTAAGGAGAATTTAAGTCCGGAATGGAGGGTCACTTCTGATGTGGCCTCTCTGGGTCTTTGTGCCTTTGCCTGTAAAGTGGGTTCATCCTGCCTCCTGTCTAAGAGGAGAACAGGAAGGATTATATTCAAAACAATTTAGGAAGACCTAGGTCATTAAGAAAGACAATGTGTTCACTTTCATCTTTGTAATTTTGTGAGCCTTTTCTATTTAAATTGAAATGGACATGGGGCTTATTTTCTAAAAAAAGGGGAGAGAGAAAGAATAAAGAAAGAAAAAGAAAAAACAAGGGATGGGGCACAAGAGGCAGACTTTGGTCTTTAGAGGGTTAGAGTACTTCTGAGCAGAAGATTGCCCCCAGCACAAGGGTCCCAAGGACAACAAAAACAAGCTTCGCGTTTGTAGACAG
Source organism: Hystrix cristata (assembly GCA_004026905.1). Taxonomy (NCBI): domain Eukaryota; kingdom Metazoa; phylum Chordata; class Mammalia; order Rodentia; family Hystricidae; genus Hystrix; species Hystrix cristata. The sequence goes on from PVJO010000024.1 coordinate 18,143, forward strand.
CGTCCTGGCTATCGGGGGCGCCGGTGCCCCACAGCTCACAGAAGACCAGCTCCTAGTGTGCCCTGCAGGCAACCTACTTGTGGAAATAAGGGCGGAGCCAACGCTGGAATGGCTTTTTGAGCAGACAGTAGTGAATTCCCCTGGCTCAGAGGACAGCCCAGGAGCCACATTCTCTCTCTTTCCCTCTGGCTGCTTGCCTGAGGGCCTGGTGCGGAGCTCTGGCCTCTGTCTTTGACCACATTTGGGTGGGTGACTCTACCCCGTGCACAGGCCAGTCTTCAATCTGTGTTGGCATCCAGGGGTGCAATTCCATGATGGGCATCCCACCATGTCTGCTTCTTGTGGGCACCCTATGTCCAGACCACGTGTCTGGGGCTAGAGGATGCTGGCCAGCCTTCTGTGGCTTCTCCCACTAGTGTAACCTCAAGTCCTCCAGTCTCCACTTGACACTGGCATGCTCACCACTAAATCTGATGGCCAAGTGGGGCTCTGCCTTGAGAAGGCACAGGTTGGGGTGGCCTTGGGGGACAAGGAATGGGGTGGGGAAGAGAGGTGGTGGTGGGCATGGCCTCCGGAGTGGGGTAGCCCAGGGCTTGGAGGGAAGGTCAAGAGGATCAGACAGGCCTGTGGTGGTTGGGCTCCAGGGGTGTGGGGTGTGGGACTCATGGATGTTTTTACTCATATGTATCTTTGGCCAGCGCCAGCTCTGAGCTTTAAACATTTGCTGGAAACACTTTCAGTTCAGGTTAGCCCTGACGCAACCTCCAGACCCTTGCTCATGCTGAAGCTGGGAAATCAATTGCAGGAGCCTGCAGCGTGCTTTGTCCAGTTGGGTTTTCGGCCCCCTTAGGGCTGTTCCTGCGTGACTTCACCCACATGTACAATTATCTCGTGGGTCAAACTCGGCTCTTCGAGCTCCAGGAGCAGCCTCTCATCATGCTGCTCCCGGGAGGAACCTGTCTAGAGGAGGCTGGTGAAACCCTTGAGTTGAGGGTCTTGCTCAGGGCGATGGCCCCGGCCCCAGCCCCAGCAAGCAGGCGGTCTAGCCTCAGAAGTCATATGAGACTCACACCTTTCTCCCACTGGCCTGGCAGCTGGCTGAGCTTTTGCTCAGGCCCTGAAATAAAGCCGAGTAGGGAAGGAGACACTGCTCACCTTCCCGGATGCGACCACCAGGGGGCAGTGGAGCACACTCGCAAGCTGCCTGCCGCTCCAGGACCAGGAGCTTTGGCAGCAGCTTCGGAAGCAGGAGAGCGGGCAGGCAACCCTGGGGTCAAAAATGACCCCTTTAGAGTACCCGATCTCCTCTCTGAAAGGGAGAAATAAACGTGCTCTGGCTTCTAGTCAATCCCCTTCTGTCTTCACTCGGAAAAAGTTCATCCTTAATAATCTCATCAGCATTTTGTTCTGGACCGTTACTCCTATTTCACTGTCCTGGTGAGCCCAGAGAGGCAGAGTCAGTCAGCAACCTGAAGCCACACAGCTATGAAAGTGGCAGAGCGCTTTACTTTTCAGGATGAGATTTTAATCCCAAGGACTTCCCTCATTGTTTCACAATGGTTAGTCCAGTTCTCACCTGGGAAGTAGATGCTCCGGCCCCGCTTCCCTCCCTTGTCCGCATCTCTTAGGGGAGAGATTTTTTTGGGGGGAGGGGGTGCTGGGATCTGCATTTTTAACAAGCTTCCCATGTAATTCTGTCTGACTTGCGGAGTGGGAAAACCTGACCAGAGTCAAAATACAGAGAAATTGTGTCTTTCCTTTGGTCTCCTTCTGCTGCCTGTCTCCACTCGCGTTTAACCTCCAATCCTGGGGTGTCACCTGCGTGCTCTGAACTCCCCTTAGCTGAGGACTCCCCTGTGTCACACCAGGCTCCCCCCTCACGATCTGACGGTGACCAACACTCAGTTGCCCTTTCCTGCCACACCTCCAAAGCCACAAGTTAATCTGCAGACACCAATTCCAGTGAGATTGAGATGGAAAGTAGCCCCAGAGACTGGCCCACCCCAGGTGCCACAGGAATTTAAAGCTCTGCTTTCAGGTCATACTATCACCCTCTCAGCTTTGAATTCTGAAGTGCTGGCAGCAAGGGTGGACTTTTCAGGGGAGAAGAGGGAAATGGGAAATGCATCCTGGAAGACTGAGATACTTCGTGTGGGAGTCTGAGGGGTGTTTCATCTGTACTGGGGATGCCAGTCTCAGGATTTTGCTTTGATGGAAAGAAGTATGTATTGGAGTTTTAAGGATAATTACAGAGATAATTTATATATATATATGTCAAATATCCACGCTATATAGAACATTACAAAGGACAATTTAAAACACAGTGATGACTTTACCACTCACCTGGGTGAAACCAACTCAGGGTTCTCTCATTGAGAGCCCAAATCCCTATTCACCTCCTAATATTGGCTGCATACAAAGGCACACACACATCCCGAGACACAGAACTCACATGTACACCTCCACCAGCTTTCCATTAAGGTGATAAAATACCTGAGAGTATCAGTTGAAAGGAGGAAGGATTTATTTTCACTCATGGTTTCAAAAGTGTCAGTCCATGGTTGACTGGCTCTGTTGTTTGGGCCTGTGGCAAGGTGGAATGTCATGGTGAAGGGCATGACAGAGGAAGGCTGCTCATCTCATGGCAGCCAGGAGGCAGAGCAAGAGAGAACCAGACCCAGAAAGGAAGAGCTGGGGACAAGACATAGTCCTTAAGGCCATGGCTCCATGAGCTACTCTCTTCAACCAGGTCCCACCTCCTCTTTCCTTTTCTCAATGCAATAATGCTATCAAATTATGATCTCATTAATGTATTAATACACTTAATGAATTTGGACTCCTTGTGGTAAAATCCCTTCCCAGAAGCCCATCTATTAGCTTACAAGCAAGCCTTTACCACATGAGTTTTGAGGGACATTTCAAATCCCAACCATAATAATACCCTGTAGACATACATATCTCACAAAGAACTGAAAGATACATTGAGACATACACGTAAGCCTCACACATATATACACACTTGAAGCCATATTTGTGGAGCTCACACATATGCACACAATTGCAAACATATAGACATGATAGGTTTACACACTGGATTCTCACACACATTGCACATATATATGCTAGAGAGTATACATCCATACACACATCTACAAGTACACACACACATACACACAAGCTCTTCTGATGTCTGATTGTTTCCTTTGATTCAACATGTTTATAGAGGTTTTATTCTTTTAAAAGCTTGTATAGTATTATGTTGCATAATGTATCTATTAAAATTCTGATGTTTATGTAAACTTGTTTAAAATTTTCGAATTGCAGTAAAATAAGGAAAATAGAAAGTTGTCAAATTTCATTATGTGCCATGTTACGTGCACTTTATCCTCTAATCTTCACAAAAACTCATGTGCATAATCCCATTTTGTGAGTGTAAACCTGAAGTTCTGAAAGCTTTGGAGCTTTTAAGTGGCAGGATATCTGTCTCCATATTCACCCTGTTGAGTGATGTTATGGCTTGTGTCTAGATGTCCCCCCAAAATCTCATGCAGTCGTAGGAGGAGCTTTTGCAGAGGTGGCTGAATCTAGAGCGTATGACTGATTCGTGGTGCAATGCTGGGATTAAGGGTGATGGGATCAAGGGTGGGTGGTTACTAAATTAGTCCACTGATGGGTTTGGTGCCTTCCTAATCCTGGTAACCAAGATTGAGTTTAAAAGGGGCAGAGAGAAGCTGCTAAGGTCCCTTGCTTGCTTTGCTACCTTCTGCTTTCCATGAACTGTTTCCCCTCTGTGATGCCCCTCTGCCGTGCTGCCCTGCCTTGGAGCCAGCCCATTATGGACTGAAACCTCTACAAACTCTGAGCTAAATAAACCTTTCCTCCTTTAACTTTGGGTGTCAAGTATTTTGTCTCAGCAATGAGAAAAGTAACTAAGACAAGTGGGCTTGCATTGGACAACCATGTACATTCACGACCCCACTGGAAAAATTTCTAGAAGGCAAATTGGGCCTCTGATTTATGCACATTGCTGACTGCCTTCAGAGATTGCTCCAGTGAACACACCACCAAGCCCATGTGCCAATGCCTTATTTCCTTTCAATTTTTGCCACAAGTGGGTATTTTTTATCTTTGTCTCTTTGTTAGATGAAAAGAATACGCAAGTATTAGATAAAGTCCTTTGGGGAAATAGGTTTTGGTAGACACAGAGAAGGCTTCGGGGTTGAGAAAAACATCAACATTGGAGGCTAACTAGATTTGCGCTAGTAGAGATTATCCTCTGATCTTCTAATCTTAAAACACATATAGAGGCGCTAGCCATTTGTTGGGGTTCTTAGTGGTCTTGGGGGTATTGATCTACTTGTAGAAGTCTCCCAAAGCTTGCTTGTCACGGTGATACTGTCCTGTGGCTCAGGGCTTGGAAGCTTTGCTTCTTGTCAACATAGACAAGGTTGGTTTTAGGAGATGGAGTGTTATGGTGCTAGGACCAGCTCCTGGGCACTTGAGTGGTGGCACAAAGGGCCACCTCAGAAGCATGTCAGTGGTGTGTTTGGGACTCTGCGTGTGGACTATGTATCCTTTGTAGCTTCTCAGGCTTTCCATACAAAGCAGGCATGACCAGAGCTGTTCTTTCAAGGCAATTGCTTTTCTCCCTTCCACCCAAGTGGTTGCTAATAGAGAACTGAGTGTTGTTGTATGCTTTAGGCCTGCATCTTCCACCGGTGGCTGCTTGTTGCTTACAAATGGTGCCTCTGCTGGGTTCATATGTTACTGGATCATGATAGAATGGTGCAGGCAGCACTGGACGTAGAACTGGGTCTATGTCAGACCCCAGGCCTACCCCTTGCTCCTCATCAGTAGCCGCCTCCACCAGCCCTGGCCTGTCTCCATCCCCACCTGCTGACCTGTTTAGCTCAGTTCAGAGCCCTGGAGCTGGCAGTGCAGGCAGCTCATGGAGTTTGCTCAGCCGTTGCGAGTTTGACACACCATCAAAGCTGCTGTGATTCCTTTCTGAAATCCTACCTTCCTGAGTTATTATAAAATCCAGCTTTTTCTTGCCTGAGAGATTGGATTTTCAAGTTCTGTTGTAAATTTGCTTCTAAGTGATCTCCTTTGGTATGGCAGAAGAGATAGCAAGGAGTGGCGTGGGGGGAGTTATAAAGGAACTGTTCCTTCTAGCCTCAATATGGCCTGAAGACTTCCTTTGTTACAGAAGAGACTTTTTTTGTCCCAAGAGCTGGGGGCAGAACAGAATAAAATAGAGTAGAAGCTGGAATATAACCAGGAGATAAAGTATAGATGGGCTCTTTCTGCAAGTGTCTGAAAAATCTGCTAGGACCTAAAGAAAACCATGCAGCAGGAATACATAAAAATATGTGGGCTTCCTTTTTGCTTGGACTTGGTCTAGGGGGAGTTCTGTGCCTTAAACCCTCAAGATTGACCAGCTTTTTGCTTTGTCTGCTCTGGGCCTGGATATGGACAGGGAGTCTGCCTGCCTTCTCCTCATGTCCAGTGCACTTCTGGTCATCCCATCAATGCTGTATACACGAGGGGAACTGGAAGGTATGGAGTTAAAGAATTTGGTAAATATAACAGATACTGCTTATTCACGTAACATTATTCCCCAGATCTCTTTTATATCCTCTGTATTATTTTTATTGTATACTTTACCTTTACAAATGTTATAAACACAATGCATTGCAACTATTTTTGCTTTAGACAGTTATCTTCTACAGCTAATACAAATAAGAAAAAAGGAAATATGCTATTTTATCTTCATTAATGATATTTCCATCCTTCTCCCTTTTATTTTCCGTAGATCCAGTTTATGTACAGTCTGTCTGGTGTCAAATTCTTTCTGCCTTAAACTTTCTTTAATATTTCTTGTGGTAGAGGTCTTCTGGCAGTGAATTCTTTTGGTTTTTCTTTGTCTGATCAAATACTTCACATTTGTTTTTAAATACCTTTTCTTGTTGAGTATACAATTCACAATTAACAGGGTATTTTTTTTTAATAGTTTAAATATTATTTCACTTTCTTCTGGTTTGCATCATTTCAAATGACGTGTTGATTATAAATGTCTTCATTTCTCTATAGGTAAAGATCATTTTTATCTAACAACTACAAGATTTTTCTTTGTTTTTGGTTTCAAGTGGTTTTAATAGATATGGCGTTTTTTATTTTATTTTTATCTTATTTTATTCCCTGCTCTCATTTCTTATTTTTCCAAACATTTCTTCTGTCCTATTTTCTCTAATTCTTTACCTTTTATATTTTTTTATTGTGTTGTGCATGTCTCTTGTGCTCTGTTCTTTTATTGATTTTCCTCCTTCTATTTTCTTCCTTTTGTTTCATTTGGATCATTTCTCTGAAATAATTTTCAAGTTCATTGCTTCTTTCATCAACTGTTTTGAGTCTTCTGTTGAGATCATAACAGGATGTATTCATGTTAATTACTATTTTTGGTTCTAGCATTTCCGTTTGATTCTTTTTTAGTTTCTGTTTCTTTGCTAAAATTACCCTCTCAATGTTGTATGGTGTCCCTCCTTCCATTAGCACCTTTCACAAGGTAAATATGGTTAGTTTGAATTCCTAGTCAGCTAGTTCCAGAATCTATGTCACATATGTACCTGGTTCTGTTGATGGCGTTGTCTCTTGACTGATTTTCTTTCTCCTCTCTCTTGCATATTTTGGGGTCTACTTTGCAAATTTTTTTTGAAAGACATACATTGTTTAAGGCTGAAGTACATGGTTTATAGTTTGAAGATGAGCATGGTTTTCCTTTCCTACATCAAGGATTTGCATAAATCTATTTAGGTTTTGAGTTTATGATTCATTGTTGCTGTGGTTACGAACAATGAATCACCTGCTTCAAATTCCTCAAGCACTTCTCTTTAAGATGGGGTTTGCTTTGCCTCAATATCTAATCCACCCTCAGCTTCAGGCGTTCCCTTTATGCCATGATTTACAGTGTTTTCCCTTACTCTTATTCTCCTACTCATTGTCACTCTTACTCAGTGCCTTGTGGTGGGGAGCAGGTGTGTTCTCTGCTCTTCCGATTAAGCTGCGGCCTTATACAGGCACTCTGTGGGGCTTCAGGGATGTAATCTCAGTTCACCTGGACATCTCCTGGGGCTAATTCTGGATCCAGTTAATATTCCTGCCCTTCCTTTAAAGTAGAAATCCCCCCATTTTTTTCTCATCTTCTTGTCCAGACACAATAGGATCTCACCATTGCCCTAAGGTTGAAGGTACTTGTGAACCTTCTTTCCTGCATTATAAGGCTTTTATTATGCAGAGGGGTAGGTGAGGAGTGGCAGGGTTTCCTGTCATGACTTTCTTTGCTGCCACAGCTGCTCTTCTCTGCCTTCAGGCTTGTGGTGTGAGGTTGCCTGTTTTCAGGATTCTTATCAGTCTTTTTTTCTGTGATCACTGGGAGGTGGAGAGAGAACTCACGAATAGGTGCAAGTTCCTGCCACACCTGCACCCTCATGGGTTCTCTACTCTCTTGAGATCCATCACGTGACCTTGATGATTCAACAACAATTTTTGACAAATTTTTGCCAGTGTCAGGCAGCATCTATCCCAGGTAACCAAATGCTCATGTTCTTTCTCTTTGCAGAACTTGCATTTACATAGATTTTGGATTAGTTTTTTATTATTGTTATACAAGCACAGATCTCAACAGATTCGAGTAAAGTTTAGAATCTGTGGATTGTGCAGCAATTTGTTTGCAAGAGTAGGAGTGATGGTCTCTCTAGTTTTCTACCTAGAAGCCAGAAGTAACACTATTCTTAAAACTCAAAAATTAGAAACTACCAGAATGTCCATTAACAGTCAGATGGCTAGATATATAGTGATATCATCACTGAAAGGACTACTAGATTGCAAAGAGAATGAAAATACTGAGACTACACAAAGCAATATGGATGTAACTTACAAATAAAATGTTGAGTGGGAGAAGACAGTCGTGGAGAAGTACATGCTGGATAATTCCATTTATATAGAGTATAAAACCCATCTACTCTCTTGCAAATCGGGGAATAATTACCCTTGTAGGGCCAGAGACTAAACTGAAGGACAGGAGAGGCTTCTGAGATACCAGCATTACTCTATTTCTTGATAGGTTTGTTGTTTTGCTAGCTTTATATTTCCGAAAATATGAAATATATATAACAGCCACTTTTCTGTGTGTATTAGTCTTCATCAAAACTATTAAAATTTATCTATTAAAATAATTAAAAACATGAATTTATAAGTTTGCAAATAGCTAGAGAAAATAAAAGCAGCTAAAACGTAATCCAGCTAAAGACAGAAAATTAAGAGAATACCAAGGAAGCTTATAAAATAAAGTGCTAAAGCCTAAGGACATCAATTATGGCAATAAATATAAATGCTTAAATTTTTTCCCATTAAAAGATAATAAAATACAGTAAAGTTCATGTATGTTTTTAATGATGTGCAAATTCAATAATACTATTATGGGCGAGGCCTTTCTCTCCTAATTTTTTTCTTCTTGAATTATATTTGTGTTATCATGGTGATGTTCTTGAGACATCACAGCTGATCTATGAAATCATGGGTAGATTTTGGAAACAAGGAGGAAAGCACAGGTCATTGAAAATAATTACTTGAGACATATTAAAAAAATACATATTTCCTGCAGATTGAGCTGGTTCTGAGCTAGATCACTCTCAGAATGCCTAAGGGAAATGACTTTTAATTTAGTATCAATCTCCAAACTCTTTCTCCTCACTTTAGTTCCCTCCACATTCATGACACTACCTCATGACTGCTGGAGAATTCTAGCCCCACACATGAAACTGGACATAAGAAAAAACTGAGACCCTTTGTTAGACCCTAGGAAAGAAGCACTTCCTAGTGTGGACACTATGTAAGGAAGGAGAAGAAGTCAAACCCAGAGAATTTCGCTAGAGAAGGACTGAGACTTTATATGAGAATTAAATAGGAGAGTTTTACAATATGTTTTATTATTTTTAAGGATTATGGAGATAAAACTTCTGTATAAAATTGCAATATACCTTAGTTACTTTTCTCGTGCTGGGACAAAATATTCGATGCCCCAAATTAAAGGAGGGAGGTTCATTTAGCTCCTAGTTTGTAGATTTCAGTCTGTAGTCAGCTGGCTCCAAGGCAGAGCAGTGTGGGGGAGGGGCAGCACAGAGAAGAAACAGTCAATGGGAGGAAGCAGGCAGGCCAGAGCACATTAGCGCTCTTTCAGTCCCTTTTATTTTATGCAGGCTACCTGCCTTAGGGCAGGTGTCACACTCACAACCTAAATCCGAGCCGGAACTATGCCAAACCAATCAGCAGGCTGATTTAGTAATCACGCACCCTTAATCCTAGCATCACACACTCTAGATCCAGCCACCTCTGAAAAGTCTCCTCCCCCCCATGACTGCATGAGGCTTTGGGGGAACATTTAGACACAACCCATAACATACATATGGGTTTATGTATATATAAACCCATGATATTTATACTAGGGTCAAAGTACTAAACATATTCATCAGTTTCCCAAATTTCCTGGTGTACTTTTGTAGTTTTGGGTGTTCATTGTGCATGTGTGTTTTCTTGGCTGCAGAGAGTCCATGGGAATAAAAATGACAATCATTTTATCAGGAAGTTTTTTGTGAAGATAGAATATTTGGGGTAAGTTTTTCATCAAGAATTGCTCCAAGACATTCAAGTAAATGGAGATCTGTAGGCAAGGCTTTGAATAATAAATGCATCTTAGAATTCAAATGCATTTCATAAACAAGGAAAACATCATTTGGAGAAACGTTTTCAAGACTTGTTTAAACATCTTTTTATAGTTCATTATAATATCTAGGTAATTTTACACTTTTAAATCTAATTGAAATTATAGAAATTCTCCATGTAGGATAATACAAAATAACATATATTTAAGGCTTTCCCTAGATCAAATTATCACATTGTTATGTAACAGATATATTTGAGATCCTAACTATGTATCATATACACTGCAGGATTTGAATAATAAGGCTTAGTCTCTACTGTCAAGAAGTTCAAGATCTGGTGACAAAAACTGACAGTTACAGGGATAACAAGGAATCAGTATTGTAAAAACTATGATTACATGATATTTGGTGTGTTGAAAAATAGTTCTCTAAGGATCTCTCAAGTTTCTGTACATTTTTTAAAGTGAGCTATTAATGGTTCCTTCTTTTGGACTACCTTCTTTAGAATATTAATATAACTGATAATCTTCAATGATACAAATAATTTTGTCTTCAGCAACGTGTAGACGGGGTTATAGCCCATTATAAAAGATCGGCTTCCCTAAACTCGGAGTTCCTCTCCAATAATGTCACTCACTGTGCTTATACTATAAATGCTTTCTAGCCTGTTTTAATTTAGCCTGTAGGAATCGGAAGCTGGAGTATGTACTGATAGTCTGGCTTATATAATGTTACAAGTAAGAAATTGTCCCTCATTTGTTATTCAGAAGTTTTATATCTTCTATCAGCTTCCATAAGATTGTGAAAGCTTAACTTGTTAGTTTGTAGGAAGAATTAAATTTCAGACCTTTCACACTTGTTAACTGCTTTGGGACTATGAAAAGATACACCTATTATAGCAAATACATAGCAATAACATTGTGGAACATGAAGAATGTTGCTGAAATTGAATCTGAGAACATGGAATGAGCAAAAAGAGCGGGAAAGAAGGAACAAGAGTAAAGATGGAGACAGAAGACATGGTACCAACAAAAATAGGATTATAGTGCTAGGGATGGCAGAGGGTGTTTTAATGTTACCAAAGAACAGAGATATTTTCATAAAGGTAATGTGATTCAGAAATATTAAGTAGAGGAGACTATTATATAGATTTTAGAAATGTCATTTTAGTAATAGTAGGGAATGAGTTGGTCATTTTAAATGGGAGGCAGAGCGTTCCAAAGACCTGTTGAAGACCATTGCAGTGATCCAGATAAAGCGAGATAATGCCTAATATTGAGAAAAATTATAAAGATAAACAAGACTCTACAACCTACTATGGAAGAAGAATCAGCTGGATACATCGACAATAAATTTTAAGATTTTTAAGACAGTTTTCTCTAATAGCTACCCAAGTAAATATTGGAAATATCTCTCATGACAGGTGGAGGAAGAATAAGAACCATATCATGTACAGGCGTACTTGGACTTGCCATATGCATGTAAGTATTTGGTTTAGAAAGAATGATCCCTTTAGGTAGGCAGGATGTGCGTCAGTTTTCTTTGTCAGTTAAGCCTGATGGTTAGGTGAATTGCTGAGGGGCCTATGGTTAGTGAGTTAACAGTGGAACTGGGATAAAATCACTAGTCTAGTGGCATTTTTATTCTGATTACTAGATCCAATTGTTAGTACCAGTCACAGATCTCTTATCTGCTCTCAGAGGATCTTGGTGTTACCTGAGAGATGAAGGAAGCAGAAGGGAGAGAAAACCAGGGGCTATACATTTTTCTTTTATTTGACAAATACACTGTTAGTTCACTGCCAAGAGAAAGGAAACAGAAGATTTATGTTTGACATTGTGGGCCAAAGAAGGGCTTCCTTGTTGATGAACTAGTTCTAAAAATGTGTATTTATAGGTGTGCTGATCTTAGATGAGCCAAAAGTATACTCAACTTTGCATGTCCAGTCATTATTAGACTAAATCTGTTTGTAATAGCACATGGCTAGAATATTGACTTTGTATCTACACAGTCCTAAAACAATGGAAACAGTGAACATAACAGAATCAAGGAAAAGCTGTATAAGTGGATTCCTTGTTTGGTTTTTGCTATTAAGGTCAGAAATTTTATTAAAGTATAGTATGGTCTAAGCAAGTCAGTTTTGTGCCTGTGTCGCAGTTTGATGTCACAACACAGTACGGTTTCACATGATGTTCACAGAATTGTAAGAGCTTTTATCATTACAACACTCTCAGAGTGTTTGAGACTTCCAGGAGAGTATGCAAAGAGTACAGAGGACAACAAGGTCAGAACATTAAAGAAATCCACATTTAGGGACTAAGGATACAAAGAAGACTTTAAAAAAGAACCAGCAAAGAAGCCAGAGAAGGAACATTTGAAAAGCATGTTTTTATCTATCTTTTTCTGAAGGAAAGCTCATTCCTAGGAATTTATGAACTTTATGAGTTGATAAGTGATCAACAGTTTTCCATTTCCATGGAATCCCCCGTGAAAGAAAATTAAAATGTGAGAAATTTGGGTTGGGTATAAAACATTTAAAATTCTCTTTACTGTAAGAATGGGAAATTATACCCTGTACTCCCACCAAGATCAATCATTAAAAAGAAAAGCATTTCCCTTTCTTATAATGTAACCTACTTCGGAATTCCTTCAGTCCTGGCTGGGCTCATTGCCTATGTTTTTATTACCATATGTCTTGTTTCTCCAAATAAGATGCCAGTTTATTAAGACCACAGTGCTAGCTCACAACAGAGAGAGAGGAAAAAAAAGCATTTTGACATATTTATTTAGGATAGTCTCAGTCTTCTGAGAGTGCAGAGTCAAACTTGGAGTTGAAGTCTCAGAGAGTGGAGCCGTGCAGAGTTCACTTGACTAAAGGGGAAGCACTCTCACAGTTCTTCAGGCTCTTGGAGCATCTCAGCTGCCTTGAGAAGACCTTAGATTCTAGAGTCTCAGCTTGCTGCCTGAGCAGCCCATCACCCTCCTACCTTCTTTGCACCCAGACTTCTGAGAGAGGCAGCTTGCCTTCCCATCTTGTAGGAAACGCAGGCTCAGAAAACAGCTGCACTCAACCGTTGGATCCTAATGGTACATATCATTCTTGATCTTTGGCAGGAAGTGTCCTTGGCTCCCAAAATAACCTTAACCACAGGGTTAAGATTTTCCCCTAATTGAAGAGTACTGCATGAGGGCTGATAGACCATTTAATCCCACTGTACTCAACAATTTGGGTTTCTTTTGTAGTCACATTGGTGACGACCATGAAGGCTTAACCTCTTAGGATCCGGGCTCTCATGATAGGGTGATGAGAGGTCATGCAGTGCTACAGTTTGGATCTACAGTGACTCCTAAAGGCCCACATTTTGAAAGCTTGGCTGGGAGCCTGTGATGCTGCAGAACCTTTAGATGGTGGGCCTTGGTGAAGGAAGTTGGGTCATGACCTCGAAGGAGCTGTTTGGACCCAGGCTTCTTCCTGTCTCTCTTTGTACTACTGGGCTGCCATGAACTGTGTTAGCAGAGCAACAAGGCTAAGTGACCATGGGCTGAAACCTTTGAAACTGTGACACAAAACAAATTTTTCCTCCTTATAAGTTGTTTATCTCAGATGTTTTTTACAGAGGTGGAAAACTGACTAACACATGCAGAAAGCTTCCATTTTGGAGGGGTCTCAGGTCTCAGCCAGTGATGGAGAGTGGTCACATGTAGGATGAGTGAGCCAAACCTTTTTTTATTAGTATGTTTGCAGTGTATGCATTTTATAATCAATCATCTTGAGGAGTTGGTACTTGTACATGAGACAGCTTTTTTCTTTTTTTAAATCCCCTTCCCTCCCTTTCTCTCCCCCCTCCTCCAATTCCCCTTTTCCCCTTTTGATTTTTGTGGTTATTATTACTCTTAGTTCATGTTTATGGCTTATAATGTCCACATTCATTGAAGTTATTAGGGTTCCATACATGGCATATCTTCACTCTATGTATTTCCCCATCCCCTCCTCCTCACCCTCACCTTAGTTCCCTGGACCCCTTCTCATCTGTAAGAGGTCCATCTCCTTGTCTCCTCCCATCCATTCTTTATTTTTCTTTTAATTTTACTTTGCCTTACTCCAATGAGAGATACCATATGGTATTTAAGTTTGTGTGTCTTGTTTATTTCACTCAACATTATATTTTCTATGTGCATCTATATTCCTATACATGTGTCAAATTTGTCCTTCTTTATAGTTGAACAGTATTCCATTATATATAGATACCACATTTTCCTTATCTAATCATTCGTTGATGAGTGTACAGGCTGCTTCCAGGATTTAACTATTATGAATTGTGCTGTTACAAACATTGGTATGCATGTATCGCTGTAGTATGATGTCTTATTTACTTTTCTCATTGCTGAGACAAAATACCCAACACTCAAAGTTAAATGAAGATAGGTTTTTTGTAGCTCACCGTTTGCAGAGGTTTCAGTTCATAGTCGGCTGGCTCCAAGGCAGAGTGGCCTGGCAGAGGGCCATTGTAGAGGAGAAAGTGTTCATGGCAGGCAGAAGGCAGCAAAGTATCAAAGCAGCAGCAAGCTGCAAGCTCCCCTCTTTCTATCCTTTATATTCTATCTAGCCTACTCACTCTAAGGGCAAAGTAGCACTCATACCCACAGTGGACCTTCCTATTATGTACACCCAGAACTGTGCCAAACCAGTCAGTGGACTAATTTAGTAATCACACACCTTCATGCCAGGATCACATACTGAATCTCAGCATTGCACGCTTTACATCCAGCCATCTCTAAAAAGCCACACTATGACTGCATGAGGCTTTGGACATGTAGACTTAAGCCATAACATATGATATCTTAAACTCTTTGAGGAAGATATGATTTAAAAGGTATAACTATAAGTGGCACAATCCCACACTTGATTTATTCTAACAAATTGACTCTCAGGCTTATCTGGAGCAACACTTTCAAGTCAAGGAACATTTTAAAGTCTTTTTGGTTCCTTGTTCATAGACTCCCTAATGATATGTTCCTCTATTTCTTCTTGGGTAGTTGATGACCTACATCTGCTCTCTATATTGAACCACATGGACCAGTCATTGCTCTAAGTGATTTTGAATTCACTGTCAACAACTCTGTGTTGACGTGATGGGATTTCTTTATCCCATGCTATATCACTAGGAAGCTTCATTGTCTAGATTGTACTGTTTGTATTTCTTCGAGTTCATTTGGTAGTCAGGCGTTGTGGTAATGTTTAAGTAGATACACAATTTCGTTACAATGCAAATTTTACTCTCAAACTTAATAAAGTTATTTTTAAAATGGAAATATCGCCTCCACGGAGGTTGACCTGTCAAGGTTCTTTCCTCTTAGTAGCCTACCCGTCATCCATGTGGGGGCTACACATATCCTGACATGCAGGGGAGTACAGAATTTTACAAAATAGACCTTCATCCTAGGAGCCTTAGAATCTACCTGGAAAAGGGGAAAAAACCTTCAGGTCAAACATCTGCAATGTATGATTGCTAACTAAATCACGCATTTGTTTATTACAATAGAAGTGTTTTAGTTTATAGTGTGTGTTCTATATTATATGTAAAGATTAGAGTTACAATCACTTTATTTCATTACAGTGAAGCAATTAAATATAAATCATATGTTTTGCTAAGGATAATTAAGATTATCAAAATAATTTATTATTATAATATATGGAGTCCCCACATGCTAACTATTGGACGCATTATTATTTGAAACTCAGAGTGTATTTCTCTATGAAGTCCCAGTTCAGAAGAGTTCTAACTACTGGAGTCTTAATGTCTCTATTTGTTGTCTCCTTCCTTCTTAGTGGAGTCACTCATCCCAGCGGCTGCCTGGAGCCTAGACACCTGGGAGGAGCGTCTGATGCCTGTGACCCACCTCCAGGGCGATGCCTGCTGACCTCCTGTCAGATGACTTGCTGGATGTTTTAAGGCTAGTACTGTTCACCTCCCAACCTTTCAATCTCAGTCTTCGAATACCTGTCTGAATTCTCTGCGGTTGCTTGCTTTGGCAAGATGAGCCCCAACCTCCTGCCCATTGTGGGTTGTCTTTCCAACTTTCATTTCCCATTTCTCCTAATTTAGAATTACACATATTTCTAGTGTTGACAATAGATTGTAAAAAACAACCTCAGTACTCTCTTTTATCAGCCTGGTGGATTTGAGCAACATACCTAAGCTCACTGTTGATTATAGTAGGTCTCTTTCCAAGGCCTTTGTAAAGATGAAATGGGTGGATCTTTGTAAAACAGGACAGTGCCTGGTCCCTTGCAGGTGCTTTATAAGACTGTTCTGTTAAAAAACTAACACACAAGTCAGCCCCCAGATGGTTAGTAAACAGTGGCTTTTATTAGGTAATCTGCTGATGCTTATCCAAGGTTGGTCACTTGCCAGTTTGGGGCGTCCTTAGGAAGCACAGAAGAAGAAGTGACCTTGGAGGGTGGGCACAGAGAAGGGTGCAGACTGGGGAGGGGAGTGACGCCACTGGTGAGGTAGAGTGCATGCAAGTTTTGCGATTTTGTTATTTCTTATCTGTCACTCATTTCTTGTCACTTTTCATCTTTGGGGCAAAGAGTTGCTGCTGCCAATTGCCTCCTTTGCTTTTATTAAAAGTTTTCCCCTCCATAGTCTGTTTTTGGTCCTAAAGCTCACATTCCCAGATAACCACAATGAGAAGAAAATGTGGCAGGATCAGTGTCTGGTTGGTACGAGTGAAGCCGCACATAATATATGAAATTCAGACTCTCAGCTAAAAGCCACAGGACAAGGTGTCCCAGGGAAGTAGAGGCTGTGAATGACCTCCTAGGTAAAGACGGATGCTCCAGTCAGCCCAGACATGATTACATTCCTGCAGGAAGATTCATGTCTTGGGGTTCTCTTCCACAAGTGTGCTGTGGGCATGGCTTATGATGTTTCTTGCCTACAAGCAATCCTTGCAGAAGAGAAAAGCGAAGGCAAGAAGAGCCCATTGCCTGAGGTACTTGGATACAGTCCATTGAATGGCTATTTGGTGACCAGCTATGTTGGGCTGGGCTGTAGCACTGACGAGGAAGTGAAAGCATGGTTTCTGCCCCAGGAGCTGCCACACTGACAGGGCACCAAGACTCCTGTGTGTCAACTAGCGTAGCACGCTGGAACCTTGTGGAATTCGGTAGTCAGAATTCCATGACTTCCCAGGGAGAGAAACCGGGCTTACAGTAGTTTAAGTGAAGAAATTTAGTTTACTAACTGGCTGCATAACTGAGAAGAACAGAAGCGACTGTCTCCATTCTACTCTGATTAGATGAGCTACTTCCTTGTGTTGGTGCATGGTGTATCCCCTGTGTAGAGTGGCCATTACTGCAGTTTGGGTTTGTATCTTACTACCTTTGAGACATAAGGGGAAAGAGAAGCCTCCTCTCTCCTAGTGTGGATGTATAAAACTCCAGAAAAAGACCTACATTGGACTGCTTGGCTCCTGTGCTCATTCCTGGCCAATCAGAGGCTTAGCTGTTATGATGTACAGGCCTGGGATATGTGACCTTTTTTGGACTTGAGCTACAAGAAATGGGAAAACACAACTCCTTATAATAAATGGAGTAGAAGTAGAGGCTGTTTCAGAAGGGAGGCCTAAACATGTGGAACTTTCTGAAATAACAGATGCTGTGTGGGCCAGAGATGCCCTGTGAGACGCAGAATTAATAGGTGTGAAACTCAGCAAACTGGGTCATTGTGTGGGGGGTTATGGGGAGACCCAAAAGTGGGAATGCTCCCTGGGAAAGCGGGGACTTGAAAGGTTTGGAGGGGAAACCTCATTCTTCCTTTCTGCAGGAAGAACAGAGCAAGAGCAGGGAATTAGGCTGAGCTCCACTCCTGCAAGGCCCCCTCCACTAGTGAATGGTGGTTACCGAATAGGGGCTCCTGATGAAGCCACTTAGCAGCACTCATGCTAAGGGGTGGTGACCTCCAACCCCAGAACTGGGGCGCTCTGGCAAAGGCAGCCATAACCACCCAGAGTGTAATTTGTCAGGGACGCGAAGGTTAACATTTTTCTTCACAAAAACCATCTTTAATGACCATCAGCAATCAGGACCTCCGATTTCTGTCTCATTTGAAAGCTTTTAACGCTTTCAGAGGGCTAGATGGGGTGACCTAATAGGTCTTTTCCATCTCTGATTTTCTATGATTAATGAAGTTCAATTGTGCAGAATAAAATGGTGAGTTTCTCAGTGTCAGTTCAGCTGTATTCCTGTTCCCTCCCTCTTTCTTGCCCCATTTTTTTTAGGCAGATGATAATCATGCACATTTTCTCTTAATGCTTCAGAGGAAAAAAAAAAAGGGAATTTTTCTTCTGAGACAGGCTTTGAAAATGTCAAGGTGGGTGTATTTATCAGTGGTGTAAATTGTTGCCAAATGCCACAAGCCTCTTCAGCTCCCCACCCCCAGGACAGATAGGGCACCTGCATTAAAGGCAATACAAACTCTGTAAATGTGAAAACACTTTATGTTTGTATAGTTTATTACGCTTTTTCCAAGTACTTTCATAAAATGCATTTGTTTAACAGCACACTGATCTACTGTCTTTTGGGGCAGAGGAGGAATTTTAACCCTGTGTTGTCTAAAGGGAGACTGAGGCCCAGGGTGGTAGTGGAACTTGATCAGAACTGCCCAGACTGGAGGGAGAGGGCCAGGGCCAGGGCCTGTTGAACTTCACTCTGCTGCCGCTGGGAATTGCGGTGCAATTTTTAAAGCATCTCTTGAGGAAAATTCTAGAGAAATTCACTGAGTCTTGTTCATCTCTTCTCAGCCTGGAGATTTTCTCAGGTTGAAAGTCCTCTGAATTATGAAGAAGCCAGGCCTGTAGGAAACTGTCTTGGGAGTGTGAGGTTTTTAGCTTTCACGCACTCTTTGCATTTGGAGAGGAAAGGCTTCAAGGGAGGGATTTCCATGAGTTTGTGTGTTTTCCCTCTTTCCTGGTTAAAGGACACAGCTGGGCTCTTCTGAACTCCTGCACGTGCTGCTCAAGGCAGAGCGTAGTCCAGGGACCTCCAAGTTTCCTGCCAGGAAGAGTGGAGATGCCACCCGTTTGACAGCGCTGCTGCCTGGCAGCCCTGGGATAGTACTGGAAGGAGCGTACACTCTGATTTGTGAAAACCCTACCAATCAATTGAAATCCCCAAATCACTGGATTTAGACTAATTCCTAGTTTGTAAGGTACTGGGAATTCACAAGCAAAAAATAATTGCCAGCATTCTCATCAGTAAAAGTACCCTGGCCTGGATCATGGCAGGTTTTAAGAACGTGGAGCACGTGTCCTCATTTGTAATCAAGGGTCCTCATCACCCGACCTGTGCTGACGCACCAAGTAAGGAGGCAACGTGGGGTGCTCTCGCAGCAGGCTTAGGCTGATGATCTCACCTTCGTCCCTAGGCAAGGGCGGAAAGGGCTCCCCAGCTCCTTATCCTGGGAGGGCTCAGCTTGTCTGCACTCGGAGTTCTATCCTTTGCTGTATGGTTTTGGAGCAGCCTCTATGATGGTGAACACAAGGCACATGCGCTGCAGCGGGCTTTTTTTTATCATTGAAAGCTCTAAAAGGTCCGCCACCATTACTGTAGGCTATGTGCAGGTGAGACTTAGCTCTACAGCTAACCTTTCCTGGTTCAGGGCCTGAGGGGAGTTTCTAAATGAAATAATTACTGCTCCTTGAGGCTGAGCAATAGGGTGTTTTTCATTTTAAACTGGAAACTGACTGAAGTGTTCTTCAGTTAGGTAGACCCCTGGCAGTGAGCCCTGGTGAGTGGAACCAGGGTTGTAGGGGTCCTTGTGAACACTTTCTACCGGGAGATTAGGCAGTAGGTGGAAGGTGAAGGAAATAGGGAGAGAGGTGAAGGGAGGGTTTTCTTATCTGTGTTCCAGGGCCTAGTTCATGTCTGCTGCTTCTGTGAACCCCATGAGCACTCGAATCTATACTTACTTTTCTTCTCTGACCTGTAGAAAAAGTGTCTTAGCACTCATGAGTACACATCGAATTGTCTCTCTGATATGAGAAATCATAACTGTAAATAAGGACAAAGAGGTGTAATACATATTATATAAAAGGAAGATAATATACAAAGGAGAGGAGTACTAGAAAGAAAGAAGGGGAAAAGCAGAAAGGCAACAAAGGAAAGAAAAGGGAAAGGGAAAATATGGAAAATTAAGAATAAGCCTGCTGTAATTAGGGAGGGAGGGAACAGAGGGGAGGGGCGGGGAAGGGGGGGAGAACCAAGATGCATCATGTACAGGTACAAAATAAATGTGATGAATGTAACCATTATATGTAAAATGTACCAATACATGTTCTTGGTTTAAAATAAAAAAAAAAAAAGAAAAAGTGTCTTAGAAGGGGTTCCTGGGCCAGTAGTCATTGGTATGGTTCAAACGTGTCCTATCCAAGACTCCGGTGACACTAGTGCCACAGTATTACAGGAAGGGGCTTTTCTGAGGTGATCCATTTAAGATCATGAACAGGATTAGATGCCATTGTAAAAGGATTTGAAAGTGGGAGTTTTTCCTTTTTTGCCCTTCTGACATCCATGACATGAAGACCCAGAATTCTCTCCTCTCTCTGGAGGACACAGAAATTAAGAAACCATGTTGGAGGTGGGCAGAGTACAGAACCTCCCCAGGCACCAAACCTGCCAGTGCCTTGGTTTTAGTCTTTCCAGGCTTCAGAGCCAGGAGAAAATTAGCTTTCGTTCCTTATAAATTACCCAGTCTTTGGTATTTGGTTATAACTATGCCAAACAGACTAAGACGGCAATTTTAATCAACTTGAGTTTGTGTATTAAAATGCAGCTTCCTGCTGAGCTCAGATCCTGGAGGTGGATTTGCAGCATCTGCATTTAGCTGTGTCTCCCCGGGCTGTTTCTAAATGTTCAGGTTTTAGAATGATGGTCAGGAGTTTTTTGGTTGTTTTTCTTTGGGTTTTTCATTGAGGTAAATATATATACTGTATAACATTTACTATTTTAATCATTTTAAGTTTACAATCCAGTAGCATTAGGTATGTTTCTGTTGCTCTGTAACAATTACCACTATTACCCTTCTCAAGAACTTGTTTTTGGTTCTCCAGATGAAACTTCATGTGTGTTAAAACTCTATATTACCCTCCTTTTCCCATTTCCTGGCAAATCATTCTTTTTTTCTGTCTCTTTGAATTTGACCATGGTAGGTACCTCATATAGGTAGAATCATACTATATTCGACTTTGTGACAGTCTGATTTGACAATATAATGTCTTCAAAGTTCATCTATGTTGTAGCATGTGTCAGATTTTAACTTTTAAGGCTGAAAAACATTCCATCCCAAGTAAATATCACGTTTCCTTTCACCTGTCAATGGACACTTGGATTATTTACACCTTTTGGTTCTTATAAATAATGCTGCTGTGAACAGAGGTATCAAGATATTTTTTGAGTCTCTGCTTTCAATGTTCTTGGGTATATACAAGAAGTGGAATTGCTAGATTCTGTACTACTATGTTTAGTTTTTTGAAGAAACTTTTGCAGTGGTTGCACCACTTTATATTCCCACCAGCTATACACAAGGGTTCACATTCTCATGAACACGTTATTTAAGAACGGCTGTCTCAACATTGTAAACCTGTGTCTCACTGTGGCTTTGAGTTGCATTTCCCTGGTGATTTATGATGTTGAGCATCTTGGATATGCTCATTGGGATGACCATGTTTTTGACACAGAACTCTTAAACTCTTGGGATTTCCTCACTGACAGGGATGATAAGAACTTTTATGCAATTCACAAGAACCCTACTTCAACCAAAGCTAAATTTATGCTAATGAGGTAGTTCTTGAAGGGTCCTTAGATAACTTCAGGATAAGGCTGGATGCCAGTGGAACCAATCATGCCATAAAAGGGTTGGAAATGTCAGCCTTTTCCCCCGATGTCTGGGGAAGGAGGGGAGTGGGAGACTAAATTCAATCACTAGTGGCCAGTGATCTAATCAGACTTGTGCAGCATGAGATTTTTAAAAACCCTGTTTGGGGTCTTAAGTTGGTGAGGTGCTGGGAGGATGAAGCACTGGAAGATCCATATGCTGCCCTATGCAGCTGCTCCACTTGACTTCGGGAGTCGTACCCTTTCTAGTAAACCAATAATGGTTTAAATTGCTTCCTGTGAGCTGTTTGGTGAATCATCAATTAAGAGAGGAAACTGAGATCTTTGTTCCTTTCAGGTGGGAATATGAAATGTTGCAACCACTGTATAAATCAGCATGGAGCTTCCTCAGACTTGCACAATCTGGAAATCTAGAGCCAGTGGCTTAGAAGAACAGGTAGGAATTTGAGACTCGCAACTGGGATCTGGAGCAGGGCAGTCTTGTGGGACTGAGCCCTTCACTTGTAGGATCTGTACAAATTCCAAGAAATTAGTTTCAGAATTGCATTGAATTGTTGGATAGCCCGTTGGTGTCTGGAGAGTTGAATTGTTTAATGGGAGAAACCCACACATTTGGCCAGAAGTCTTGTGCATGTAAGCAGTTTATACCTTTTTGATCACAAAAATAGGAATAATAATAATACCTACCTGGCAGAATGATTTTTAGAAATGAGATAATACTGTGACATAAATGGAGAGCACTTATCTTAGGAAGCGAATGTCATGGGAAGAAAAGGAGGGGACATCTGTGCTGTTTTCATTCTTTGATAATAACCAGGAGAGACTGCTCTGGAACAGAGGGCAAGACACAGGAGACTGAGAAGCAGCAGGAACCCTGGTTACCCACCAAAGTCACCTGAGGATTTGGAACTCACCTGAGGAATTTCCCACCCAACTGCTTATCTCAGAAAATTCATGATCTAGGTCTCTAGGACTGCCCGGTCCTCATCACCTGAGCCTGAGACCTCAGGATCGCTGCTGTTGTAAGAGCAAATCTTGTTGTTGAACCTTAGGAGGCAGAGAGGGTGCTTCAGTCCCCAAGGACCTCACCTCCAAAAATAGCCTAAAAATACTATGAAGTAAAAACAGTGCTGATGGCACTCTGAATCTCCTTAGCTTTAATGTGTGTTAGTAATAAGTAGGTAAGTAATTGACCAAACAGGCTTTTTCATTTGATACAATATTCCTTTAACTTCCAGTTCTACCCTGCGAGCCTGGCTCACATGATTGGGATGATACCATTATTATGTCCTTTCGTCTTCTTGTATAACAAAGAACCAGATGGCAGGATTTCAATAAAAATATTAAGTTCAGATTCTTTTGTCTGTTGCCTGCATCCAGGAAGGATTTTCTTTGATACAATAAGGCAGTTATTGGATTTTAATCAAGTGACAGGTGATTATGAGAGCCAAAAATTTTGGCATTTTATGCCTTAGTCTTACAAAGCTTAAAAAAAATCTATAATGGTTTTTGGTAAACATGGTGTTTCATAGCCAACCAATGGAGAGTCTCTTTCAGAATTTTAAAAATATTTACCAGTATTAACCAATCAGAATATGTTCTGAGTCATCTTCTTCTGTAGTCTTATTTATTTCCTTTTTATGCTCAGTTCCTTTTAATTAAAAAAATGTCTGTGCACATGGATTTGGATCCAAAATATTCTGGGAGATAGAAGCTGTGCCCAAGAACAACTCTAGACAAAAATGGCAAATAGTCCCCATTGTCTTTCAACAGGCACAACCTAACTCAAACTCCTATACACTCCCTCATTCCTTGTTACTTGCTGCCTTCAGACCCGTGAAGCCCTAACCAGTGGTTTACCTGGTAAATTATCTTTTATAGAAAAACTTAAACTTACAGTATTTTCTGTTTTCCACATAGTAAACAAACACATCAGGGCTGATTTCAGGCTTCCCACTTGAAGTCTCCATGAACTGAGAAAGGGTACGTAAGCTCACAGATGGATTCAGTAGGAGCTGGCCATGACACACGACTGGCCTAGTGCTGTCAGTCTCTCCTGCCGTTGTGTCAAAACTCATTATTAGAATAAGATTATATATCTGACATTTACATCTTGGTCTGAATTCCTGCCTCTTATTTCCTCTTTTCTACAATGGAAGAAAAGCAAGTGTTTTCCTGACAATGAGCAGGTAGAGAAGATATTCCACGAAAGATAGGGAGACTGACTTCTAAAAGCTCATATCCATGTTGTGGGGAGAGAAAACATGTAAGAAGTTTTGTGGATAGGTTTCTTCTTTCCCTAAGCCTCTCGTCTGAGTGAGGGCGTAAGGCATGCTTCTTCTGCAGCTCTTGGATTTGTCAGGAAGGAATGAGCCAGCTGCCTGTAGGGGCTCTCCCAGGTCTGATATGTAACTCTCCAGACGGCATCTTGACTCTAATCAAGCTTGGTCACAAAACCAGGCAGAGAGATGAAACGTAGTGAAAGTGTATTATTTCATCAGTTTTTAAACTAATACAATATTTTTGTTATGAAATAAAATGAAGACGTGACCAAGGGAATGAACGTGCTTCTTTCTCAATGAAAGAGACTCTACAAATATCGTAATAGTTTTAGCCTGTCACCAATGTTTGCTACTGCTCAGAGCATCTATTCTGTGTAAAGTGGTACATATTTATCATACAATCATTACCTTATTAAGCTATAATAAATGTCTAGTTAAGTGCACATAGGCTGTTTCTGTTGCAGTTTAATTACCAACACAGTTAATTAGGCAATACACGCCATCACTATTTTTATTCAAAGAGGTTCTTGACTTTATTAAGCAGGTTTGAGAAAGAACCAATGGACACAAAACCCAGGGCAAGGTGATGCAGGAAAGCCCTTAAAGTGTGCCGACATCTATACAGTGCCTACTATGTGCCAGCACGTTATAGAAATCATCTCTAAACCCTCAGGATGACTCATCTGAGGACTTCGGACATGGACAGTACTGACCAGAGCATCTTTGACTGGAGGGCCGGTGAGCCTTGCATCTTTCCAGTCCTGCAGTACTTGGGAACTGTGGGGAGCGAAGGTGGGGGCTCTGCACTGAACAGGACTTGTCACTTTAGACCTGCAGCTAGAGGGCCCTCCATGAGCTCTCAGGCATCAAGCCCAGTGCCAAACTTCCCTGGTGTTAGGAACCACGGGGAAAGCTTAAGTGGACAAATGTTTCTTATGCAGTTGAGAAAAACACATGCAATTTCATCCTTAAAACTCTTGGTGTTAGTTTAAGATTCTAAAGGAAGTCAAATGTACCTCCTCTTAGGAAGCTTTGGATTTTCAGTTGTTGTTAATTATGTATACTTCAGAAAGAATGAAAGACCTTTGGGACTAGATATTGACGAGGGAGGAGAAGAAGGATGGTCAGAGATTGAGTAGGGGCAGCGAAAAGGGGGGGGGGATGAAACAATTTTCCAGATTTAAGACTTGTGGTAAGTTCTACATCCTTAGGACTTGTAGGACCTGACAGATTATCTCTGATTAGAAAGGACATATAAGGACTGGAAAATTTGTGGGAAGAGATTTTTAAAAGACTAGTTGAATGCAAGGGATTTGGACTATGACCATCAAGTATTTGTGTATTTGATTGCTAATTGTGAAAGGACTATATTCTGATACTTGGTTACTCATTATGAAATGAGGCTATAAATTCTTTCTTATCTTAGCAGTGAGGGGTAAATGACTCAAAGTGTAATGAGCGTAAAGGGTCTAAGTCTTCTGTGTTAGTGAGGTTTCTGTCACTATAATAAAGTGCCTAAGACAATTAACTTACAAAGAGAAAAGGTTTATTTTGACTCACTGTTTTGGAGGTTCCAGCTCATGGTCCACTGACCCTCTTTTCTAGGCCTGTGGTGAGGCAGCACATCATAGCAGGGGTGCATGACAAGCAAAACTGCTCACCTCCTGGCCATGAAGCAAAAGCTAGAAGAAAGGATCAGGATCTCACAGTTCCTTTTGGGGGCGTGCACCAATGACCTGAGGACTTACTATAAAGTCCCAGTGCTCAAACACTCCACCTTTTCACAGTGGCACCACACTGGGGTCCACACCTTTAACAAAGGACTTTAGAGAATAGGTAAGATTGAAACTATAGCATTCTCCCTCCTGGCTCCAGAGTAGGTGCTCAGGATATGTGGAAAGGTTATCAGTTTCATGCTCCCTGCTTTGTCATTTTTATAAAGCCTGAGACTTGGTGCTGCTGCATGCAAGGCTAAGCAAAGAGGTGGAAGGAGTGGCACCATAAAACTTCAAATCATTCAGAAGAGAACCTGCACACATACCTATGAGGTATTCCATTGGTTCCCTTGGTTCTCAGGCCTTCAGAATCGGACTGAGCTATTGTATCATGGGTCCTCTCAACCTCCATAATCACATCTATCTATCTATCTATCTATCTATCTATCTATCTATCTATCCATCCTATTGGTTCTGTTTCTCTGAAGAACCCTGATTAATATAGGAAGGGAAAGATATAGGGAGGAGGGGAATGTATGGGAATAGGGGTTATATTTTTAGGTAGGATATCCAGGAAGGACCTCACCGAGAAGGAAATTTTTGAGTAAATACCTGAAGGAAATGGAGTGAGTCAAGATGATATCTGGATAAAGAATAATTCTGATAGAAGAGCAAGTGTAAAGATTCAGAAATAAGAACATTCCTGGTGTGTTGAGGAAACACTGAAGAAGCCAAGACAAATGGAGTGGAATAAGCAAACAGAAGAGTAATAGAAGATGGAGCTGATAGAGTTGACAAGATACTTCATAGGTCATTACAAGGATTTTGGATTTTACCTTGAGTATGGTAGCAAACCACTGGACTTTGAGCAGATGAATGATATAAGCCAATTTTAATTTAACAGGATCACTTAGTTTTCAGGATTGAGAATAGGGTGGAGGATGAAAAGAACAGAATTAGGTAGAATGGTTTGGAGACTGTAGTTTTGGTGAGAATTTATGATAATTCTAACTAAGACAATTCTAGCTAAGGTAGCAGTGAAGGTGGTGAGAAGGAGCAAGAGTCTGGATACAGTTGAAGGTAGAAACAACAGTGTTCTCTGATCATGTGGTGGGTAAATGAAAGAGAAGATTTGAAGATGATCTCAAGATTTCTGATTTGAAAAATAAAAAGTTAGAACTTTTATTTCCTAAAATAAAAAAGTAGGAGAAACACATTTTAAAGGGACTGGGAAATTATTAGTAGTTCAGTTTTGTGGTTCTAATTTTGAAATACCTTTGCAGTATCAAAGTGAAGACATCAAGCAGGTGGTAGGGTGTATGGGACTGCAGTTCAGTAAAGAGCTCTGGATTCATGCATAAGTTAGGAATTGAGTCATGGGAATCAGTGAGGTCACCAAGGCAATATTATAAGCAGATGAGGGAAGACTCTCAAAGTGTGAAATCTGGACCATATTAGAGCTTAGGAGAAACTAGGAAAAGGAACTAAAAAAGAAAAACAACTGGATAGAAGGAAATCTATAAGAAATCTGTTAGAAGAAAGTGCTTCAGGGAGGAAGGAGTGATCAATTTTGTGTAGTACTGTTGCTGGATACACTAAGAAAATGATTGAGAATTAACTCTTCATTTATTTTTTTAAATTAATTTTATCAGTACACTTATACATAATGATCACATTCGCAGGGAATTTGTACTTGTACATAATATATATCTTAATTCTCTTTTTGTTCATTCTCCTTATTTCGCAGGGAATTTGTACTTGTACATAATATATATCTTAATTCTCTTTTTGTTCATTCTCCTTATTTCCCTTCAATGCTTCTTTCTCTCTCCCTTCACAGAACTTTGTTTCTATTGTTTTCCTTCCATTCTTTTTAGTTTTTTTTTTTAATCACTGTTCTCATCCTTCTCTTCCCCTGCCCCTGCCAATGTTCCCATTTCCGTTTGAATACTTTCTTCCTATTTCCCAGTATCTATCATCCATTTTGGTCCATATTTACCCTTTGGGTTTGTCACACAAGAGAAACAATGAAATATTTAAACATGTGTATTTGATTTATTTCACTTAAAATTATGTCCTCCAGGTACATCCATTTATCTTAAAATGTCTCAAGTTTATTTTTCTTTATGGCAGAGTAGTGTATAAAAGCCATATTTTCTTTATAGGCTTGGCTTGTTGTATTTAACAAAGTAGACATCACTGGCATCCCTAAGAACATTTTTATTAGTATGAATAGCATCTTAGTGTGTACTTAAAATTTGAGAGAGAAGAATTAAGGACAGAAAGTTATCAAGAAATATTATTTTAAAGGAGAACAGAGAAATAAGTTAATCTTGTAAGTGGATGTGGGTCAAAAGTATTTTTTTAAGATGGGAGAATGGATAGTATGTTTGTGTCCTAATGAAAATGACCCAACAAAAATAAAAAGTCATGATTCAGAAGACTGAAGGAGAAATGATAGCAAACAATGGGTTAGAAGAGATGAGTGCAGTGGACAAGCACATGTAAAAATAAAATATATGATAACAAACCCAGGAAAAGAAGAGAAATGGTATAATCAAATTATAACTACTTCATTTTTATTTTTTTATGAAATAGTAGAATGAAGGTAGAAACTGATTAATAAAACATGAATAGCAAATATTTAGAGCAACCAATGAAATATACATATATGAACACAAGGAAGCATAATTAAACATCAGTAAAAGAAATAAAGTGAAATTCTAAAATGTATTTAATTAACCCCAAAGAAAAGAGCAAAGGAGGAATTTAAGATCAAGTGGCACCAACAGAAAAAAAGCATACAAAAATAGAATTAAACCCAGGTATAATAATTATATTAAATGTAAATGGTCTAATCTTTTAGTAAAAATGTGGAGACTGTCATAAGGGGTAGTTAAAAAGATCTAGTTACATGTTTATAATATGCACATTTTTTGTTTGTTTGTTTGTTTTTGGGTCTCACTATGTAGTTCAGGCTGGCCTCAAACTCACAGCAATCCTTCTGCTTCGCTCTCCCAAGTGCTGGGATTACAGGCATGTGCCTCCACAGCTGGCTTTATAATAAATATACGTTAAACAAAAAGTCAGTCATAGATAGGTTGAAGTAAAGGGATGGAAGAATATATGTATACCATAAAATACTGGTAAAAAAGCTACTGTGGATATCAGAATAGCATTAAAGTTGAAGATACACACTTACTTAAGGCTTTATCCACAAAAAGCCTTCTATATGAAGAGTATTAGATCATCAATACAGAGAGACATTTTATAATTATAAAAAAAATCAGTTCATCAGGGAGACAACAATTTTATATGTATGTGCATCCAACACCAAATACATGAGGTAAAAATGGACAGAACTAAATTTAGAAGTAGACAAATTCACAATTATTATAATTGACAAAACAAAAAGAAAGTACTAATAAAAGAATGTGGATAACACTGATGAATACTTGGTCTAATTTACATTTTATAGAACTTTAAGCCCAATAATAGTAGATTATACATTCTTTTCAATCATACGTAAATCATGTACCAAGAATGACCATATGCTAGCTAATAAAACAAGTCTCAGTAAATTTCAAAGAAATGAAATCATGCTGCATATGTTCCCAGAAAGCCACACATTAAATAATAAATCATTACCATAAAGATATCAAGATATATAAATAATCAGAAATTAAAAAACACAGCTCTAAATAATCTGTAGATCAAAAAAAAATCTAAAAAATTAAAAAATATTTAAATTTAATGATAATGGAATTCAGTGTGTCAAAACTTGTGACATACAACTAAAACAGCACTAAGAAAAAAATTATACATTTAGATGCCTGTATTAGAGACAAATAATGACATAAAGAGTAGTTACTTATCCTTCCACATTCAAAAACTAGAAGTAGAGCAAATTGCCAAATCAATAGGAGAAATAAAATAAATGCATGAATATTAACAAAATTAAACATGAACAAATAATAGAGGAAAAGAACACAAGTTGGTTCCATAAAAGGATTAGTAAACTTTATAAATCAGTAGTAAGGCTTTTCAAGAAAAAATAGAAAATACAAATTACCAATATTCGGAGTAAATAGAAATATTATAGGTCCTACAGATATTAAAAATATTAAAGGCATATTTCAAAGTACATTATTTCAAACATTTTACAATTTAAATTTATCAAAGACCATAATTTTCAAAACTGATCCAACAATTTAAAAATCTGAACAATTCTATTTTCATCAGCAATACTTAATTTATGTATTAAAAACATTTGCACATCAAGAGAAAGAGATAGCAAGACTCTAATCTGGAAGAAAATATTTGTAAAAGGCATATCTGATAGAGGATTGTTATAAAAAATATACAAATAATTCTTAAAACTCAAAAAAAAATAGCTTGATGAGAACATGACCCAAAGACCTTGACAAATATTACTGAAGGAGATGCACAGATAACAAATTAGCACGTGGGAAAATGCTACAGTGATGGTATGTCATTAGGTAAATGAATATAATAATGAGCCACCACTACACACTTGTTAGAGTGTCCAAGATCTACAACATCGACAGCAACAACATCCAGTGCTGGTGAGGAACTGGAGTAAGAGGAGTTCTCGTTCACTGCTGATGGGAATGCTAAATAATATGGCTACTTTGGATGATAGCTTGCCAGTGTCTTATACAATTGAACATGCACAATCAGTAGGGCAATTATAGTTAACAATAGGGTAGAGCATATTTCAAAACATGGAGAAGAGAGATTTCTTGATATTTTCACTATAGAGAAAGGATAAAGGCATGAGGATCCCTGAGATGATAGATACGTTAACTACTTTGATTCAATCAATATTCAATGCAGACATGTGCTGAAACATCAAATCATACTGTACACTAGATATGGCATATATATATATATAATATACAATCATAAAGTGTCAATTAAAAACAAACAAAAATAAATATGCTTTTACCTTATGATCAAATAATTGTGCCCATTAGCATTTAGTCAATGTAAATACAATACAAAAATCTGCACATAGACATTTATGGCAACTCTATTCATAATTGCCCAAACTTGGAAGCAACCAAGATTTTCTTTACTAGGTAAATGGATAAACTGTCACATCAGACAGTAGAATATTATTTAGCAATAAAATGAAATGTGCTATCAGGCCATGAGCAAGTCTAAATGCACATCACTAAGAGAAGGAGCCCATCCGAAAGGGCTGCACACAGCATTATTCTGCCCATGTGGCTTTCTGTAAATGGTGAGATGGAGACAGTAGAAAGCTCTGCGGTTGCGGGGTTAAGGAGAAGGCAGGGATAAATCTGTGGAACACATTGGGCTTTTAAAGCTATGAAATTATTCTGTATGCAAATATGATGGTGAATGTATGTCATTATACATTTATCCAAACCCATACAGTCTGAAGGGTCAAAAATGAACCTGATGGACTCTGGAGGCTAGTGACCCGTCCGTGTAGGTTCATCAGTTATAACCACTGTGCCATTCTGGTGGCGGATGTTGATAATGAGCAAGGCCGTGAATGTGCAGGGGCAGGGAATATGAAAAATCTTTGCACCTTTCTTTCACATTTGCTGTGAACTAAAAACTATTCTAAAAATAAAGTCTATTTTAAAAATAACAAATAAGACATCCAGAAAAGTCTGGATTTGGTGAATTTTGCAGTAACCTGTATCATACTTTGAAGATATTTTACAAACTTTTTCAGAAAATAGAAGAGAAAAAATTCTAATTTCATTTCATGAGGCCAGTGTAATTCTGCTTAAAAAAAATCAAGGTTGTTATGAAAAATAAGAAATACTGACCAATCATCCTGTTTGTTTGTTTGTTTTGCAGTACTGGGGATCAAACTTGGTTTTCTCTATCACTAAGAGTCTTCCCAGGCCCTTTGTTATTTTGAGACAAGGTTTCACTAAATTGTTTGGGCTGGCTTCTAACTTGTGATCTCCTGCCTCCATCTCCCGAATAGCTAGAGAACAATATTCTTTTTTTTTTTTATGTTTAATAACTACATTTTATTTTTTTTTTATTTTAAACCAAGAACATGTATTGGTACATTCTACATACAATGGTCACATTCATTACATTTATTCTGTACCTATACATGATGTATCTTGGTTCTCCCCCCTCCCCCGCCCGTCCCCTCTGCTCCCTCCCTCCCTATTTACAGCAGGTTCATTCATCATTTTCCATATTTTCCCTTTCCCCTCTCTTTCCCCTGTTGCCTTTTTGCTTTTCCCCTTCTTTCTTTCTAGTACTCCTCTCCTCTGCACACCATCTTCCTTTTATATAATATCTATTACACCTCTTTGTCCTGATTTACAGTTATGGTTTCTCATATCAGAGAAACAATTCGATGTGTGCTCATGAGTGTCCGATTTATTTCACTTAAGAGTATGTTCTCAAGAAACAGCCATTTGTATATGAATGACTCTAGTTTATCCTTTTTTATGGCAGTATAGTACTCCATTGTGTAGAAAAACCACATTTTCTTTAGCCATTCGTTGGTTGTTGGGCATTTAGGTTGTTTCCAAGACTTAGCTATTACAAATTGTGTTGCTATGAACATGGTGGTTCATACGTCCTTGTGGTATGACGATTTTAATTCTTCTGGGAAGATCCCCAGTAGGGGAATAGCTGGGTCAAATGGAACCTCCAGTTGTAGTTTTTTGAGGAATCTCCATATTGATTTCCACAGTGGTTAGACCAGTCTACATTCCCACCAACAGTGGAAGAGTGTTCCTTTTTCCCCACAGCCCCGCCAGCATTTGTTATTGGTTGATTTTTCCATATACGCGGTTCTTTCTGGAGTGAGGTGGAATCTTAACATTGTTTTGATTTGCATCTCTCGAATGACTAGTGATGTTGAACATTTCTTCATATATTTATTTGCCATTTTTATTTG